>BDMV01000007.1:43246164-43583423 GCA_008326285.1 Oryza officinalis
AACTAAAATCAATTGTGAAAAATAACTGGCTTTCCCTTGAAGCTTGCATTAAACACTTAATTCCCCTGACTTGCTGAGTACTCCCGTACTCACCCTTGCTCTATATAATTAAACCCCCCCCAGTTCTCGAAGATGAAGAGGTGGACCCTGCTGATGAAGAGTTCTTCCAGGAGCAAGCAGACTTCGAGCAGTAGTAGGGTTTCGGCCTTCCCCAAGGCTTTGCTTGTGGCTTAGGGCCAGTCGCCGCTTTCCGCTTCCGCCTTTTTGTAATGCTGTTGTGAACTCGGGTTCTGTCCGCAGTTCCAACCTTGGTTGTAATCCTACTCTTAATAAAGAGACCACTGTTGTTGCGATATTCTGTCTTCCTGTTGTACCAGCGCTATTTCCTGGGACTGGTACAGGCATACAGGTCAATCTGGACCGCCCTACCCTGGTCTCCGCCCGGGGCCAGTTTGGGGCGTGACACTGAACGATAGGATCCAGTGTACCAGGGTTTGTATACCAAAATTTCCAGAATTTTGGTTTTTTTATAAAAGAACTATTTTAAACTTTTACATATTTTGACTTATTTTGAACAAAATTTGACCAAATTCATAAATATTTTAAAAAATCCTAACATTTCGGGTGAGATATGTGCTTTCCCTGAAGAGGGGGTTCCGAAATTTCAAACCCTGCAGTGTGTTGGGACGCTCATCTGCTGCCACCGAGTCCATCTAGGAGCGGGACAGGCAAAAAAGACACCGGGTTCACTATGAACTCCTTATAAACTAGTAACATACATACATACATACATACATACATATATATATATATATACACATACATACATACATATATATATATATAAAATATAATGTGAATATAATTATCGACAACAAAATGCAACAATATAAATTAATGGATTGCCTCCTCTTCTCTCTTATCTTTCTTATACATGGTTTGTGAGGATTATCTCTATTTCTTATTGATTATGGAGTATTGTGATGATTATGGATTGTGAATGCATGATCTGTTTCCCATATTTGCTTGATTTAATATGTGAAAATTGTGAATGCAGCTAGATGTTTTCATTTTTTATTTGCCAAAAATAATCTTTGCAGGCGGTCAGAGGGGAGCAGCATGGGGTATTTTTCATATTTTTTGGGGCAAAATTGATTTGCACTGGTGGTCAACTTAACCTAGAGCCGCTAGCGAAAATTGATTTTTGCCGACGGTTGAAAGCCCACCTGTGAAGATTGTGTATTTTCTCTGGCCTATGGTCGTTGGCGGTTACCCTTGCCACCTGCAAAAACTTATTTTGACCAATAGTAAAAACCTGTTTTGTGGCTGTGATTAGACTAGGGTTTGCAATTTGGGAATGAAATTTCGGAAATTCCCAAAATTTTGGAATTACTGTTTATCCCCGATAGGCACCGGCAAGCAATCATGTTTATAGTCTATCACTACCAAACCTGATTGTTCATGAGGGTGTAGGATTTTTCCTTGTATTCGCTCCAAATTCAGTTTTAGCAAATCAACTTAGGATGCGTTTGTTTGGAACAATTGGGATCCCCACGCACGTAAAACGAAACGAGTCATTAGTGCATAATTAATTGATTATTAGCTAAAAACTTAAAAAATGAGTTACAAATCGTATTAATCTATTTTTAAGTTTTTTCTAATACTTAATTAATCATGTGCTAATGAGCTACATCGTTTTTCGTGCAAGAAAAATGAGATGAACCAGAAGGTTTGAACTCAGCCTAAGTGTGTGTTCGGTACTCCCTTTTCCCATCTTGTATCCCTTTATTTTTCACATGCATGCTTTTCGAATTAGTAAACGATATTTTTTTACAAAAAGTTTCTATATAAAAGTTATTTTAAAAATCATATTAATTATTTTTCATATTTTTTGATAATATTTAATTAATCATGCGCTAATGAACTATGTCATCATGTATCCCCAAACCAAGGGAACTAGGAGTACTACGTAATATATATACTGCAGATAGGCGACTGAAATCTGCACTGAATAATAGCACTGTTTGTAGTTACGGTCGTACGCGCGTGATTCTAGAGACAAATCATGAAATCAACATACATGTACGGGATGACTGAGATGCACGTGATTGAAAATGTGTCATTTCATATATATCAACTATATACTGAAATAACTGGCGATTATATTATTTGATGATAAGCTGCTTTAGCAGATTATATCAATTAAATTTTGTTCATGCCGCCCATATGAACTACCGGTTGTGATTGATCATCTCTCTTCCTGAAGGAAAGGGGGCCAATCCATGCTCCAGATCAAGCTAAATCATCAAAAACTGGTAATTATATATATTGCCCTCCGTTCCATTTTTGCTTTCCAGCTTATCGATCATAACCAAAATTTAAAATTTAAATCTTAATTTTAAAGTTGATTTTGATATTTACAATATAATAAGAAAGATAGATTTCTAATCATTAATATTCAGGGAACTAATATATGTACTTTGTGAAAGGTTCCACACAATCTTGTCCTAAACGATAATTTTTTTTTACCGGAGAGGGTATCTCTTAATATTTGCCTGACTATAATAATATCAAAGTACATTTTCTCATTTCAGGGGAAAGAATCATGTGATCACTGAATTAAATTGCATCAGCGCGCATGCCATTTCTTGAAGAAGTAATAATCTTTGCCAAACTTCAGCTGAAACTAGCATGATTTTGATTGTTGGAAACTAATCAAGGCAGCACCAGAAAACTTAGAAATTAAGATGGGAGTAGATTGCATTAACTGCCGTCGTTCGCTCTGAACTTGCGTGGGTCTTGCAAGCCAAGAACACGGTATATATCTTGTAAACCAAGAAATCTCGTCTGCAACAATATCTATACTCTATAGTACACTTTTTTTGACCGACGTAGTACGTCTGCAACATCTGCTTGATTGGACGTGCATGCGCAGTAGAAGAATTGATGAACATTTGATGGATAGTGAGCAGTCCCTTGTTGACGTTTAGATAGTTTTTGGTTAGAGACGATTTTGTCTGAAAGATGTTTCTGCTCTCATCAGAGAATCTGATCGAAACCAATGAAATATAAGCAGCACTCTGTGATGCTAATTTTTCCATGTTCAAAGTAATTTAATTACTGTACTTTCATCATACAAACGCAGGCATCTTTTTTTTTACATGGGAATATTGTATCATTCCATTAGACTTCAACTCCAGACAGGGATTGATCAGTAGAATATAGGTAATTAGTTTTTTCTTTTTTTTAGAACCGGTACTTAGGTTTCGGACGGTTTCACACATACAAGCTCCAGTCCAGACAGGGATGATCAGTTTTGGATGTAGATGGTTGGTTTTAATTCATTTTCTAAAAAAGGATCGACCAGTAGAATAGGAAATTAGCGAGGTGTTCCGGACGGTTTCACACATACGGTACTCGTGTGATGGACGGCTCGGATGAACCCAACGTTCACATGCATCAGCTGTCGCTCTACCAGACAGTCGCTGCTTCCGCTATGTAAAGCCTCTCGGAGCAGAGAGGCAGCCACCCGTAGTGCTCAGCAACGCCGTCACGAAACCCTAGATTTCTCCTCCCTTTCTTCTCCTTCACAGCTAGCTCAAATCCCCGTTTCCCCCATGGCTTACAGGGGCATCACGCACAAGAAGGCCTCGCGCGGTCCGGCGGATCTGTCGGCGGCGCCGGCGGTGGCCGTGGCTACGATGGTCCGGACCGTATCAGCCGCCTCCCCGACGAGCTGCTCCACCATATCCTAAGCTTCGTGACCACACCGGAGGCCATCCGCACCAGCGCGCTGTCTCGCCGGTGGGTCGGCGTCTGGAAGCGTGTCCCGCGGCTGCATCTCCTGGAGGAGGAGTCGTCGAACGCCGAGCACATCCCGGACCACTACGACAGCATCCTCCGCCGCTACGCCGCCGACGTGGACATCGCCGACCTCACCATCACCTACCACTGGGACTGGCCCGAGGTCGACGGGATGCGAGCCTCCGCGTGGGCGGGCTTCGCCGCACGGCGCGTCACCGGCCGCTTCGACCTCGCCGTGACGACCCAGGTAGGCCACGACGCCTTCCTTGAGCTCCCGTGCTTCGAGAGGGCGACGGAGATCTCCCTCTACTCCTCCGGGATGGCCGTCCATCTCCCGGCGCTCGACGCCGCCGGAGACTTCACCCGCCTGAAGAGGCTGCAGATGTCCGAGCTCCGCTTCAGCGACGCCGGCGAGGGCATCAGCGGCGTCGTCTCGCGCCGGTGCCCAAGCCTGGAGAGCCTCGAGCTCAAGCACATCGACGGTGTGGAGGCAATCACCCTCCGCAGCGAGTCGCTCCTGAGCCTGCGCCTCGCGTCGGTTCGGCTGCGACGGCTCGAGGTGTCGGCCGGAAACCTGCGCAAGATGCGAGTCGAGTACTGCTTCGACGAGACGAGCCGCTGTCCTTGGACTGGCGGCGCAGCGATGCGGCTCGCCGCGCCGGCCCTGGAGGAGCTCGGTTGGGAGGATGCGTACCCCGATGAGGTTGAGCTGATTAGGTTACCTACCAGCCTCATGGAGCTCGCCGTCGTCGAGCTTCCTTCTCATATTATCCACAAGATAGGGCAATCGGATTTCACCAAGATCTTGCAGCTTTTCTCTCGAGCTCATGTTCTAAGGCTTACTTCTCCTATGACTGCTACTGCTACACTGTTATTTCTTTCTTTATTTATTTACTTATTTATTTTTATTTATTTATCTTGTTGATGTTTAATTAGTATTGTGGCGTGCGTAAATTACGTCCTTGAGATTGTTTAGGTACATAGAATAATTTAGATTTTTTTAGAAAAGCATAGAGTTTAGTTTGTCAATATCACAGCTAAGTTGGTTCATATTTTCTTTATCAGAGTGTACGTACGTCTTTTTGTGTAAGTCACACACTCACACTTGATTAGGTCCATCCACTAGTTTAGCAACTAATGGATCTCGCTGAAATACTTGATTTTATACCCTATAAAAAAGAAATACTTGCTTTTATGCTATCTTCTTCTGCGTGCCCTCTGCAGATCAAGGGAGTTAATTAACAACCAATTGAAGCTATATATAATGCTATATAAATATATAAGTTAGTGAAATATGGAGTTAATTAGTAAGTTGGGAGCGAAGAATTTGGCTTGTGCACTGACCTTACATGAGTATTATATTGACAGTGTGCATTTACAATATTCTGTAGTGGACTTTTCGTTCGTGTTCATTAATTAATTGTTGAAGAGTTACTCTTTTCAGGATACAGCAAATTAATATTTCGTCAAGTCGATCTTGAATATGTTTATATTAAATTACTTGACTTAGTATGGTTTACTTAGATCTTCAAAGCATTGTGTGTGACTAGTTAACATAGATTAAATAGCTAGCTAGCTAGTAAAATGTGATTAAAGACAACTTATCTAATATATAAAAATCTTTTTTTTGGAAATTACAGTACCGTGCATGCTGTAAACGTAGTTTTTTTTAGGAAGATTGATTTATTAAAGTTAGTCTTAATCATGTGAAAGTATATAAATACCTTGTTTAATTATTCAATTGGTGATGACGTTAATTTTGCAGGATTCAGAAGAGCAAGAGAGCCTTATACAGAACGTGCAACTTCCTTACTATTCAGAGCTAGACCTCGGCGTGATAACAAATGGGCATAGATCGTTTGGCTCAACTGTTGTACACTTCCTCAAGAGAAATAGCTCCATCAGAAACTTAACTCTTACACTACATTCATATCATCCTGACGTATGTTTTTCTTAATATCTACCTTAATTTCATCTCTCTTCCCAAAATATATCTACTTTTTTGGCACTGTTAGTTATGGATCATTTGCTTTATCAGTCAGTTTAGTTATATCACTATATCTCTCTGTTTCAGGGAAACAAATTTGCTCCATGCTGCATGTCTAATTGCACTTGCCACGAACCACTAAAATGGTGGGATCAAGATATCCCACTAGAGTCCCTTGAACAACTAGCCATCAAACACATCTCAGTCCATTGTGAAGCGAAGAAGTTGGTATATTTTATTATGCGGAATTCAAAAGTGCTTAAAAAGATAACTGTGGTTTTCTCGAATGGTCTTTGTTCATATAGACGGTTTCTGCGCAATGTACGAAAACTATCAACGACTGGATGCACCATCGAGTTGAACTTTCCGTGTAGAGAGAAATTCTGCTATAGCGGAATGGAAAAAATTATAGTGACAAAGGTTTGAGGGGGTAATATTCAAGAAGCATGCAGTGATTTATTGAACTTTTGTTGAGTATGTGTACCAAATTTGGTTGTGGAAAACTAGAGTCCTTGTGCACTATTCTGGTATTACTAGCTTCTGTATGTTTGCTGGAATATTGTAATGAAAGAACCCTAGTTATTTTTTGTGCTATAACTAGTCTGGTGGTCATGCATTTGTAATCATTGTGAGACAACTAACTAATAAATGATCGAAGTGCATGCCTCTCTTTATTGGTTTGCGCTTATAATTTGATTCATATGATCAACCTATCGCAAACTGCATTGGTGAAAGTCACTTGCAAATTGTTGGTTTGTATAAACTCTTGGGCATACTATGGGGGTTCAATCAGATTTGCTGCCACCCTCAACTATATATAGCAGAAGCCCGATTTACACCACTCAACTCCAATACATAATATTGTACATCCTTCAACTTTTCAAACTGGATCGGAGGAATCACCACCCCCCTTCTCACCGTGGTCCAAATCTGAAGTGGATTAAAATATGAAAATTTTGGGGCCTCTAATTTTTGGAGGCATGTTTGGTCACCCACCTTGCACACCCTCACCGACGACCCTGCATTGTGCCCAGCAGCTCGCTGTCCTCGCTAGAAAATCTGTCCAACAGAAGTTACGTCCAAATCAGGGGCTCTGCAAGGCGATGCAACAGCCTCTGGTCCTCTCTAGAGGCATGGTGGTGTGAGGCCTCGATCGATAGGAATGTAGATGGTGCCGGCGAGTGTAGGTGGGCGGAGGTCCAGCGGGAAGACATCTGATGTGCTAGGCCTGGTGGCTGGGATGCCAGAGACGAGGAGGCAACGGATGAAGGTAAGCTCAAATGCAAGAAAAGTTATTCAAATTTTAAATTTTATTTGAAAGTTTTGTTTGAAATTCTAGATAAATCTCTAAAATTCCACTACTACGATAGTATCTTAAAGTATAATGCATTTTCAATTGCAGGTTGGCAGTCCGCCTCTACTCAAATGCACATTTTTATAGGAGGGGATAAGTAGCCGGCTGTGAAAACAAAATTCCACATGTATATTAGGACGCCCACCTGTACGAGATGCATTTACACACACACATATATAGGCTTATTAGATTTGTGGCATAGATTTTCAGCCCAATTTTTCCCCCTAAATTCACATTCACACTCAAGAAAATCCCCAAAATTTCACATGGAACTGTCAGATCTGTTCATGTAGTTCACAGAAAAAATTCCTCAAAATTTCACCCAAACAATAACCCAAATTTTGGTCCTCTCACCTACTGTTGTCTACACATTGTCGTTGCTGCCGTCACCGAAACCCTCGCCATGGTCATACTCGCCGTCACCTAACCAAAGCCTTCGCCTTGGTCGTCATCACCATTGCCGAGTCACAGCCCTCATCACTGACCTCCTCACCAGATCCACTGTTCCCACCATTGGAGAGTAGCGGCGAAGGCAGCTATCACTAGAGTGGAGGTTGTCAAGGCCTGCACAGACGAGACGCAGAGGGAGAGGCGACGTGCACGGAAGAGAGGCAGGTGCGGTTGCCGAGGCCAGCCATCGCCAGATTCAACGGTCTCAGGGCCCGTCACCACCAGATTCGTTGTTCCCGCCATCGGGGAGGAGCACCTTTAGGCCACCACCAGATCTGGAGCTACATGAACCCTCTATCACAGCCACTGCTAGGAGTCCTCCCCTTCACCACCGCCAGGATCCCTCACCGTCGTGCCACCTCCAAGCACCCTCCATATTGTTGTCGCCACCAAGAGCCCTTCCCTTCACTGCTGCCAGGAGCCCTCCACCGTTGCCGCCTCGTTGCTAGTAGCCATCTACCAAAGAGATAGACTGGTCAGAGGTGAGCTAGGAGGCTGGGAGAAGAGATAAGAGTGTAGTAGGCATGGATGACGATTTTTAATACTAGCACCCAGTCATTTTTCACGTGTGATCTCCAAAATCGCCAGCTTGTATTTTTACAAGCGGTCTTCTAATTAAGCGTCTACACCTAGAAGATAGATTTTTACAGAGGGTTTTAAACTCTAGGGCTTCCTGCCATTATTACAGGAGGGCCTTTATAGTCCGTCCATAAAAATAATTTGGGTGACCCCTAAATTATTTTTTTAGGATTGCAAAAATTATGCTGATTACTCTCTTTCCTATATGTAAGTACGTTTCTATATTCCTATCTCCTCTTTTAAGTAGATAGTAAATTAAATTTAATCCTAATTCTCTTATACATTATATATTAGAAAATTACAATATAAATATTGAAACTTATAATGTAATTACAATGTAAGTTTTAAAAGTTACAGTGTAATTACATTGTAAGTAATTTATAATATAAAAATGATCTGAATATTTTTTAAAAAATATGGTTATCTACTCACTATTTTTTTTAAATTGCTAAATGATCGTTGACAGAAAATTGGGGTCAAAATCTTTCAAATTTCAAACCTTAGGACTCACGGCCCAATTCATGCTCCAGCTACTCAACTCTTTCTCTAATTTCGGCGACTGGCAGTGGTCCGACGAGTTAGGGTTTATGGTCTCGGGATCGGGGTGGGTTGGGGGCGAGGAGGAGTTGCCGGGCTTCGAGGGATGTCCGTAGGTGGCGGCTACTCGACGGTACGTGGTAGACATGGGCGAACGGGAAGGCACCAAAGCCACAGGGATGGAGGAGGGCGGTGGGCCTACACAGGGGCAAACCGAAGATTGTGGTTAGGAAGTGGTAGCTGGTGGCAACAGATCTAGTGGCAGGGAGCCGCCATAGATAGGGGAGAGGGCTCGACGGCGCCGTTGATCTCTTTCGGCCAGCCATCGAGGCTAGGCTGCGGCGAACGCATTGAGTGCGAGTTTGCAACTCATAGTTGATGAAAAATTCGCGCCCGGCCGATGGTGCCGAATCTGTGTTGATGCGAACTATGTCGACAAACACAATGTCCTAGGAGATCTGCTTAGCTCTAGTGCAGGTCTTAAATTTTGATGAGATGCGGGTTTGTCAATCAGTTTGATCCTACAATTGACAAGATAGATAAATTCGTTGATGATCACACAGCTAATCGGCTAACAGGCCGATGTAGCGATACTAGCTGATGTTGATAATAGCCAATGTCGATAGGCTTTTGACCAATCGGTTATATGCCCAATGTAGATTCTGACACTTGGATAAATAATGATATAAAGGCAATCGGCTAATGATGGCATGATAGAATAAATGATGATCCGATAATTAAAGTATACATCGGCTAGAAATCCGATGTCATTAAATCCAAATGATTAAGTGATCAATGAAACCTTTACTGCAATCAGCTAAAACCAACTTGTATATAATCCGATGCAATATTTAGATAACTCATCAGCTAAAACCCCAATGAAACAATGATTGATGCTTATTAACTTGAATAAATCTAACTTACAACCACAACCTCATAGGTCGGACCTAACCAATGTAGCATAAGGTTGATAATTGTCTGATAGATTTAAACAAGCTGATATGACACCAATCAAAGTGATCGTGCATTAACTTTAACCAAGACAGTAGAACCATCAAAAAAAAATTTAACACATCAGATAAGATCGGTTAACCCTCCGATGAAACATTAACATGAACCTATTGGCTTAACAAGACTTAGATTATCAATAGCAATCTAGTAGGTCGGATCTAACCGATGCAGCACGAGATTGTATATCATACCCTAATACTCAATGAGCCGATAAATCTGTCTAATATGATGGATATAACAAATCTATTTAAAACGACACTATGTTTAGAGAAACATCAACTTGATCAGAATATCGGACCTACCGAGGAAGTCCTAACTAAGCCGATGTAACTATAAACAGTAATGAAGCTAAAGATAGAGATGATATACCAGATAGGCAACACTTGCGTCAGCTCGATTAGAATATCGGACTCAACCTAGAAAGTCCTAGCCACGCCAGCGCAAGCGAAGATGACGGAACTCACTTCTTGCCAAAGTTCGAACTCAATCGATGCAGCCCATGTGCGAAAACAAGAACTCGTCGAAATAAAACCTCATAAGAGGGTGACGATGCGTCGAAAGTAGATGTATATTGATCCATGGAGATAATTACAAAGATCCTAGGTGTACATATTTATACCCATAGGCCAATAAGAGTTCTAATTGGACACGACACAAACTTTTTTAAAGATAAAAAGAAAAACATAAAGTGATTATCGGACATGACACAAACTTTTCTAAATACAAAACCTGCCTAATTAATAGATAAATTAAGCTGTCATGCCATGGTCTTCACGATTTTCTTTTGAACTCGGTCTCATCTGGATAAGTTTTCCATCAGCTGATTGTGTTCTTTCCTTAACTGAATCCACTAAAGACTCTTACCAAATTTTGGCGTTAACACTCACAAGTGGCGATGGCGCTGGGAGTGACGAGAGGAGATAGGAGGGGTTAGGGTTAGAGGTATAATGCATGAATCTTAGGATGTGTTTGGTTGGTGGTCAAGGATAGATGAGATATGGCCATCCATATTTTTAGGGATATGCCCATCCAATTTAATGTTTGGTAGGGTGAGTGAGATAAGCAAGATTTTTGTTTGGTTGGAGGGATAAGACGTGGATATGGTGAGCCAATTTTTTATTTGGTAGGATAGATGAGTTGTTATGGTTACCTCTGGATAAGATGGTGAGAATATCCCATTGGCAAACAATCTCCTCTTGAGTGGATATGTATGCTTGTTTGCATGTATTGTGAGTAATATTTCTCACGTTGTAAATTAATTTTAGCCACTCTTTATTTATATATGATAACATTTTCACTCCGTAAAAGTTCACCTTGCATACATATATCCAAATCTAATCCACCATCAGATTATACACAGAACATAACAAAAGCCATCCAATTCTTACAAAAAACATCATATCTGAAGTCTGAACGAATATGAAAAAAAAAACACCACAACGAACTGCTCATCACCAGGCTCCTGAACCAGGGCACCACGGCGCCCTACGACGAGGCATACACCACCATGGCGGCAAAGGGCGACGGAGGCCCTGATGTTGGCGTATGCCGCCGCGACGGCCATTTGCGCGACCTGCTGCTACTTTGTGGTATGTCTCTTGCGTCGCTCCTNCCTCCCCCCCCCCCCCCCCCCCCCCCCCCCTTCGCCCCGACGCCGTGCAGTCCAGCGCCACCGTCTAGTGTCACCGAAAGAAGGGAGGAAACAGATTGTGGCTACATTTGATGCTGTGAGGGAACGGGTGACAACTTTCAGGCCACGGGATCTGGCCAATTTACCCGGAGCTACATATTCAGCATCTACACAGAATATTCTTTACTAGGTGGCCATATCCCACTTTTGCCCATCAACCAAACACCTTAAAAAACTAATGATCATGTCCTATCCGAGTCTATCCTATCAACTAAACACATCATTCAAATGTTCTGACAGTTTAAAATTTATATATTTGTAAGATATTTTTATGTCAAATACCATATAGACAGAAATTGCTTTTTTTTTCTATAACGAAGTAGCGAACCAGCATCAGACAACACACCGAGGCCTCGGCATGGAAGCTTTGATATACAATTATCATCGTACAGAAGTTCCCATGGCCAAGGCACGACCGTCAGTGCAAACGTGATTACACCGTGGATGTTTCAATGGACGGCCCAGATGAATCTGACAGCCACGTTGGCTTTAGCTACCGTCACCATTCCTCCCACTCAAACACTCGGGGGGACGCTTGTGCGTTAATAAATTATAAGACCACAAGCAGCAGAGTCCGGCCCATTTCCCGGAACCCTAGCCGCTAATTCCCCAACTCCAATCGCTCTCGAGGCAGCAGCTCTCCCGCCGGTCAGCCGCCACAAACCCTAGATCGACCTCCTCGTTGCTTCGACCGATCACCCCATGGCTCGCGACGGCAGCGGCTCACCGGCCAAGCTCGAGCGCGAGAGGGCCTCCGTGTCCGGCGGATCCGGCGGCGACGGTGCCGCCGCCTACGAGGGTCCCGACCGCATCAGCTCCCTCGCCGACGCGCTGCTTCACCACATCCTCGTCTTCCTGCCCGTGGTCGAGGCCATCCGCNTGCTCTCCCGCCGCTGGGTCCGCGTCTGGACCGGCCTCCCGCGGCTGCAGCTCGACGACGACGCGGCGGAGGCCGTCGAGTCCTTCCCGGAGCTCGTCGACGGCGTCCTCCGCCGCTACGACGCCCGCGTGAACCTGCGCGACCTCACCATCTCGGCACACGGGGAGGAGCTCGGCCTCGAGAACGACGACATCATCTCCTGCATCGCCGCCGCCGCCCGGCTCGTCACCGGCCGCTTTCACCTCAACGTGTCGCGTGGGATCGATATCTCCGAAGACTACGACGAGGAAACCAACCTCCTCGAACTCCCGTGCTTCGAGAGGGCGACGGAGATCCGCATCTCCATCGCCGACATGGTGGTCCTACTGACGCCCGACGGCCACGGCCGGACGTTCGCCCTCCTGACGAAGCTGCGCCTGGCGGAGACCTTCATCGCCGACGAGGGCGAGCTTCTCAGCGAGGTCGTGTCCTATGGATGCCCTCGCCTGAGGATCCTCGAGCTCGTCGACATCCACTCCGGCGCGAGGGAGCTCACCATCCACACCACCTCGCTCCTGACCTTACGCGTCATATCAATCAATGATATGCAACTGCTTGAAGTGGACGCAGCCAATCTCAGATGGATGCAAGTGAAGGATTGCTTCGACATAGAAGCGACGGGCTCGGTGATGTCGCTGTCGACGCCGGCGATGGAGGAGTTCTACTGGGAAGACTGCTGCCCTGAGGAGGTTAAGCTCGTCAGGGAACCTGCAGGATTCCTCCAGACGATCACCTGCGTCGACTCTGCTTCGACATATTTGTCGTTGATCAGCGGAAGCCAATCATATTATACTGGGATCTTGGAGCTATTCTCAAGCACTTGCACTGATGTTCTACAGATCAAATTTCCTATTAAACCGGTACACATCTAGTAGATCTCATCTCTTCCTACCGTCAGGATTTTGCATTATTAGAGCCTTAGTACATGGACTTAATTATATTACGGATTTACGGTCGTAAATATTCGATGTTTTTAGAACAGGAGTTGGTAGTCAATTAAGCTTCTAAAACTCTAACCATCACTAATATATTTCTCAAATTCTTATCTTGAAAAGAAATAGAATACTTTGTCATGAAAAGTATTATCATAAACTTATTAGATATTAGAAACTTATCCTAATTAAGAATTGATGGTACGAATCTTAAAATTGATCAAATCTTGTCCTAACCGCAAAGAGCAGGGGAATTAGTATTGCAGCTGCTCAAGAGAGTATATATACAAACAAATTGTCAGCTCGGCCGGTTATATATATAGAGACAGGTTAATTACTATGTGTGTGAGTACTAAATTGAAATTTATTTGTTACTGTGTTTTTTTTTCTGGTCAAGTTAGTTTTTTATTTTGTGGGGAGGGTCTAGTTAATTAGGTTGCGCATTATATGACATTAAAAAATTGATTGTGTTCAGTATGGGAGCATTAATGTATTAGATTATTATAAAGCCCGTGCACAGAGAATGATTATTATAACTAAACAAGTACATTGTTACTGTAGCGTAATTATCTAGGCTAGAGGAGTTAATTCTAGATTTCCATATTTCTGTCACATGAAATTAAAGTCCATCCCCTAGCAGTATCGGATGAGAGGTCTAAATATATTTTCATGCCTGTATGTCCCTAGCTCAACTTTACTTGTCCCTAGCTAACTAAATATGTGACTAACACAATTTAGTTAGCTATTATATATAAATATCCTCACACTGTTACATTACCCACTAAATAGATCGATAGACCAGTGTTTTGGTAGTACAACTTGTGTTATACTCTGATTATTTATTTGGTGACACTTTGCCAGGAATCGGAAGAGCAAAAAAAATTTCTACACAGTGTGGATCTACCATATTGTTCAGAGCTAGAGCTCATTGTGGAAAAGAAACAGCACACGCTCGCCCCAACCATTGTACACCTTCTCAAGAAAAGCAGGTGGATCAAAAGGTTTTCTCTCACAATATGTCCAACGGTATGTCTATTATTGTACTATTGAATGCTGTGTGTTTCTAGCAATTAAATCTATAGCTTGAATACATTTTACCGATTTACTTCGTATATCAAAATCGGCTTATATTTTTTGTTATATCACTTCAATTCTTTTTGTATCTCAGAAAATTCATTTTCAATGTGAGCCCAACTGCACTTGTCGCCAACCGCCAAACTGGAGGGATCAAGAGATCTCCTTGGGCTCGCTTGAAGAACTAGCTATCGATGGCTTTGGGGGCACCTATGATGAGAAGCAGTTGATATATTTTATTATAAGAAACTCAAAAGTACTTAGGAAGGTGTCATTGATTTTCTCCGCCGAGCTCCACTCATGCAAATCGTTTTTGCGCAATCTACGCCAGCTATGCTCACTAGATTGCACCATCGAGTTGAACAATAATAATTTAGTGTAGAGGATCGAAAATGTACACATAAAATGCATGGTGCTATAATGGCTGTAATAGATTGACCTGAATAGCGACTTTGGTGAACACTCATGTGTGTACTATTTTGGTGTTGCATATGTTTGATTTAGTCTTATATATTGCCTTGTGGGGAACATACTCTAGCTATTTAAATTGTAAGATTCATGCAACTTTTGGATATTAAATGTTGTGTGGCTTGATTGTGTCTTCCACACTATTCATCTTCTGAGCAAAACATGACGAAAGGTTCATATGTATGAATGGATTCCAACAATGCTGAATGCATGTGTTTGATTTTGTTCAATTTTTTCATTGTTGAGCTCAAACTTTGCCAACATTAATTATTCTAATGTGTCGTACAACTCATACATGACTTGAATTCTGAATCATTTGTGCTAGCCAGGGTTGGACTTACCGCCGGGGGCCCGGTTACCGCCACCCGGCGGTACGGCGGTTACTGGCGGTAACCGCGACAAATTTACAAATCAAAATTTGAATTCAAAAATTCGGGCAAACCGCGGTATCGACCACGGTTACCGTGCGGTATGGCGCGGTAACCGTGCGGTTTGGCGCGGTTACCGCGCGATGTGTGACGGGCCGCACAGTAACGGCCCGTCAAATTTTTTTCTTTTTCCAATTTTCAAATTTATTCTCCGTTTTGCTCTCAAATTTGAATAAATATTACTCTTTTTTGAGAAATTTCTTCACCATAAAACACTACAAATCAAGCACTACCTTCACCATTTTTTTTGATTTTTTTCTTTTTTTTAAATTTTTGAATTCGGGCCAATTTCATTAAACCGTACCGCGCAGTACGGGTAACCGTACCCCCATGGTACGGGCGGTAACCGCGGTAACCGCGCGGTTACCGCCGGTTTTTCCAACCCTGGTGCTAGCATGGATTAAAACAAAAGAAAAAATCTTCCTGAACAACAGGCACGCCAGTGTGCTAGGGTTTGTAATTTAAGTTACCACTGAAATTACCAAAATTGCGAGAATTTTGGTGTTTTTATGAAATTATTTGAAATTTTAACATATTTTGACTGAATGTGAACAAATTTTGATCAAATTCACAAATATTTGAAAAAATCTGAACATTTCGGGTGAAATATGTGCTTGTCCAGGGGAGGGAGGGTCTGAAATTTCAAACCTTGCAGTGTGCTCGGACGCATATTTGCCGCCGCCGAGTCCGTCTAGGGGTTGAGACAAGGCAAGAGGACACCGGGTTCACTATGAACTCATTAGTCTTAATACTCACAGGTAGTTTGTAATAAACTATTGACATATATATAATATTATGTGAATATAAATATTGACAACAGAGTGCAACAAATTGAATTAATTCTCTTTATAACAGTTGTTACCTCTCATATATATAGTTTCCCTTTTATGATTTTTTATTTTTTGGAAATTAAGGAACGATGATCAGATCATCAATTAGCTAGAATTGTAGCTAGAAAGTCTTGCTCCGCAAAGCATACAACTATTATACACAATCATTCATAAATTGATCGCCAATATGATACGTGCCAATGTC
Organism: Oryza officinalis; assembly: GCA_008326285.1. Lineage (NCBI taxonomy): Eukaryota > Viridiplantae > Streptophyta > Magnoliopsida > Poales > Poaceae > Oryza > Oryza officinalis. The sequence goes on from BDMV01000007.1 coordinate 43,262,433, forward strand.
TTTATTATTTACATTGCATGCTGAAAATAAAGCACCTCTCCACTGATGTTGTGTGGCAATAGGTATAGGATAAGTACTATATATATCTTGAGGCGTACGTTGACATATAGATCAAAGGAAAAACAAGATGTCCCATATTATCTTAGCAAGTTTAGAAATAGTGTTAGAATTGGCAAATCTTTCATTTCTTTACATATTATGAATGTAAATAAGAAGCTCCTGACCGAAATAATCTTTCAATTGCAATGAAGTAAACCATCTGGATATATAGACAACTCCATTAAACTAATCTAAAATCTGAATGCCCTAAAAGAATCTTTGGGAATAAAAACAGTTTGGGTAAGAATATTATTAGAATTTGCTTCATTAATTGAAACATGATCATTGAATTCCATAAGTTCCAAGTCATAACAGCATTCAAGCAATCATGTTTATCATCTATGTGAGTTTTCTTTCATTAGTTCAATTGGTTATCATTTGGAGACACTACTACAAAAACCTCCATAGGTATCGGCCACATAGGTGTCGGATTTGTTAGAACCGGCACCTAAAACACAATTCCCACCCATTTTTCCACGAACCGGCACCTATAAGGTTTTATAGGTGCCGGTTGGTTGGGAGAAGCTCATTGGTGCCGGTTTGTAAGAAAAACCGGCACCTATGATCCCAAAAAGGTGCCGGCCTTAATTATGAACCGGCACCTATCACATAGGTGCCGGTTCGTAAGACGAGACGAACCGGCACCTATGTTATGGCCAAAAAGGTGCCGATTTAACCTAATAAACCGGCACCTACCACATAGGTGCCGGTTTTTAATAATAATCGGCACCTATGCGGTGGCTTCTGGCCGAAGGTAACTAAATAGGTGTCGGTTCAGTACATAAACCGATACTTATATCCCCCATTCTATATATACCCCTCGTTCACTGCATTCTCACAATTTTGAGGCTTCTCTTCAACTCATCCAAAGGGGGGAGGAGGTTTTGCCCAAAAATTTAAAAAATATAGAGAGAACTATGTGTTTGCATGCGTAAAGGTTAGTATATATTGATTCTATATGTAATTCGCACTAATATTTGTCAAGTTATTATTTGCAATTTGTTTTGTTGAATGAGAAGCATGAGAAAGTATGATGACTTATTAATATTGGAGTAATTTAGAGATTAATCATCAATGAGTAATGTAACTATTATTAACATTTGTCAGAATTTCAATAGATATAGAGAATGATATATGTATGTTAGTGGTTAATTTAAGAATTTTCGTAGGAGCGATGGATGAAGGAGGGATGAACGTTCCGGAGCGTGGTACCTTGGAATATGCCAGGAGAGTAACCAACTTCGTGATCGTAGCCACAAGATCCAGATCATTGAACATGACGGAACACTTACGTTGTCCATGCGCTGATTGCAGGAATGAGAGACAGTTTCCTGCAAAATAAGTTCATGAGCATCTCCTAACAAGGGGTTTTATGCCTAATTACACATGTCAGGACAATTGTGGTGAAGATGAGAATCCGGATGTAATGGACGAAGACAATGTGGAGTTGCCTACTGACGGAGGTGGATATGATAGTGACGAATCAGATGGTTTAGATCAGATGTTACGTGACGGGGAGACAGCCTACGACGATGACAGGCAATACGAGAAGTTCAAGGGCATGATGGAGGACTCAAAAACCCCGCTTTATCCAGGATGCAATGAGCAGCACACCAAGTTACACGTCGTCCTCTCGTTGCTGCAGATGAAATCAACCAACGGTTGGAGTGACAAGAGCTTCACAGAGCTTCTACAGCTGATTGGAGACCTCCTTCCAGCGGGTCATGTGCTGCCAGAAACAACATACCGAGCGAAGAAGGTTGTCTGCCTACTCGGACTGGAAGTGCAGAAAATTCACGCATGTCGAAATGACTGTATCCTATATCAATGTGACTATGCAGACTTCGATACATGTCCAGTTTGCGGAGCTCCGCGGTATAAGGGTGGAGTTAACTATGATGATGATGCTGATGATGATAGTGGTGGCCCAGTCCTGAAGAAGAGGAAAGTGCCCGTTAAAGTTGCGTGGTATTTTCCTATAATCCCTCGGATTGAACGCATGTATGCAAACAAAAAGCATGCAAAGATGATGCGTTGGCACCACAAAGAGCGTAAGAAGGATGGAATGATAAGACATCCTGCCGATGAATCTCAATGGAGAAAGATAGATAGAAAGTACAAGAAGCATTTTGCGCAGGAGATTTGGAATATAAGGTTTGGGCTGAGCACGGACAGGATGAATCCATTTGGTGACATGAGCAGTCGGCATAGCACGTGGCCAGTGGCACTTGTTATCTACAACCTTCCTTCATGGTTGTGCATGAAGCGTAAGTATATTATGATGCCACTTCTAATCCAAGGTCCCAAGCAACCTGGCAACGATATCGATGTCTACTTCAGGCCATTAGTGGATGATCTTAAGTTTCTATGGGACCGGGGTGTGCAGATGTGGGATGCGTACAAAAGAGAGTACTTCACCTTAAGGGCAATGTTGTTCGTTACCATCCAAGATTACCCTGCAGCTGGTAACACATCCGGGTAAACAGTGAAAGATGGTTGTGCATGTGTGCAGTGCATGCGGGATACAGTGAGCAGGTGGCTGAAGTACTCCGGAAAGACTGTGTACATGCGCCATCGAAGGCTTCTTCTAGCCGGCCACCAGTACCGTAGCAATACAAGAGATTTCGATGGCACGGTGGAGGAGGGTACAGCTCCAACACACCATACTGGCAGAGAGATTTTTGAAAAGGTACAAGATATTGAATGTATATTTGGTAAGGGGCAAGGCATTCAAAGCGCAACGAGCAAGGGTGGTGAGAAACCTATTTGAAAGAAGAAATCTATCTTCTGGGAACTACCATATTGGAAAGATTTGGATGTCCGTCACGCAATTGACGTGATGCACGTTGAGAAGAATGTGTGCGAGAGTTTGATGGGACTCCTGCTAAACATACCCGACAAGACAAAGGACACGTTAAAAGCCCGGAGAGACCTCGCAGACATGAACATCAGGCCCGAGCTACATCCTCAAGAACGTCCCAATGGTCGCCAGTACCTCCCTCCTGCGTGCTACACCCTTAGTGCTGTAGAGAAAATAAGTCTGTTGGAGTGCCTGCAGGGTGTCCGGGTCCCTTCTGGTTACTCTGCGAATATTAAAAGACTTGTTAACATGAAAGAGAAGAAATTAGTGGACATGAAGTCACATGATTGCCACGTGCTGATGACACAACTTCTTCCTGTTGCTATTAGAGGCATTTTGCCAGATAAGGTTCGAAACCCAATCATAAAGTTGTGCTCGTTCTTCAACGCTATATATCAGAAGGTGATCGATCCAAGCACGCTAGACAAGCTTCAAGCAGATGCAATCATTACCCTTTGCCAGCTCGAGATGTGTTTTTCACTATCATTTTTTGATATAATGGTTCACCTTGTGGCACATCTCGTGAAAGAGATAAAGATTCTCGGCCCAGTGTATCTACATAACATGTGGGCTTTCGAGAGGTTCATGGGGATCATAAAGAAGTATGTGCGTAATAGAGCTCGACCAGAAGGTAGTATCGTAGAGGGTTATGCAACAGAGGAGGTGGTTGAGTTCTGTATCGACTATATGGATTTGCATCCCATTGGTGTGTCGATGTCTCGACACGAGGGCAGGCTACTAGGGAAAGGGATATTAGGGCATGATGTGGATAATATTGAGATGGCCCCATTGGCAGCTCAATTCAAGCTTGGACATTCTTTGACTACCGACGAATATCGCAAGGTCGTTGGCAAATGTACTCAAATGAGAAGGGTAGAAGAGTGGTACTTACAGATGGCCAAGGAGGGTAAAGAGATGTTCCCCGTCTTTTACAGGGACAAGGACTTTCATCACTATGATCGTATAGTTTGGGTCCCATTTAAAGAACTATTTCATCTATACAATCTGAGGGAGTAGACTTATCGGTAATTCAGTTATGGGCATTGTAAGTATACTCGACCTCTCGCCATTTTTCTAAGTAAATATTCTCGTTGCGTGTCTATTTTTTTTCCTTACGCAGAATGGGGGCGCTTGAATGTAGAGCGACCCATAACAAGCTAGGATTCCTCGATCCACAAATAGTCAATTCCTCTAATATTGAGGCAGGCGAATGGTCCTTCCAAGAAGTGCTGAACTACCTTTACACATCCTTTGTCAAGCTGCAAGACATGAATACCATCCTTTTGCCCTACCACTTTAAGTAAGTGTGGCATTATCGTTGTACCTCCCATTGTTGTACTTTAAGATGTTAATTGCTCTCTTCCCTTGTATGTAGGCCTCACTGGATTCTTATTGCGATCCATTTAAACGATTCCAAGATTATCGTCATGGATGGAATGAGGAAACCGCAAACCAACTACCAATCCCTCATTGACATCCTAGATAAGGCACTTGTGAAGTATAAGAAGAAGTGTATTCGACACGCTCCGTGTGCAAATAAATTTCGAGTTTGGTGCCACCCTTATTGCTCACGTCAGGATTCGGGCACGAGCACATGTGGGTTCTACGGAATGAGATTGATGTGGGTTTTCATGGAGGACGGCAACTGGAACATTATGGATGCTGAGGTTCGCCATGTCTCTTAAGACATACATCCAATTTTCTAAACACATATGTCACGCCCCAAACTAGCCCCGAGTGGAGGCCAGTGTAAGGCGGTCCAAATTAACCTGTATGCCTGTACCAGTCCCAGGAAATAGCGCTGGTACAACAGGAAGATAGATTACCACAACAACAGCGGTCTCTTTATTAAGAGTAGGGTTACAACCAAGGTTGGAACTGCGTACAAAACCCGAGTTCACAACAGCATTACAAAAAGGCGGAAGCGGAAAGCGGAGACTAGCCCTAAGCCACAAGCAAAGCCTTGGGGAAAGGCCGAAACCCTACTACTGCTCGAAGTCTGCCTGCTCTTGGAAGAACTCTTCATCAGCAGGGTCCACCTCTTCGTCTTCGAGAGCTGGGGGGGGTTTAATTATATAGAGCAAGGGTGAGTACGGGAGTACTCAGCAAGTCAGGGGAATTAAGTGTTTAATGCCAGCTTCAAGGGAAAGCCAGTTGTTTTTCACATTTGATTTTAGTTTAAGACTTTCAGAAACGTCTAAGTGAGTGCTTCTCAACGGCACGGACGAGAAAGTGCGTCTCATCCGGCCGGAGCAGTGAAAATGTATCGATTGATTTCCGTCGGCACGAGAGGCTCCCTGCCAATCGTTCACCGACCCGGTTGCTCCAACAGCCACACGCGAGATGCTCCCTGCCAATCGCTCACCAACACCGGCTGCACCAACAGCCACAAATCAAACACGTCGGAACGAGAGGCTCCCTGCCAATCGTTCACCGACACCGGCTGCTCCAACAGCCCAACTTAAACACAGGTAGGAAAATCTTACACCAACAGCAGTTCACAAGGATCCCGATTAAAACTACGCTAAGGAATCACCTCACATCTGCCCATGACTGTGGGCACGGCTGTCCGAACAGTTGTTAACCTCTGCAGAGGGGGTACACTTTACCCACACGACGTTACTAACCCCGAATCACCCAGCCCGCGACTCTCGGTCACGTCTGGCGACCTTGAGGCTTTCACGACAAGGCATTTCGAAAGCCGACTCAGGGTCATCTTATGCCAACGGGAGGGGTCCCACGGACCAACACCAGGTTAGGTCCCAGACCATACTGTGCCAGGAAGCCCAGGGGTCCTCCCCGACACCACCTCGGCGAATCCACTTGTCCCTTGGCATCAAGATTTCCCTGGCCTAGCTAATTACTCAGCCAGGGCGTCCCATATCACCTATGTGGTCGTACTTGACATATGCTCGGATGTAATTCCCAAGGAATCGGTCCTTAGAGCGAGAACGGACAGACCGTACCTCCAGTACGTCTTCTGTACCGCGAGTTTTAGAAACTCACTTTATTTTCAAGGCACCGACCCAAGTGTCGGGTTTTCCAAGCATTTGTAAACTCAAGTTTTACCCAGGTGATCAATTTTAAAGTTTGAGGGGAGTCTCGATATTCGTACGCGAGGTACGGATACCGCGGCTTCACCTGAGGGGTGACAAGGGTGTTGGGTATTCAAATATCAAGGAAGGTGAATGCAGCAAATGGGTAGGGCCTGCCGGTTGTATTGCAAACCGAGGCCAAGTGCCAAGTGTAACCTAATTAATGCATAGCTTGCGGAATCAAAATACTTAATTTAAATTATAGGTTCAATTGGTCAAAGGTGATTTGCCTTGTTCGAGATCTTTAGCTTCTTCCTCGAAATCCGCGCACTGCGGGTCTTCGGGCTCCGAGACTACACGTGAAACGAGACGACTCAACAAAATGATAAAAAGAAGCCCTATTAAAGACCACTAAGCGTGCCATTGGATAGATCTCGATTTTTGAGAAATTTTGGAATTGGAATGGGGTTAATCGGACGAACGGTTGAAAAGATATGAATTTTCGAAGATTAAAGGATTTTCTGGAATAAAGAAAAGGAATTATTAATTCCCTGGAAAAAGAAAAGAAGGAGGGATGCAATTTAGACTTTATTTTGGGCGGCTAAGGGCAGCCCAAAAGAATAGAATGGGCGCGGCCGAAATAATGGGCCGATCGGCCCGAAGGGAATTGGCCCATGGCCGATCGGCGCGCGAGAGGGAATAGGCCGATGGGCCTAGCGGCCGATGGCCGGAGGCCGATGGCCGAGTGGGCCAAGCGGGAAAGAGGCCGAGTGGCCGAGTGGAGAGAGAGGGGGCCGAGTGGCTGCGCGGCCCAAGTGGCCGGTTGTAGCGGCGCGGCCCGGCCGACGCGTGAGGGCCATTGACCGGTCTCCCGTGGGACCGGGGCGGCGTACGTGGCGTCCACGTCAGCGAAAGAAGAAAAAGGGAGGGGCTCGCCCGGGGTGGACGGCTCACGGGCGCCCGGCGGCGAGTGGCGCGCTCCGGCGAGGGGCAACGAGCCGGCGGGGCGGACGGCGTCGGGAGGCGCCGGAGGACGAGAGGAGAGAGGGGGAAATGAGCCCTCGGCTCGGATCGGAGCGGGGCACGACGGCGGCGGTTCGAGGCGGCGGCCAAGGCCGACGGGGAGAAAAGAAAAAGGAAGGGGGTAACGGCGCCGGGGCGGTGGATTGGAGGGGAGGGCGCTCGGTGGGGGAAGCAGCAATGGCGGCCGGGCGGGGGGAGTTTTTGTAGGGGCGCTAGGTCGGTTTTGGGGGGGAGGGTCGGTTCGCGGGTGCGGCCAGGGGACCGGCGCTCGCGCTAGCGGGCAAGCAATGGCTGCGGTGACGTCGTCCGGCGGTCGGTGACCGGGAAAAAGAAGAAGGGGAAGGGAAAAAGGGGTGCTGTCCCCATGCCGCTTTGGGCAAGGACGCGCGGGGGGGGGGGAGAGAGAAAGGGAGCGAGCGCGCGCTCGGCGTCTTGGCGGCATGCGCGCAGGCGGCGGGACGGAACGGGGGCGCCAGCGGGAGGCCTCCGGGAGAGAGAGAGGGGAAAGTGAGAGAGAGACCGAGAGGGCTCGGGAGGAAGAGAGAGAGGAGAGCCCTCTCTCTTTGCTGCACGTGCGACGCACGCGCGTGGCGCGGCAGGCCGCACGGACCGGGCCGGGAACAGCGCGGCCCAGTGGGAAAAATGGGGAGCAGGCCGAGCGGGTGGCCTGGGGGAAGAAAGGGGAGAGCGGGCCGGAAGGCGGCCCGGGAGGGAAGGGAAAGCGGGTCGGGAGAGAAACGGCCCGAGGGCAGGGGAGGAAAATTAGACTTTTCCTGAGAGATCGAACTGGAAGGATTTGGGCTCGGATTTGAAATCCGATTTCGCGGTTTTCTCCGGGATTGAACTGAGAGGGGGGGGACATGAGACCTTGGCACACGACAAGACTCAACCGAAGAGCAAACTTTTGCAAATAGGGTTTTTAGCAAAATAGTTTTCCCGCTAACGCCGCGACAAAACGGGCGTTACAACATAGTACCTTTCCACATCTTTAATCCTTCCATTTGCAGAAATTAAAGCTCCCGACAAGTAAATTGCTGCCACATGTTTGCTTCGGCCTCGCTGAACAGCTATGTGGATTCATCTTCGACCATATCATCTCGTCAAACGGCGCATACAACATTTCAAAGGCTCCTGCTAGGCTAGTGGGTTTCATTGAGGCTGGTGGCCCTAGTGACACTTTAGATAGCCCATCAACGACAAAGCGTACAAAGACCTAGAATTAGTGAGCCATACGTTTCAAACATTTTCTAAGTATCTTGTAGATTAGATATTTGGATTGATGTGGTTTTCTTAATGTCTTGAACATGCCTTAAGTTTCTCTATCTGTTAATGTTTATCTATTATTTTTTGACACATATATCTAACCATGTATTTATTTTTTTCTATTTAATATTTTTATCCCTAACAGCAACAGGTGATCTCACTGACTGGATGTGGCATGGATGAGGGAGGCATCATCATTGTTGTCTCTGTAAGCAACAGGTGAGCATGTGTAACTAAAATTTTCATATGAGTACGAGTTTAGAGCATTTGAGATGTTGTAGAGCTCAAGTGAATTTTTGTCAAGTCTCCTGAGATGTGTAACACATCTGGTCGCCGCCTTCGTGTGGTTTGACGGACACGTCTCAGGCTGAAGTTGACTGGCACGCTGAGTCCCAGCAATATTTTCTATGCTCTCTACTCAAGGCTTCGGGTTTTATATTATGGTTGCTATTTGGTCTTTTTCATTGATGAAAATTGCTCACTAGCTAAAAATTAATGGACATTTATTGGACATTATTGAAACAAGCCCTAGTCTTAAATTACGATGAGATTTTGTTGTGTGCTGGTTGAATGTTCAGCACGATCCAAGCGGATGGAAATAGTTTCCTATTTCTGGTAGAAGTTTCGATGAAAAAAGTTGGGGGTACTTTTTTATGTCAAAAAATACATTGGTAAATTAAGTAACTGGTAGTCCATTGTGGTCTTCAAGGTGTTAATTATATTTATTGAATATTGTGAAATATATTCACTGAAAAAAGCATTATACATACACATTGAAGGTAGTATATTTTTTCCTTGACACATTATTCTCTCTTCCAAATGTATAAGCTTTGCCAGTTCGGCCGGGGGCGCTAAGTAAGGTTCTTCGCCCTCGATCCGAGGAACGTCAGCGAGAGAGGAAATGCACAAGACACGGGCGACGTAGACAGGTTCGGGCCGCTGAGAAGCGTAACACCCTACTCCTGTGTTCTGGTGGATCTGGAGGTCTCCAACCATACAAAGCGAGTTCGGTCTCCAGAGCCTATTCGCCGGAGTCCTCCCCCCCTTTTTCCTAGGCCTGGGCCTCCTTTTATCTGGCCAGGGGTTACCACACGGGCCTCAAGCTGCCTAAGAAAAGAAACATTCTTTTTACAATGAGGGCTAGTCTACAGCCGGAAGTGACCTCTGACAGGCACGGTGCACGCCTCCTGCCCCGCTCGCCAGCTCTCCCGGTGGACGCCCGTTTCAACTTTCAATAAACGGCCAGCGACTTCCTTGCCACGCTTGCGCTGAGGTCTGGAATGGATCTGACCGGGACTGACATACCAACTCCAGGAGTTAGCATGCCGGCTCCGGCTAGGGATGAGAGCCAGGAGGCTCTCATCATTCTGACGGGACGGGGCGAGGCGTGCCACAGGCCGCCTGTCGCCACCTAACCCGCGATCTGACCGGTCTGTGACAGGTCACACACCGCGACCGGTCATGGACCGGATAAGCGTGCGCTGCGTTGCATTAAATACGGCGTGGCGCGCTCGTCTGATCCGCCATAAATGCGGTTAGGTGAGCCCTGCTGTGCTCACCTAACCCGCACACGTGGCGCCAAAATCACAGGGAGTCGGGGCGCCCCAGCCCTCGGGGCCGAAACGGGAGCGGCCCGACCCCTCGGGGAGACAGAGGGAGGGACGGCCACGTCACCCTCGGGCGCGACCCCCCCGAGGGGGTCGGGCCACGTGGGTGACCGCGACTGCTCAAGCCTCTAGTCATGACACCCCCGGTCCCATGTCACCGACAGTAGCCCCCGGCGTTACGCCAGGGCGACCGCCCCCCTCGAGGGAAGCGCTCGGGCGTGACGCCACTCCTTAGGCCCAGTGACAGGTGGGGCCGGTCCCTACAGGCGGGCAGAAACCCAACGGTTGCGAATCGCGCGCGTCGGCAAGAGAAAAAAAAACGACCAATAATAATGAGCGGCCTCTTTAAGACCGCTACATTACTCGAGCAGCGCGGGAATCGGGACGAGCCGGTTCGTTTCGCCTGGGGATATGATGATGGCGTTTTTCACGGTCGGCGAGCGCAGTTAATGCGCGCACGATCTGCCCCAACTCAACCGTCGCGGCCGCACGTCTGCCGCGTGCGCCGCAACCGGGCGAGTGGGGTTAGTGGAGGCGTGGGCGCGAGAAACGAGGGGGCGAGGTAGCGGGCGCAGGAAGCGAGGAGCCGGGCGTAGCGTTGGCAAGGTTATAAAGACGCCGAGGAAGGGATTCGTTTCCTTCCTCTCGCCATTCTTCCCCTTGCCTTCGCCACTTGTACCCTAACTCTTCGTTTCTTGTGCCCTATCCCTGCCGCACGCGCTCGCTCTCAAGCTCCTCCTCCGCCGGCGCCATGGCACGGGGCTCCGCACCACTCGACGGTAGCGTGCTGCCGCCTTCCCGCATCACGAGCGAGAGGCAGGCCGGGCTGCCGCGCCGATTCATGCCGGAATTTGCCACCGGCCGGGAGGTGGTCGCGCTGGGCGAGGGACGCCCGGCGCCACACTACCCGGGGCGGACCGTCTTCTTCCTCTCTTTCGCAATGGCGGGGCTGGTCCCGCCATTCTCTATTTTCTTCATGGATATTTTGGAGTTCTACGATCTCCAGATGGCGCACCTCACCCCCAACGCGATAATGACGTTGGCCATCTTCGCGCACCTGTGCGAGATGTTCATCGGGGTGCGCCCGTCTCTCCGGCTGTTCCGGTGGTTCTTCACCGTGCAGCCGGTGTCGCCGCCGACGGCAGTCGGTGGCTGCTACTTCCAGCCGCGGGGGCAGGTGCTGAACCGCTACATTCCCTGCGTCCTCCGCAAGAAGTGGGACGACTGGAAGAGCGATTGGTTCTACACCCCCCTCGCCGACGAAGCGCGCCTCCGACTTCCGAGCCAGCCCCCGGCGCAGGCCTCCAGCTGGCGGGCGGCGGTGGATCTGGGGGACGGCTACGACGCCGTTCTTGACCGCCTGGCGGGTCTGCGATCCCAGGGGCTCACGGGGGCCATGGTGTTCGGCGACTACCTTCGTCGCCGGATCGCGCCGCTCCAGCGGCGCGCCCGAGGCGCCTGGGAGTACACCGGGCCCGAGGACCACGTGAGGACCCACCTGGGGCGAAAATGGGACTGGGACCCCGAGGACTTCAGGATGGTGGTCCAACGGGTGCTGAATCTCAGCTCCGTGGAGGCATCCCTCATCCCCCAAGGGGTCCTCCCCCTCTGCTGCGACCCAGAGCGCGCCAACATCCTGGCCATCATGCAGGTGGTCGGGGCGTCGGGGGAACGGGCCCCCCGAGGCCACGATGGCGCGGGCGGGAGCCGCAGGGGGGAACAATCTACCCCGGGAGGGGGTCGTGCTTCTGGGCCCCGCGACGGGGGCCCGGGGGGCAGCCGCCCCGCCGACGCCAGGGGGAAGAGGAAGCAGGGAGGTACTCCTCCCCCATCTCCTCCCCGAGGGGGCGGGGCGGTGCGTGCCAGCAGCAGGCGCCCAGAGGGTGCCGTGCCGGCGCCGCAGCCCGAGGGGGAGCGAAGGAAGAAACGGCTCCGCAAGATGGGGGAGAGCGAGCCATGCCGGGGGAGCCTCATCTCGCCCCCGAGGTGGTCGTTCAGCCGACCTCCCCGCAGGTTCGTTCCCACGCCCACTGCGGCCGTATCTACTCCCCAAGGCGAGTTTTTACTCACCCGCTTCTTTTTGTCTTTGGTTTTTCTTCTGCCTCAGCGAGATCCCGTCACGCCCCCCACGCCATTCCAAGTCCGGCCGGTCCGAGGCCGAGGAGACGGTGACCGCGGAGGCCCGGAGGCGAGAGGCTGACCGACGGGAAGCCGCGGACCGCCTCCGGGAAGCCGAGGAGGCTGCCCGGGAGGCCGCCCGGGTTCGCCAGGCCGAGGAGGCCGCTCGGGAGGAGGCCAGACTCCGCCGGGCCGAGGAGTCCGCCCGGGAGGCAGAGGCGGCGGGTGCACGCCGGGCAGCCTGCCAAGCCCCCGACCCGACTCCGCCCGAGACCATGACGACCCCCGAGGCCACCCACAACGAGGCCGCGGGCGCGCCGCCCGGGCCTGACGCCCCGGGCGACGCGCGGGACGAGCCAGCTTCGGGGGGCGCCCCCGAGGCCAGCACGCCGATCGGCGGGCCGAGCCGCGCGGCACCCACACCGAGGCGGCTCTCCCCTTTGCCTTCCGCTACCCCGCTGAGCGCGGAGCCCCTCCTGCAGGCCCTGGCCACCGCGAACAGCACGGTGCTGGACGGGCTAAGTGCCCAGATGGAGGCCCTGCAGGCGGAGCGGGCGGAGCTCGACGCGGCGTGGGCGCGCGTCGAGGAGGGGCGGCGCTCGGTGGAGGCCATGGTGGAGACGGGCCGCAAGGCATACCGCCAGCACGCCAAACAGCTCGAGGCCCGTCGTAGGGACCTGGCGGAGATCGCCAGGGAGGTAGAGGAGGAGCGGGAGACCGCCCTCATCGCCACCGCCGTGCTCGACGAGGCGCGGGACGACCTCCGCCTCCAATACGGGACCCGGGCGGCGGAGCTAGAGGAGAAGCTCGACGCCGCCCGGGGAGTCCTCGACGCCGCCGCTGCCCGGGAGCGGCGGGCGGCGGAGAACGAGGCGGCGTCCCGTCAGCGGGAAGAGGCCCTTGAGGCTCGCGTCGCGGCGCTGGAGGAGCGCGCCCGCGCCCTGGACGCGAAGGAGGGCGCCCTGGCGGACCGCGAGGCCGCCGTCGCCACCCGGGAGGCAACGCTGGCGGCGCACGAGGCCGCCTCCGCCGAGGAGGAGTCCGCACTCCGCCTCCGCGAGGATGCGCTCGCCGAGCGGGGGCGAGCTCTCGAGGAGGCCGAGGCCGCGGCGCAGCGGCTGGCGGACAGCCTGTTCCTCCGCGAGGCGGCGCGGGAGGAGCAGGCGCGCCGCAATCTGGAAGGCGCCCGCGCCGAGAGGGCCGCGCTGGACCAGCGGGCCGCTGAGCTCGAGGCGCGGGCGAAGGAGCTGGACGCGAGAGCGCACAGCGGCGGGGCGGCCGCGGGCCACGACGACCTAGCCGCCCGCCTCGCAGCCGCCGAACACACCGTCGCCGAGCTGCAGGGCGCGCTGGACTCGTCCGCCGGGGAGGTCGAGGCCCTCCGCCTGGCGTGCGAGGTGGGGCCCGGCATGCTTCGGGACGCCGTCTCGCGTCTAGACCGCGCCGGGCGGCAGGCGGGCCTCTGGGGCGGGCGGTACGCGAAGTACGCCGCCAACCAGGGGGGCCTCGCCCAGCGCCTCTCGGAGATGGCCGGGGTCCTCGAACGGCTCCCCGAGGAGCTCGAGGAGACGATCAAGTCATCCTCGAGGGACCTCGCCCGGGGGGCGGTGGAGCTCGTACTGGCGAGCTACCAGGCCAGGGACCCTGACTTCTCCCCGTGGGCAGCGCTGGAAGAGTTCCCTCCCGGAACCGAGGACGGCGCGCGCGCGCAGGTCCGGGACGCCGCCGACCACATCGTCCACAGCTTCGAGGGTACGGCCCCTCGGCTCGCGTTCGCCCTCGACTCCGAGGAGGAGGACGGCGACGACGGTGCGGACGACAGCGACGGCGAGGCCGGCGGCCCGGGTGCGTCGGAGTGAGCCCCCAAGCCCCCGCCGATCTTAAATTTTACCTTCTTCTTCCGAGGCCTTCAAGCCCCCTTCTTGTATAGACTGGTTTAATCTGCAATCAAATAAAGAGGAAATTTCTATGTCAGTCATGTTTGTTGTGCGTATAAGACGAGGATGGTCTGTGCCGCGGTCCTTCTGAGTCTTGGCTTGAGCAAGGGCTCGTGCCCAGGTCCCAGCCTCAAACGGCGCGGGTCGGGGCTAGTGCCTGGGGAGATCCGCGTGTCGAGACTGGCCAGGCCGGGAGCGCGGTGACCGAGGGTTAGGAGGACCCGATTGTGGGCCTTTGCCGATTCCCCCCCGGAGTTCACCACGCCCCGGGGCACGGCTCGGTTCTGGGCCCCGTTTGGCGGTTTTAGCCGGCCCGGGCCACCGAGGGCAGGGCCGAGCACGAGCGTACTAACTCAAGCCGAGATTCTTCAAAAGGAAGCGACGGCACAGACACGGTCCTCTGGAAATCGAAAGTGCTTTTATTGAAATACGGAAGAGAAAAAAGATAAGTATGTGCATGTGGTAGCCCCCGGCCAACCCTGCACGCCCGAGGGGGGTGCGGGGTTGGCCCGAGCCCGAGACATGACACCCGACCCCCATTAGGGGTAGAAGCGACGAAGATGCTCGATGTTCCACGGGTTAGGCAGCTCTGTGCCGTCGCCCGTGGCCAACCGAACCGAGCCCGGCCGGGGGACGCCGATCACTCGATACGGACCCTCCCACATTGGTGAGAGCTTGCTCAGTCCAGCACGCGTTTGGACGCGGCGTAGGACGAGGTCGTCGACGCAGAGTGATCGGGCCCGGACGTGGCGCTGATGGTAGCGCCGCAGGCTCTGCTGGTAGCGCGCGGCTCGAAGGGCCGCGCGCCGCCTTCGCTCTTCCAGGTAGTCGAGGTCGTCTCGGCGAAGCTGATCTTGATCAGCCTCGCAATACATGGTGGCCCGAGGGGACCTCAGTGTGAGCTCAGATGGGAGGACCGCTTCCGCGCCGTAGACGAGGAAGAAAGGCGTTTCCCCGGTTGCTCGGCTTGGCGTGGTTCGGTTCGCCCAGAGCACCGCTGGCAGCTCCTCGATCCACGAATCGCCGTGCTTCTTGAGGACGTTGAAGGTCTTGGTTTTGAGGCCCTTGAGGATTTCCGCGTTGGCGCGCTCCACCTGGCCGTTGCTTCTGGGGTGGGCGGGTGAGGCGAAGCAGAGTTTGATACCCATGTCCTCGCAGTAGTCGCCGAAGAGCTCACTAGTGAACTGGGTGCCGTTATCCGTAATGATACGGTTAGGTACCCCGAACCGAGCAGTGATGCCCCTGATGAACTTAAGGGCGGAGTGCTTATCGATCTTGATGACCGGATAAGCCTCGGGCCACTTAGTGAACTTGTCGACAGCGACATACAGATACTCGAACCCGCCCGGGGCCCGCCTGAACGGTCCCAGGATATCGAGCCCCCAGACAGCAAATGGCCACGAAAGAGGTATGGTCTGCAGGGCCTGGGCCGGCTGATGCGTTTGCTTGGCGTGGAACTGGCACGCCCTGCACCGCCGGACCAGGTCGACCGCATCGGTGAGAGCCGTCGGCCAATAGAAACCCTGGCGAAAGGCCTTGCCAACCAAGGTGCGCGAGGCGGAGTGGGCTCCGCACTCGCCTTCATGGACATCGGCGAGAAGCTCGACGCCTTGTTCCCGAGGAATGCACTTCAGGAGGACTCCGTTAGCCCCGCGCCGATAGAGGGTCCCTTCCACCAGCACGTAGCGCTTGGAGATGCGACGGACGCGTTCACTCCCTTCGCGGTCCTCGGGTAGAGTCTTATCTGCGAGATACGCCTGGATCTCAGTGATCCAAGCAATCAATCTAGGGGAGCTGGGAGCGCTCCCCTCGGGTCCCGAGGCCTGGACTCCGACGGGCCTCGGGGGCCGTTCAGGCGCGTCCGTCTCCCCTAGGGGGTCGGGTCGCGCCGACGGCTGGGCAAGCCTTTCTTCAAAGGCGCCCGGTGGGGTCTGGGCTCGCGAGGAAGCGAGCCTTGAGAGTTCGTCGGCGACCGCGTTATCCCGCCTGGGCACGTGCCGAAGCTCTATCCCGTCGAAATGGCGCTCCATACGCCGCACCTGGCGGACGTAGGCGTCCATCTGCGGGTCGGAGCACTGGTACTCCTTACGGACCTGGTTAACGACCAACTGGGAGTCGCCTAACACCAGGAGGCGGCGGATCCCCAGTCCAGCCGCCACTCTGAGTCCCGCAAGGAGTCCCTCGTACTCCGCCATATTGTTGGTCGCCCGAAAGTCGAGGCGGACCAGGTATCTGAGGACGTCTCCGCTCGGCGAGGTCAAAGTGACCCCCGCACCGGCGCCCTGAAGAGACAGGGAGCCGTCGAACTGCATCACCCAGTAGGCGGTGTGAGGCAGCTGCGAGGGGCCCGGGCTGGCCTCGGGGGCGGAGACGGGCTCGGGAGCTGGGGTCCACTCCGCGACAAAGTCGGCGAGGGCCTGGCTCTTGATCGCGTGGCGTGGTTCAAAGCGCAAATCGAATTCAGAGAGTTCGATTGCCCATCTCACCACCCGTCCAGTACCCTCTCGGTTATGCAAGATTTGGCCGAGGGGGTAAGACGTAACCACCGTGACCCGATGCGCCTGGAAATAATGGCGCAACTTCCTCGAAGCCATCAGAATAGCGTAAAGCATCTTCTGGGCCTGAGGGTATCGGGTCTTGGCGTCCCGGAGGGCCTCGCTAACGAAGTAGACGGGCCGCTGCACCTTTCGGCGGGGCCTATCCTCTTTGCCAGGGGCCGCGTCTCCAGGGCGCTCTTCGTCCGAGAGGCCGTGTGGGGCGCACTCGGCTTCTGTGCCGACGACCTCGGGGTCAGAGGGCGACAGGCGCGGCCTTCCCGCAGTGGCCCCGGGGCCATCCTGGGGGTCGGGGGCGCCTGGCACCGTCAGACAAGCAGGCGGAGGGCCAGCTCCGGCCGTCGGGGGCCTTAGGCCGCCGTTCGGCTCGGGGGCCTCTCCTCCCTGCTCTCTCCCGGGTCGAGCCGACACAGGGTGGGGGGGCGCGGAGTGAGGGTTGTCCTCGTCACGCTCCACGACCAACGCCGCGCTGACCACCTGCGGGGTTGCCGCCAGGTAGAGTAGCAACGGCTCATCTGGCTCCGGGGCGACCAGGACTGGGGGAGAACTGAGGTACGCCTTCAACTGAGTGAAGGCGCGCTCAGCCTCCTCCGTCCAGGTAAACGGCCCGGAGCGCTTGAGGAGCTTAAATAGGGGTAGCGCCTTCTCTCCCAGCCTCGATATGAACCGACTTAGGGCGGCCATGCAGCCGGTGACGCACTGCACGTCCCTAAGCTTGCTGGGGGGGCGCATCCGCTCTATAGCTCGTATCTTCTCGGGGTTGGCCTCGATGCCTCGGGCAGAGATCAAGAACCCGAGAAGTTTGCCCGCAGGCACGCCGAACACGCACTTATCGGGGTTCAGCTTTATGCGGGCGGAGCGGAGACTTTCGAAAGTTTCCGCTAAATCCGAGAGCAAGGTCTCTTGGTTGCGTGTCTTCACAACCAAGTCATCAACATAGGCCTCAACATTGCGTCCTATCTGGCTACCCAAGGAAATTCGAGTAGTACGCTGAAAAGTAGGACCTGCATTCTTTAACCCGAAAGGCATTGTCGTATAACAATAGGTTCCTATGGGGGTAATGAATGCAGTTTTCTCCTCATCCTCCCTAGCCATGCGAATCTGATGATAACCAGAGTATGCATCTAGAAAACACAAAAGGTCGCACCCCGCGGTGGAGTCGACAATCTGATCTATGCGTGGCAGGGGGTAAGGGTCCTTAGGACATGCCTTGTTGAGGTCGGTGTAGTCGATGCACATCCGAAGCTTGCCGTTCGCCTTGGGGACGACGACCGGGTTCGCCAGCCACTCCGGATGGATGACCTCACGGATGAATCCGGCCTCCAGAAGTCGCGCCACCTCCTCGCGGATGAAGGCTTGACGTTCCGGGGCCTGCCGCCGCACTTTCTGCCGGACCGGCCTTGCGCCCGGCCGCACGGCGAGACGATGCTCAATCACCTCCCTGGGGACCCCGGGCATGTCCGCCGGTCTCCAGGCGAAGACGTCGGCGTTTGCCCGCAGGAAGGAGACGAGCGCGTCTTCCTATTTGTCGTCCAAAAGACCACCGATCCGGGTGGTCTCGGACGGGCCGTCGCCCAGGGCAACCTCCTTGACCGGGACCTCGTCGCTCGTGACCATCCGCTGCCTTGGGGCGGGCGGGACGGAGGTGCTGGGCCTCTCGTCACCGTCCGCGGGCTTGGATGCCGCGGCGAGGTGGTCCGCGCGCTGCTCCATACAAGCAAGCGCGACCTTGAGGTCGCCATGGACGGTGATGGGGCCACCGGGGCCCGGCATCTTCATCTGGAGATAGGCGTAGTGGACCGCCGCCATGAACTTCACCAACGCGGGCCTCCCCAGGACCGCGTTGTAGGGCAGACTGAGGTCCGCCACATCGAAGTCCACCCGCTCCGTGCGGAAGTTGGCGGAACCACCGAAGGTGACCGGGAGGTCGATATGACCCAGCGGCCAGGTGTGCCCCGGCGTCACGCCGATGATCGGCTGGGACGGTCGGAGCACCATCCCCGGGGCCTTGATGGCATCAAAGGCTGCGGGGGAAAGGATGTTGAGGGCTGCACCCCCGTCCACGAGGACACGCCCCAACTTCACGTTGCAAACGGTGGGGGAAACCACCATCGCGATCTGTCCTCCCCGGGCAACGCACGGCGGGTGGTCGGTCTGGTCGAAGGTGAGGGCAACCTCCGACCACCGCGCCCGCCGCGTCGCCTCATGGGTAGGGGCCGCGGCCAGAAGCTCACGCTTCATGGCCTTGAGGCTCCGGCGAGAAGCGTGAGCACACGCTCCCCCATCGACGGTGGCGACGGTGGCCTCAGGCTCCTGAAACCCCAGGTCATCGTCGCCATCGTCGATGTCCTCGGCGGGGGCCTTCTGCTTGGCCTCACCTCGCCGGTTGCCGGCGGGAGCCGCCGGGGCCCTGCCCTCACGGCGCTCCTGCCTCTTCTCCTCCTCCCACTTCCTCGTCCGCTCGGCCAAACTTTTGACCGCGCGGCAGTCCGCGAGGTCGTGGAGGGAGGTGTTGTGCACGGTGCACCACTTGCCGGTCGGACGCTCCTTGCTGGGAACGCCGGCCTCCTTCTTTTTGTCGCCCGCAGGCCTCCCCTTTCGGGGGGCCCGCGAAGCGCCCTCGACGGCGAGGACATGACCCTCGTCGTCGGAACGGGCCGACCTCTTCTTCCTCCTCCTGTCCCGTCGCCCTGACCGAGCGGCGGACCCGGGGGCGGCCGGAGCTGCCACGCCAGAACCGGAGGAGTTCCAGGTCCAGGCCTCCTCCTTGCGGGCCACACGGTCCGCGAGCTCAAAAAGCTGCGCGGTGGTCTGGGGCTCCTTGGAGGCGATCTTCTCGAGCATGCGGTTGTGCCGCACGCCCCCCCTGAACGCGTAGATCACCGCGTGTGCGGGGATGCATGGTATGGTGTTGCGGACTTGACAGAACCGCTGAATGTACGAGCGAAGAGACTCATCGTCCCTTCGCTGTACCGCATGCAAGTCCGCCTCTTCGCCTGGGCGCGGATATGTGCCCTGAAAGTTCGTGGTGAACTGCTGGCACAAATCCTCCCAAGAGTGGACCGACGCAGGTGGCAAGTTCATTAGCCAACCCCGCGCCTGACCCTTCAGGGCCATGGGGAAGAAATTCGCCATGACCCTGTCGTCACCCCCCGCGGCCTCGATCCCGGTCGTGTAGATCTGGAGAAACTCGGCGGGGTTGACGCTGCCGTCGTATTTTTGGGTGATGGTGGGCCGGAACCTTGGGGGCCAACGGACGTTCCGAAGGCTCGCCACAAAGGCTCGACAGCCGGCACCGCCGACCGGGGACACGGGGGGCCGGCCCCCGTGACCGGACCGAAGTGGCGCTCCGGACGAGGAAGCGCCCTCCGTTGCGTGGGCGGCGCGACGAGCGTCGCGCCGGCGCTCGATATCGAGCCGGGCATCCGGCCCCCCACGCACATCTTCTTGGGTCGGAGGCGTTGACGAGGGAACGGCGGACGAGCGGCGTGTAACGGCCGTCGTTCGCCGCACCCTCCGCCTCGACAACATGGAGCCGGCGGCGGCAGCGCCAGAGGCCCCGGCGGCGGAGGACCGCCCGCCAGCGTCTAGGCGCTGCTGCGCTGTCATGACCAAGTCGGCCACGTCATCCAGCCAACGCCGGGATGGAGTCTCTGGATCGGGGACGACGGGCGGGTGACGCAGGAGCGCGCCCGCAGCCTGGAGCGCGCCCTGGGGCGTGCCGCCATCGCCGTAGACGAGGCGGCGACGCGCCCCGTCTCGCCGTCCTCCCCCGTCGCCCGCGAGCAGTGAGGTCGCGGATCCTTCGACCTCCTCGAGCGCCTTCCCCCGCCCAAGACTTCGGCGAGAGGGGGACGACGGGGTGCGAGCCCGACGGCGCGGGTTCTGCTCCCTGTCATCACCGCTAGCGCTCGGAGAGAGGCTGTGCGCCACAGCCCGTTCGGCCATAGGGCTGACCGGGAGAAGCTTGGCCCACACGAAAGAGGATGAGGGCTTAGAAAGACACGCGCGCCCCCTACCTGGCGCGCCAGATGATGGAGCGTGACGCTCCTCACCGGGAGACCGCGCGGGCCCCCCTTTGCCAGTTCGGCCGGGGACGCTAAGTGAGGTTCTTCGCCCTCGATCCGAGGAACGTCAGCGAGAGAGGAAACACACAAGACACGGGCGACGTAGACAGGTTCGGGCCGCTGAGAAGCGTAACACCCTACTCCTGTGTTCTGGTGGATCTGGGGGTCTCCAACCATACAAAGCGAGTTCGGTCTCCAGAGCCTATTCGCCGGAGTCCTCCCCCCTTTTTCCTAGGCCTGGGCCTCCTTTTATCTGGCCAGGGGTTACCACACGGGCCTCAAGCTGCCTAAGAAAAGAAACATTCTTTTTACAATGAGGGCTAGTCTACAGCCGGAAGTGACCTCTGATAGGCACGGTGCACGCCTCCTGCCCCGCTCGCCAGCTCTCCCGGTGGACGCCCGTTTCAACTTTCATTAAACGGCCAGCGACTTCCTTGCCACGCTTGCGCTGAGGTCTGGAATGGATCTGACCGGGACTGACATACCAACTCCAGGAGTTAGCATGCCGGCTCCGGCTAGGGATGAGAGCCAGGAGGCTCTCATCATTCTGACGGGACGGGGCGAGGCGTGCCACAGGCCGCCTGTCGCCACCTAACCCGCGATCTGACCGGTCTGTGACCGGTCACACACCGCGACCGGTCATGGACCGGATAAGCGTGCGCTGCGTCGCATTAAATACGGCGTGGCGCGCTCGTCTGATCCGCCATAAATGCGGTTAGGTGAGCCTTGCTGTGCTCACCTAACCCGCACACGTGGCGCCAAAATCACAGGGAGTCGGGGCGCCCCAGCCCTCGGGGCCGAAACGGGAGCGGCCCGACCCCTCGGGGAGACAGAGGGAGGGGCGGCCACGTCACCCTCGGGCCCGACCCCCCCGAGGGGGTCGGGCCACGTGGGTGACCGCGACTGCTCAAGCCTCTAGTCATGACACCCCCGGTCCCATGTCACCGACAATATTGCATATATATAAATATCCTTAAATTCATATCCTTGTATACAGTATACAGAATTACAGATTCATGTCATGCAAATAACTAAAAGAAGAAATTGAGTTATACATATATGGAGATATAGATGCTGCCGGATTCTGGTTGAATTAAATTTGTACAATGGGGGCAAGAGCAGTTTTTGGTTATACTTAGAGCGCCCTTTTCGAGTTAGGTTTTGGATTAGTGCTCTGGTGTGTATATAATGGTGAGATTAAACTTTGCAGAATCTTGCAAAACTGATCACTGTAAATCAGCTCTCTGGTAATCCCTGTAGCATGGCATGCGCTTGCAGGTGTGTGTAACTGATTTGCTGGTGCCAGTGACCGTTTACATGAACTAAATTTATCCCCTAATCGTACTTCCATGTGGAGGGATCATGTACTGCCAAGCTGTCCAATATAAAGTTTGTCTGCTATAGGTGTTCTATCTAACATATCTCTTAATATAAACTGGTATAGGTGTTCAACCTATCAATTAATAGCAGCCATCTGAAAAAACCTTAACTTTCATGAAGCATTTGCCTTTCCATATCCATTTTCAGATAGTGTGGAGGTTGTATATTGATAAAGTTAATGTCATATATTTCCTGAGATGAAAAGAGGCATTACCCCATATATAATACCAACTTACCAAGTGTCATTTTTAGAAGAAAGCTAGACTTGTGCATCTAGGTTTTGGATTTGCAAGTATTCCTCATAGGCTTGTTCTGATAGTGGCAAAGTATAGATTCCATTTAGGTTCCATTTGAAAAAAAAATAAGATTCTTGGAGTTCTGGTAAAATTTAATTCTTTGTTTCATGCAAAACTGTCACAAGATAAATATAATTGTGTAATTAACGAGCCATGTCCGAACGACTATTTGACACTATGCAAACATGTAGAAAATTGTTTTTCAAACCATTAATTCGATAGGAGTTTGAATATTACTAGCCATCATTTTCATGAATGTTGGCACTTTTCAAATATCTATCCGCACAATTAGTCCACTTTTCATATACTACTAGTTTGGTTTGAGAAGTGGATTGAATCCACATGAGGCAAGTGGGTTGGATTGGTTTGGTTTGGTTTGGAAAATGGGTTGAATTCTGTGATTTCTGCGATGTGAATGTAATATTGTAATATTCTGTAATTTATGTGTTTAAAGAAATATTATATATCACCCTAAAATTATTTTTTTGTGCTTCAGAACTATAGGTGTTGGTTCTTTTAAAGAACCGGCACCTATGAGGCATCAAAGGTGTCTGGTCCTACTCATTGTAGGTGCCGGTTATTTATAGGAACCAGCACCTATAATATTACATAGGTGCCGGTTCGACATTTACAACCGGCACCTATAGTGTTATAGGTGCCGGTTAAGGAACCGGTACCAATAGCTTTGAGCATTGGTGCCGACCAATTGGTGCCGGCTTCGAAACCGGCACCTATAAGGCTTTTAGAACCGGCACCAATGAGTATTTGTGTAGTAGTGAGAGGGACAGGATTTGTCCCATAACCTAATATCTTTTATTTTAGAGATGTATAACTCATTGGTTGTGTGTCTAATGGCAAAGGCAGGAGATGTAAACTATTTTCATTATTAAAAAAACATGTCAGTAGTGCTGATAGTTAGTGCGCTTGTTTTTTTCTTGGCTTGTGCCTATCACCACACTCTCTTTTTCCTTGTCCAACTTGGGAATATCATGCTTCACAAAAAGGAGTATATTGTTTCCAACAGGGATTCCCAACCATCATATCTATTTTGCTAAAATATCTGCTTGGTTAGCTTCGCCTCTAACATGGCCTGCAAGATGTCCTTCGTATAATTAAATGCTTTGTATTATTTTCTTTCAAACCATGTACCCAAATGTGACGATAATTTTAGAGTGAGCTAGCATTGACAGCCAGGATAGCGCGTGCAGGTGCACTTACAATTATATCTAAAGAATCCTTACTCTCTTCTAAGCCGGCCCTTCTCTGAAAGTAGTGAATACTAACAAATGAATCTTGTAGTCTGAGGTTGAATTCTTTTTTGTATATGACAATATGTGATCTTCGAGAATAATTGTTATCAGGATATCCTTTCAACAGTTACTTTTTCAGTAGAAAAAACCAATTGTTGCATCCAGTATTGTCTTCAGCATAAATTAGCAAAGTGTGCTAGTATATAATACGTTGCAATTAGCTCTTGCATTCTGAATATGCTCATTCATTTCTAAATTCTCATTTAATTTTCAAAACAGATCATCACCAGCTTGCTGGTTCACCAATATTATCTACTAGTATACTTGTATAATTTAATCTTGCACAGTACGCTGAAAATTTACTTGCACTATCATTTGAATTCTCAAACTAAAATGATTTATTGCATCAAGCAAACCCTCAATTACATTGCAATCTAAGATGGTTATTCTGGATAAAAACCTACCGTCAATATAGTTCTACTACATTCTAAGACGTAAAGAAAGTTTAAAAATGTTTTGCAGAAATAAGGTAATCAATAATGGGATTAGTACTATCGTAAAGGATAAAAGGGGTTAAAATATAATGTGCCAACAAATATTAAAAGTGCTATTATGTTATTTTATCTGAGATACGGAAAACCACCGTTTTCTTTCATTTCGACTATATATCAGTAATTTTTAATGTGCATGCAGTTCTATATCTGATTATGTGCACTGATCCATCCATCCATCTTGGAGCCAATTTGATCTTCTGTGCACGCTATTTAGCTATGCCAAATTTCATTGCTACATTATCATCGATTCCAAAGATTTTGTTTCACCAATCTGGCAATATATAATGAAATCATAACATGATGCCTAAACTAAAAGATCGAGGATACATAGTACTTCATATTCAAGATTTATTGTTGTCGTATAAATTACAATCAAAATATGAAGCTATTCAAGATTCCCAGAAATTATAATTAATTAGCTCGAAATATGTTTGGATTGTTTGGTTCAGCTCTCTTAACCGTTCCCATATAAGCTTTGCCAGCAGAATGATCTTGGAAAAACAATTAATTGTAAAGAACAAGTATATCTGTCCTCTCCGATTAGTTACAAGAAGATTATTTGCATTTCAGCAAATGACTAGTCAAATCCCATCCATGTCTATTTGTATGCTTGATGTAATTTTTCCATTACATCATTACTCTTATTTACAGAGCTAAATTTGTACTGAGAAGCATCCTAAAGGTGATAACTCATGATCTCGTCATAGGTCTTTTTTTACTTGGCCTAATAGATTTAGCAACAATATATTGTGATTTTCTCAGAGCGCATTATGGTTGCATATTGAAGAAACATTTGAGAAAATCCAGCTCATTATTATAATGCCCCTTGAGATTTATCTGTATCTGATCTTCCTGCAAAACCAAGCAAAATTTCTGATCTATTCTATCCAACTTGTAGCTCAAAGAAAACAGTTGGAATTAATTTCAGGGAGCATATATTTAAGTTGTATTTAACTTGACTTCAGGGAGCATATATAAAAAAAAGGGAATCATTTTAATTTCAAAAGTATGTGATAAAAAAATATTTTGAATGGCATATGTATTACATTCTAGTGTCTTAAGAAAAAGGCAGTTTTTGACCGTACGTAAGTGATGAGGTATTTTGTGGTAGTGAGCTTTCTTAAGGCACATGCATATCTTAAGAGATACAAAAAGCGGATACTAGTAACGGCTGGTGTCATGCCCTCCTGTAGTAACGGCTGTTATCCCTAATTAACCAGATCGAATCAACTGATAATCATATGAAAATATCAGAGGAATTTAGTCAAAACAAAGGTATTTATATCTTCTATATAGTTGATCTCTACTCAACAAATAAATATGACACATCATTACCCACTAGCACTTATTATCTATAGTATCTTAAAATTCATGCAACCATAACAAATCATCTACAATTTATTACTCCAAGCATGTTGAATCATGTCAATCATCATCCTCACATCATTTTCATATTATTTTATTAAGTTTTCAACATATATATCCATCATTTCTATAATATATAACATGCAACCATCCATGAATTCCGCAACAAAACACGTGTTTTCAACTAGTATATATAGTAGTAATGAACCTTTGCTCATAATTTATTTCAGTATCATCTGTTTTTATTAGAAATTCATTTCTTAATTAGTACGGACCAAATTAATGGGGAGAGGGAACAAATATTTCATATAAGGCATTCAATCTGAAGAAAATGATGGAATTTTTATTTTAAAAATTCTGTTCATGGACTGCTATATATGCATTTAAACCGGTTACTAGGAACTTGATGTGTCATCCAAGTGCATATGAACAAAACAGAAGCAGAGCATAAATACTGACTTGTAACTGTTGTAAGCTAAATCATCAAGAACTGGTAACCATATAATACCCTTTTCCAGAATTCTTCAAAAAGAAGTTATGTCTCAAAAAAAGCACTGGAGAATTCGGACAGACCATGGGTTAGCAAATTAAATATGAGAATCGATCCTATGTCTTCCTTTCAGGACATAGGATTGCACACATAAGGTATTATCTTCTTATAAACGAAGCAAGACACTGAAATTAACCATGCACAATATGCAAAGCCAGGTTAGCTTTAGTTCAGAGTTATGCATAGAACCATGTTCTACCAAAGTGCAAATTTTTTACCTTTTTGTTAACATGTGCTGAAATAAAATAAAAGTTTAATTTTAGCTTCGTTTTTTCGTTTTTAAGGTTTTTTCTTTGTTCCTTTCAACATTTAATTTTTTATGTTCCTTAATTTACCCTCCAGTAATTAAGAAGGCCTTTTTTATTTACTCCGTTGGATTCCAGTTTACTATTAGCCAAGAGAGTGTCAGAACCAATAAAGTCCATCACTTCACAAATCACAATAGAACAACCCCTGGAATTCCTACCAAGCATTCAGAATGTACTACTGGAATCAAAAGTGGAGTAATATACATGCTAATTAATCTACTTGTGCCCTTGCAGGTGTAAGAACTTGCTGACCAATGACTTCCATCTCAAATTGTATTTTTTTTATTGTATAGGGAAATTTTAGTCGATTCAGTGCAGAATATACTGTACTTTGATATCAGTATATCATCCTTTTTCATCTCTGCTGGACTGAGCAGAGTGAGAGGTGATAGTGTGCTTCTCTTCTCACGATCTGGTGGAAGTCAGGAACTCCTCTGACACATCGCTAGCCTTGTGCTCTCACTTTGGCATCTTCCAATCGACGGTATTAGATTCAATCTAATCACCCCACAACAGTACTAATTATTAACTCACAGTTATTAATTGTTGAAAGCTAATAAACAGCCAACTGTTTGGTTAGCCATCATCAATATAATAGATCAAATTAACTAGTATATGGATATGTTTTTCATCTGCAATTTTCAGCTTAAACTCTATTATATTGTTACAATCATGCATTAATATTCAGGGAACATATATACATCTTCAAATATAAATCATAGTTCATCAGGATGTAAATTTGATAGCATATAATGCAAGTATTATTTAGGCATATTAATTTCCAATTCTGTTTGGAACATACAAGAGGCTATCACCAATACGTGAGAATCCATTGAGGTGCTTGAGCTACCTTGAAGAAATATACCTTTTTACGAAGTATTAAAAATGAAACACCTGCACCAAGTCAATTTGCAGCTGCATATTCTTTCAACTGATTTTGTAAAATCATAAATTCAGAAAATTAAGAAAGGTCTGAAAATGTTGGTAGTCCCAAAATTTTCTGTAACCAGAATATAAAATAAGCAAAAATGACTTTCAACAGAAACACAGTTGTGTTTCGAACAGCTTATCAATTAATAATAACCGCAAGCAGTGCTCCAAAATATCAGTTCTGAACTTCTGATACATCCAGTTCCAATGGAAAGCAAGCATAATTCAAGAACTCATGAGTCATCATCAATTCATCATGCATATACATCTGGTTACAATGAATGTAGCACTTCCATTCTTGTATTTCCTAGAACTAGTAATTTCTATTCAGAACTGGTCATTTTGGAGCTCTTTCATTGTAGTTTATTTTCCATGCTTTTAAATGCTAAGGACACAAGTTTTACCAACAAATATTATTTTTGCATGGTTGCTGATAAGTTGTTTTACAGCTTATCAGCTGCAGGCCAAATGATGGGAGTATAAGTTACTTTTTCTAAATATACGAATTTGAATTGGCAATATTGCACAATATATGGTAAAGAATAAATTTTCTTCTCAGAAAAGCTAGCTTGACCCCACATGTTTAGTTTATATTCTCTCCACATATATAATTGTGCCAGCCGCTTTTGGCCCCTCAGGATCATCTTAAAGAAATTATTTTAGTTTGAGAATGCTAGCTTCATAGATGGTCGGGAGGTACAGAAGGTTTTTTTTAAGCCCTGTCGGGGTATACTTATATTAAGGTGAGGAAAACACTATACAATAGCCTTTAGGGCTAGGAATTACATGAAAAAAGAAAAAAGGAGTGCAGGGAGGGGGCAGGGGACATCTGTGGCATCACGGGCGGACGTACGTTGGCTGTTCTGGATGCCCAGGCACCCACTCAAATGACGTGGTTACGTGATCAGGTGAAATTTTCCACCCTTGGTGCACCCCCCCTCGGCCCAACACAGGGCACCACCCCCACCGGCCCAAGCCCACGTGAACACATCGCTGCTTGGTTGCTTGCCTGCTTGCTTCCAGGAGAAGGAGTCGAGTGAAAGTTTTCCCTGGCCGCGCCGCACGAGTCCGCGAGCGGCGAGCGCGAGGCACTAGAGGCGGATGTAGCCACGGCTTTTCGCCTGACGCGAAGGCACCGACGGCGGCGTCGCCAGCCACGATCCATCCATCGCTGCGCTTCTTCCCATTCCGGCTTCCTGTGATCCATCCATCGCAACCGGCATCAGCAACAGCCAACAGGCCAACGACGCCTCTGGCGCTCTGCCTCTATATTCTGGTTCTGCACTTCCGCTCCAAAAGAAGAAAAGGCAAGGAACCAATCCTTCAAATTATTTATCTTATATTTCAATCAAGTTAAGCCTAACATCCGATTTTGATTTTTCCTGGTATCTGGTAATATGGCACTTTAGGGTTAGTGAGTTAATTGGGGTTTTTTATTTTTAGTATATGCATATACATTTATCAAATTATGGATTTGCAATTTGATTTTGCTTGAAAATGATAGGTAATCATGGAGAGGTTTTATAAACGGAAAGCTCCAGACACAGTCACAGCCAACAATAACAGAAATTCATGTCTAGATGATCTCAATTGGGAAGAGGAGATTAAATATGATCCAGACTTGAGAAAACAAATTGATGCTTACCATCCTAACCACAAAAAAAAGGTCAGAAGAAAATATTTGGAAAATGGACCTTGCCAGCCTCGCACATGTAATTTTCCTGTGTCAGATATTGGAGATAAGCCGAGAAGATTTGTCCCAGAATGGTTTGATGAGTTTGGAAGTTGGCTTGAATATAGTGAGTCGAAGGACAGAGCATATTGTTTTTGTTGTTTCTTATTCAGAGAAAAGAAGGATGCAGGATATGAATCATTTGTAGTTAATGGTTGGAATGGTTATCATAGGAAAGCAAGGCTAAAGTCACATGTTGGTGATGTTGGTGGCTTACACTATAATGCAATGAAGAAGTGCGATGATTTGTTACAAAGACAACAACACATAGATGTTGCTTACAGTCAGATAAGTGAGACTGCTAAGAAGGCTTATTTTACTCGGCTGAATGGATCCATTGATACTGCTAGGCTATTGTTGAAGCAAGGATTGCCTTTTCATGGACATGATGAGTCACTAGAATCCAATAATAGAGGGAACTTCAAGGAGTTTTATGATTGCTTAGCGCAACATGATCCAGAGTTACGCAAAGCGGTGAGTACAAATGCTGTAGCTAATAGTTGTTTGCTAGCTCCTAAAATTCAAAGGGACATTGTTGAATGTTTTGCAAATGAGATTGTAGACTCTATCCTTGAAGATCTTGGCAATGATGTGTTTTGCTTGGTAGTTGATGAGTCAAGAGATGTTTCTTGCAAAGAACAAATGGCTGTGGTCTTGAGGTATGTTGACAAATGTGGGATCGTGAAAGAGAGGTTTGTTGGTGTTGTGCATGTGACTGAAACAACTTCTTCTCACCTAAAGTCATCTATTGATTCTCTACTTGCAAAGTTTAAACTAAGCTTAAAGCAAGTTCGAGGCCAAGGATATGAGGGTGCTAGCAATATGCGAGGTGAGTTCAATGGCTTGCAATCATTGATCATGAGAGAAAGTAGGTCAGCTTATTATGTGCATTGTTTTGCTTACCAACTTCAGTTAGTCATTGTGGCTGTTGTGAGAAAACACAAGGGCGTAAGCAATTTCTTAAGCATGATTTCTATCTTATTAAATGTGGTGGGTGGATCAGCTAAGAGACGAGATATGATTAGAGATATTAATCATGAACAAGTGACAGCGGCATTAGGTTGTGGGCAACTTGAGACCAGCACAGGGTTAAATCAAGAGCAATGCCTTCAAAGACCCGGAGATACTCGTTGGAGTTCTCATTACAAAACTTTCAAAAGTTTAGTCAACATGTTTCCTATAATAGTTGAAGTGCTAAAAGTGGTTGAAAAGGATGACAGAGATTGGAAAAATAGAGATCAAGCTTCAAATCTTCTAGTATACTTTAAATCATTTGACTTTGCCTTTTATTTGCATCTCATGTTGACTACATTAACAGCCACAAATGCCTTATCATTAGCATTGCAAAAGAAGGATCAAGACATTGTTAATGCCATTGGATGTGTGAAAGCAACTAGACTTCATTTGAATAATCTTAGAAGAGATGGGTGGGACAAATTATTAGATGAAGTGAATGAGTTTTGTGACAAGCATGAAATTGACCGAGTGGAAATGGAAAACACATATATTGATCCTCACCAGCCTAGAGAAAAATCAGGAATTACATACAAGCATCACTATGAAGTGGATTGTTATAATGATGTTATTGATTGGCTAGTTCAAGAGATTGATAGCCGCTTTAGTGAGACAAGCTCTCAATTGCTTGTTTGTTCAGCTGCTTTCGACCCAAGGGATCAATTTCATGCTTTTGATGTGGAGACTTTAATGAGCTTAGCAAAACTATATCCTGATGATCTTTGCCTTTACATTGCTGATGTGCAAGATGATGCTAGATTCTCCAACATCAACACTATTGGTGAGCTCTCTCAAAAAATGGTTGAGGTAGGGAAACATCGTCATTATCCGTTGGTCTATCGACTTTTGAAGCTTGTACTGGTACTGCCTGTCGCTACTGCAACAGTTGAGAGATGCTTTTCTGGAATGAAGATTGTCAAAACAAGTTTGGCTAATCGCATGGGTGATCAACACTTGAGTCATAGACTTATTTGCTATCTAGAGAAAGAAGAAATGAAGAAAGTTAGCAACGAGGCTGTGGTTCGTCGTTGCATGACCATGGAAGGAAAAGGGCGTAAATATGATCTCTAATAGGTAACACAATGTATCTGCTTTTAAGTTTTAATCAACAATTGTCCAATTTATTTGCTAAATAATTGATCTATTTGTTCTTTTTCCTTTCAGGCTAGTGGGATCTTCATCATGGTCTCCTGGATCAAAGATTTTGCTATACGGGCATGTTTTCTTGATGATTTTGGCATTCTATCAATGGATACACTTTTTTTTATTAAATGGTGAGTGTTTTGTTTCGACCAAAATCTTATATCTATTGTTAGAAGTCAAATTTCATATTAAAATATGGTAGTTGCATATTAGTTGTGCTATTTTTTATTGAACATCATATCAGTAAGTGTTGTTAAGAATTAAGTGGTGCACCACCCATCATTTCGCTCTAGATTCGCCACTGTGTGGCATGCCTAACATGTCCAGGGTAGAGAAGCGAGATTACAGAATATTGGTGGTGCCTCTTTGATCGTCTGGCATCAGGGATTCGATGTCCTTGTCCCCGCATGCGCGCCATATCCAGATTTCGACAATTATCCGGTCTATGATTCCGTGCGATGACGTTTCCCTGCTTTTGAAGACCCGACTGTTCTCACCTTCCAGATTTCCCAAGAGACCAGGATGAGAATCGATTTGACGCCGTCTCTCTTTTCCTTGGTTGTCACCTTGACGTTTTGGTCCATCATTCTTCAAGGGATGTTGTGTCAGGCCAATTCTGCGTGTGGAGCTGTTTGTGCTATATACTACTACCTTCTTCCTTTAATATATGACGAACTAACCAACGTCATACATAAGAGAACAGAGGGAGTATTATCTAGCATTATAGACACACTGACTGAAACAAGATTTGGAAACTGTCTGTAATGGTGGACTGTATGAAATGACATTTTCCATGCGAGTGTCTGTTTGAGCATAATTTTCAGTGCTTAGCGATGAAAAAATATCCAACCAAACATTCAGCATTGAGATTATGTATACATACATGCTAAAACTAGAGAACTCTCTAAAGATATCCAAAACTATTAGTAGAACCCTATGGTGTAAATTTGTTTTCAGGGCACCCTTCATCGATGAACGAAACGATGCAACAATTGTGAACCAAAATTTCTAAAATTTTTGATTTACTAGTTGGTCTTGGTAGGATGTGCTTCCATCCAACAATATTTGTTCTTTATTTAGAAATATCCAAATTTCATCCATCTAAAATGTTTTTACATTCTGAAATCATGAACCCTGCTAAACTACCAAAAGCTATCCCTATATGCCAGCAAAGAAAGCATGGAGACATCATAGACAGATGAGAAACAAGAAAAAGAGACAGAGGAGGCTTGACATACGGCAACATACACTTGTGGGGTTGTTGGCGCAGAATTTCGACCCGCCAGATGTCAAAAACGGGTTCCACGTTTCCACGGCGGCCTGGGAGATCTGCTTAGCTCCAGTGCAGGTCCAATGGCTTGCCTAGGTGCATTTAGGGCGTGCCAGTTGATTTGATCTACAATCAACAAGAATAAACAAGTAAACCATGTTAGAGAACGATAGTCGATCGGCCGATAGGCCGATATCACATCGTGAGAGCCCAGCCGATAGGGCAAAGTTATATCGGCCTACTTGAGGTTATAAAGAAATAAGATTAAAAGACAGATCTAATCTCATCGGCCTTCATCAACATGCTGGTGTCAATTTAATGGCATTGGCCGATGAGGGATTACTAAGATAAATACACTAGCTAATACCCTAGTGTAAACCTGTATAAGCCAATTGGCCGATATAAACATGTTAACCATAGAGAAGTCCTGAGAATAATCTATGACAAACACATTTATATCTGTCGATCTACTTATACAAGTGGCAAATACATGCAAAAACATAAAATGATTACATGTATTAGATAAGACCGGCTAAAACCCCCGCACTATCCTTAATTACGATCGAAAACAAGCTCTGAGTTAGATCTCAAAATAGGACTAAGGTCGATAGCAACTCAAAGTGTGAATTGAAAACTAACACAAAGAAAATCAAGTCATCGATCGCTTTTAGGGATGGTAGATGCCTTAGATAATCTAGACGAGCAAGCTAATTCGACCACCGTCGGCAATAAACCCTAAAACGAGTTAATCACTGGCGAGATAAAATTAGAGAGCCACATCAAGATTATCCAAGACATTGATAAACGACGATCACATCGCCAGGGCTTAACGTGTCTAAAGCGACACGTTAGCCCCGACGATGTAGATCGTCGGGTACGAGTTCTTACCTCTGCTCTGGGGAAGCAAGAACTCGTCGGAAGTTAACATCTTGTGAGGGTGGCGATGCACCGAAAGTAGATTGAATTGGTTGTTGAATTGATTGAGTGAGTTTCTATGTACAGACTACCGGGATATTTATACCCGTGATTTACAACATTGTCCATGTAGGACACGATTTTATCTCTAACTAACAAACAAGTCCTTATGGCGGACTCTAGCCATAGATCAAATCGAATCTATCTTAACTTCCTAATTAATTGATACAATTGCCTAAAACCGGGCCTTATCCCTATTTGGCAATCTCCTTGAAGCTTAACTAAAGCCCAAACCGAGCCCACGCTAACTCCATCAGCCTCCTGCTCCCATCGGCCGATAGCCGCATTGAATCCGCATCGGCCGATACAGCCCCTCTGCTAGCACTCCACCTAGTCCGATGCACCACTGAGTCCGATACGGAACTTGGTCCGACTCCAGCTTGGTCCTTCTTCTCTGCGTCAGTTTTCTCTTTCCTCTCCAAGCAGATTACGAAAATCTGCTGTTAACAAGGGTATGGGTTGCCGCATCTAATTTTGGACTAAAGCTGAGTTCTAAGGGCAACTCTAAACAATAACTCTCTCATTTTTCGTTAACACGTTTCCCAAACAGTTATATGATATATTTTGTGAAAAAAATTCTATGCAGAAGTTTTTTTAAAAAATAAAAATTCAAATAAATTCGTTTTTCAAGTAATTTATACTAATTAGTACTTAATTAATCATATGAAAATGAGCTTTCTCGTTTCGCATGCGACTGAAAATCTCACCCTAACCTCATACACGAATGCATGCACTCTAAGTGCAAAGAGGTAGTAAGGGCAGCAATGGAGTGGAATAAGGACCAATTAAACTACGCAGACGGAGGGGTCTAGTAGTGACGTGGGCAAGGCTAGAGATATAGGGAAGGAGGAAGCGAAGTAGGGAGGAAGGGAATATATAGGAGGAGAATAATTAAGAATAACAAGAAGCATACATGATTGATCGAGCTTGCATATACATGGCATTTCATAGAGGGAGCTACACACATGTGAACTTAGTATAGCTGATCATAAGATAAGAGTGTTCGAACATAACATTCATGCAAGAGTTAGATAATGTTTCGCTCCAAAACTATTTGAAACAAAAGTTGGCAATTTTGATTTCTTTATTTTTCCTATATGATTGCTAGCCACAATTTGGTGACCATAAAATTGTGTAGCAAGAGAACCACCTAGTTATATATGTCCAAGTGTAGAATTCGTTCAAACAGGCATTCGTCATCATGTTTTGCTCAAAAGACAAAAAGTGTAGAAGACACAAATGATAATCCACGTAGCTTTTAACATTTGAACAAGGTGAAGACCACAATAGCTTGGAATAGTTAAAAATTTGAAGCATAATGTATGACCTCATACATTTTCCAAAAGTGATCTTACATATGAATACCCGTGTGTGCTTCGTAGGGCAACATATTAAGATCAAGCAAACATAAGTAACACCAAAACAGTACACACACATTGCGTTCATATCATAGTCACTTTTTGTCATTCTATTACAGCCATTTTCGTACCATGCATTCATTTATGTGTAGATTTTTCCTCTACACTAAATGTTGTTCACATCAACTCGATGGTGCAACCTGCTGCGCATAGCTTGCGTAGGTTCACCAGAAACAAGTTGGATGAATGGAGACCCGCAGAGACCAAACGATACCTTTCTATGCAATTTTGAGTTTTCCATGATATAATATATCAAATGCTTCTCATCACGTGTGCCCCTAAAGCCATTGATAGCTATTTCTTCAAGAAAATCCATGGGATTTGTTGATCCCTCCAGTTTAAAGGTTGGTGGCAAGTGCAATACGACTCACACTGAATATGATTTTTTTTGAAACAGAAAAGGAAATGAAGTGATCTAACTATATGTATGTAAGCTAATTTAAATAAAATAATTCACTAAAATGTATTCAAGGTAAATTTTATTGTGAGCAAACACGTACATACAAGATACTAAGAGACATATACCTTTGGACATATTTTAAGAGACTAGCTGAATGTCCATGTGTTGCAATAGGAATTAAATAAGAGAACCCCGCCGTACACTTTAAAGCCTCAAAAAATAAAATTAAATTAAAATTATTCTCACTGTAAACTCTTCTGGTCATATTATTTGTCGTCATTCTTATCTCACTTCAAAAGAAATTTTGCCTGTTTGATGGCTTGAAATTGGGAAGGAGCAAAAGTCCAAGGAGACCCACATGGCAATGGTGGTGGATGCTGGCAAATTCACTGCTCATCATCATCATCATTGGACTTTTAAAGGAGTATGAAAAACTTTTGATCCACCTACATCTTTTGAGAAGGTGTGCAATGGTTGGGCCAAGTGTATGCTCGTTCTTTCTAACAATGAGCTCTAGCTCTGAACAATACAGCAGTTTCACATTTTTAACAAATCTGCTATGCTATTCTGATTCCTGCCAAAGTGTCACCAAATGAATAATCAGTGTTAACACGAGTTGCACTACCAAATTTTCTTTAAAAACTCTGATCGGTGCTTATTATGGGGTATGTTGTAATGTAATAGCACAAAGATATTTATAATATCTAAATTGTGTTAGTCACATATTTTAAGACTAGCTAGCAAAGCTGTGCTAACGACACAATGAAATGAAAAATATATTTAAGTCATCCATCCGATTGATTAATTGAACATAATTGCACACCAGTGGATGTACTTATGCTTGACTTACACAAATGTGGAAAGCAAATATGTAATTAACTCCTAGCTGATATCAACAACACAATAACTGTATGTCGTATACACACAATTAAATATCATCGATTTATTAATGTCATATACACGCAAAAAAAACTAATACGAATTAATACATAACCAGTCAATTAACTACTCAATCATATGCATATATTAATTACATCTCGCTTTTAATTAGCCGGAAGCTACAAGTTAGTAATAAGCTAACTAAGTTGATACAATTAAAATCATCAAGGCATGAAAAAAAGATGAGAGACACATACCGGTTTAATAGGAAATTCGATCTGTAGAACATCAGTGCAGGTACTTGAGAAAAGCTCCAAGATCTTACTAAAATGCTTCGAAGAAGTGTCGACGACGAAGACGATATTCTGGAGGCATCCAGTTTCCCTAATCAGCTTGACCTCCTCAGGGCAGCAGCCTTCCCAGCAGAACTCCTCCATCGCCGGCGTCGAGAGCGACATCGCCGAGTCCGTCAATTGAATGACGAAGCAATCCCTCACTTGCATCCTTGTGAGATTGGCTGCATCCACTTCCAGCCATTGCAGATCATTGACTGCCAGGAGACTGAGCTGGTGTGGATGGTGAGCTCTCTCACGCCGAAGTAGATGTTGACAAGCTCAAGGATCTGCAGGCGAGGGCAACCCTGCGACACGACCTCGCTGAGATACTCGCCCTCGTCGTCGGTGATGACGGTCTCCGACAAGTGCAGCTTCGTCAGCACCGCAAACGTTGAGCCGTCGTCGTAGGCCAGCACCAGCTGGATCGCCATGTCGAAGGAGATGGTGATCTCCATTGCCCTCTGGAAGCACGGAAGCTCAAGGAGATATGTGTCCTCGTCATAGTCGTCAAACATGTCGATCCCATGCGACACGAAGAGGTGAAATCGGCCAGTGACTAGCCGGGCGGTGGCGTCGACGCACGAGATGACGTCATCGTTCGCGAAGCCAAATTCGTCCCGAGGACTGAGATAGTGAGGTCGTGCAAGAAACAAAGGAATATTCCCTCGAGAGATGAAACACTTTCCCGACGGGAGAGCACGCAAATGCGAATGGCCTCGACCAAGGGCAGGAAGACAAGGATGTGGTGGAGAAGTCGGTGAGGGAGCTGATGTGGTCGGGACCCTCGTAAGCACTACCCTCGCTGTCAGATCCGCCGGCGCAGGCCTAGCTCTCATGCTTCGCCGGGGCTGCTGCTGCCATCGCGAACTATGGGAGAGAATTCGGGTTGGGGAGGGAGATCGAAGCAACAAGAGGGATATAGGGTTCTGTGGCTGCGGCGCTGCCTCGAGAGAGCGAGGCAGAGTATGGAATTGGAGATAGCTAGGGTTCCATGAAATGTGCCGAACATACTGCTGCTAATTGTCTTAATTTATTACGCACAAGTGTCCGCCGAGTGTCTGCTTGTGAGGAATGGTGACGGTAGCTACACCTAATATTAGATTCATCTGGGCCATCCATGTTGAGATCGACGGTATAGTCACGTTTGTACTGGCCGGCGGCAGTGGGAGCTGTCTGTGCACTAGTTAGGGTCCTGGGCACTAGTTAGCAAAACCATGGAAATATATAGGGAGCAGCTACCTGTATACTCCTACTTTGGAAAAGGATGTACTATACACTGTTAGATTAAAGGGTTCGGATAGGATAGAATCTGTGTTACTTGTGATATTATCTCAATGTTTGTTACAACTGATTCCCGATGTATGTGCCACGATGGAGGCTATTTCCATCTGATATAAACACGAAAGCGGACCGAGATCAAGGTACCGTTTCCCTCTACATTGCTTTTACATGGTATCAGAGCGAGGATAGGTCTACACAAAAAAAAATCGCTAGAACTCATCTAGCGGCGTCGCCATGGCGAGTTCTTCCCGATCCGTCGTCGCTAATCCACTCGTGGGACAAGCAGTCTCCGAGAAACTCAACAAAAGCAATCATGCTCTGTGGAGGGCACAGGTCTTAGCAGTAATCAAAGGGGCAAGCCTTGAGGGTCACCTCACCAGAGCAAGCAAAGCCCCCGCTGCTCTCATCAAGAAGAAGAACAGCAAAGATGAAGAGATCGTGGTCAGCAATCCAGACTATGAAGAGTGGGTGGCCACAGATCAACAAGTTTTGGGATTTCTCTTGGCTTCCATGTCAAGGGACATCCTCATGCAAGTTGCAACGTCTCCAGCAGCCACCAATGCCTGGAGAACGGTTGAGGAGATGTTCTCCTCGATGACGCGCGCAAGGACCATCAACACAAGGCTGTCTCTTGCCACTCTGAAGAAAGGAGACATGTCGATCACGACGTACTTCGGCAAGATGCGCGCCCTCGCCGACGACATGGCAGCCTCCGGCAAGATCGTCGACGACGAAGATTTTATCTCTTATATTGTTGCAGGTTTAGATGATGATTTCGAACCTGTCGTCTCATCTATTGTCGGGCGAGCTGATCCAGTCACGATGGGTGAAGCCTTTGCTCAACTCCTGAGTTTTGAGCAGAGGTACGCACTGCGACATGGAGGTGACTCTCAGGGGGTCTCCGCCAACAGTGGCTCGCCGCAGCAGCGAGGTCACGGAAATGCAGGAGGGCGCGGGCATCGAGGCTTCGCCAACACCAACACCAATCAGACGCAGAACCGTGGGCGCGGCAATCCAGGAGGTCGCGGCAATAGTGGAAACACTGACAATCGCCCCAAGTGTCAGTTGTGCTACAAAAGAGGTCATACCGTAAGAGACTGTTGGTATAGGTTTGATGAAAATTTTGTTCCCGATGAACGGTTTGCAGGATCAGCTACTCCCTCCTATGGTGTTGATACCAATTGGTATATTGACACGGGAGCCACAGATCATGTGACTGGAGAACTTGAGAAGCTGGTTGTGAGAGAGAAATACAATGGAACGGATCAAATTCAGACTGCAAATGGTTCAGGTATGGAGATTAGTCATATTGGGCGTTCTGTTGTTAAGACCCCTAGTCGCAATCTTTACTTAAACAATGTTCTATATGCCCCAAATGCTAAAAAGAATCTGGTTTCTGCTCACAAACTTGCCCATGATAACTTTGCCTTCCTTGAACTTTACTCCAATTTGTTCTTTATTAAGGATCGGGCCACGAGGCGAATTCTTCTTAAGGGTCGAGGCCATAGAGGACTTTATCCTCTTCCTTCATCTTTGCATCCACCTCCAATAAAGCAGGCGTATGGAGTCACCATGCCATCTTTCCAAAGATGGCATCATCATCTCGGTCATCCGTCTTCCATAGTAGTCCAAAAAGTCATTGAGGGTCATAAGTTACCATGTTCTAGTGAGTTGAATAATCAATCAGTTTGTGATGCATGTCAAAAGGCAAAAAGTCATCAATTGCCTTTTCCTAAGTCTTTTAGTGAGTCTAAGAATCCTTTGGAACTTATTTTCTCAGATGTTTGGGGTCCTGCTCCACAGTCTATTGGAGGAAAGAAATATTATGTTAGCTTTATTGATGATTATAGTAAATTCAGTTGGATTTACTTACTTAAGTTCAAGTCCGAAGTGTTTCAAAAATTCCTTGAATTTCAGAGTCTTGTTGAACGCCTTTTTAACAGGAAAATAATAACTATGCAAACTGATTGAGGAGGGGAGTATCAAAAACTCCATTCCTTCTTTGTCAAAGCAGGTATTTCACACCATGTTTCATGTCCCTATTCCCATCAACAGAATGGATCAGCTGAACGAAAACACCGTCACATTGTTGAGGTAGGACTTGCTCTCCTTGCTCAAGCATCTATGCCCCTTAAATTTTGGGATGAAGCCTTTGTTTCTGCTATATATCTAATTAATCGTACTTCTAGTAGAGTTCTCAAATATAAGTCTCCTTTAGAGCAGCTTTTTGATCAACAACCTGACTATAAGGCTCTACGCATTTTTGATTGTGCCTGTTGGCCAAATTTGCGTCCTTATAACACCCATAAGCTTCAGTTTCGTTCTAAAGAGTGTACTTTTCTTGGTTACAGTACACTCCACAAGGGCTTTAAATGTCTTGATCCATCCACTGGCAGAGTTTACATTTCACGTGACGTTGTGTTTGATGAATCATTCTTTCCCTTTGAAAAATTGCATCCTAACGCTGGTGCTAGGTTGCGTTCTGAAATTGAGCTTCTTTCAGATTCTCTATTGTCTGACTCTAGGGGTCTACAACAGCTCAACAATATGTCTAATTCTCCTAATATTACTAATCAAATTTGTGAAGATTTACAGTCTGAACAGGTTTCAGATGAAGCAGAACCTACATACGATACCAATGTCGTTCATAGTGATGCACAAGACACGGGAAATTCTGACCAGTCTGCTACCTTTGCTCCTGACGCCACGTCGCTGTCCCAGGAAGCAGAGCTGTCGCCGTTGCCTGGCTTAGCGGCGCCGTCGCATGGCTCAGAGGCAGCGACGCATGGTTCAGCTGCAGCCACGCCACCCTCTCCTGCGCACTCTGTCATGTCTCCTCCTGATGACTCATCTGGCTCTTCTGCAGTAAGGGAGGAACAACAGCAACCGCCGCCCCCACAGACCCGACCACGGACTCGTCTCCGAAGTGGCATTCGCAAACAAAAAGTGTACACTGACGGTACAGTTAAATGGGGTCTGCTAACAGCTTCTGGTGAGCCACAGAATTTACATGATGCTTTATGTGATAAAAACTGGAAAAATGCTATGGATGATGAGTACACTGCTTTAATTAAAAATCAAACTTGGCACTTAGTTCCTCCTTAGAAAGGTAGCAATTTTATTGATTGCAAATGGGTCTATAAAATTAAAAGAAAGCAAGATGGTAGTTTAGACAGATACAAGGCCCGACTGGTTGCTAAAGGTTTTAAGCAACGGTATGGCATTGATTATGAGGATACTTTTAGTCCTGTTGTTAAGGCAGCTACTATCAGAATTGTGCTTTCTATTGCAATCTCCAAGGGGTGGTCTCTTAGACAGTTGGATGTGAAGAATGCTTTTCTCCATGGTATACTTGAAGAAGAAGTATATATGAGACAACCACCAGGGTATGAAAATCCTATAACTCCTAATTATGTTTGTAAGCTAGACAAGGCGTTATATGGCTTAAAACAGGCTCCAAGAGCATGGTACTCTAGGCTAAGTAGTAAACTGTGTGAACTTGGTTTCAAAGGTTCTAAGGCTAACACCTCTTTGTTCTTTTATACTAAGGGAGACCTAACTATGTTTATGCTTATATATGTGGATGATATAATTGTAGTAAGTTCAAGACAAGATGCAATTCCAGCATTACTAAAGGATCTTCAAAAGGACTTTGCCTTGAAGGATCTAGGGGATCTACACTATTTTCTTGGTATTGAGGTAACAAAAATCACAAATGGGGTACTCCTGACTCAAAATAAGTATGTAACTGATTTACTTAAAAAGACAAATATGATAGATTGCAAACCTGTTAGTACACCTCTGTCAACTAGTGAAAAACTGACAGCTCATGAAGGATCTCCTCTTGGGCCTAATGATTCTACTCAGTATAGGAGTATAGTTGGAGCTTTACAATACCTGACTTTAACTAGGCCAGATATTGCTTTTCTTGTTAATAAGGTATGTCAATTTCTACATACTCCAACTACTGTTCATTGGGCTGCAGTCAAAAGAATATTGAGATATCTGAGACAGTGTACTAGTGTTGGGTTAAAGATATGTAAATCAGATTCTATGTTGGTCGGTGGTTATTCAGATGCAGATTAGGCTGGATGTTTAGATGACAGGAGGTCAACAGGAGGATTTGCTGTTTTCCTAGGAGATAATCTTGTATCCTAGAATGCAAGGAAACAAGCTACAGTATCTAGGTCAAGCACAGAGGCTGAGTACAAGGCTTTGGCAAACGCTACAGCAGAAATTATGTGGGTACAAACTCTACTATATGAATTGCAGATATCCAGTCCATCTACAGCGAAACTCTGGTGTGATAATATGGGTGCAAGGTATCTATCTTTCAATCCTGTTTTTCATGCCCGAACTAAACATATAGAAGTAGATTATCACTTTGTTCATGAAAGAGTTGCTAGAAAACTTTTGGAAGTTGAATATGTGTCTACAGATGATCAAGTAGCTGATGGTTTTACTAAACCTTTGTCAGTTAAGCGGTTAGAGAATTTTAAGTACAATCTCAACTTAGGAAAGTTGTGATTGAGGGAGGATGTTAGATTAAAGGGTTCGGATAGGATAGAATCTGTGTTACTTGTGATATTATCTCAATGTTTGTTACAACTGATTCCCGATGTATGTGCCACGATGGAGGCTATTTCCATCTGATATAAACACGAAAGCGGACCGAGATCAAGGTACCGTTTCCCTCTACATCGCTTTTACAAACTTAACATGACGACCTACATACTTCTCAATAAAATGTGTGCACAATTGCACATATAGCTTGAGAAAAAATGTGTCTTCCACATTCTGGAGTAGATATGAGAGTTTTTTATATAGTACATTGACCAAAAAAATGAAGTGTAACTTGTAGTCGAATTCGAGCCGAGGGAGGGTCCATGTTATGGAAAGTGCCTTAGGGGCGTGGCTGGTGACGTGGGGTGGCCAAATATGCCCCCCCCACGCACCCACCTTGGCAAGGAGCGTGTGGAAGAAGTGGTCGGCGAAATAGCTGGCTGTTTCGAGGTGGAAGAGGAAGTCGGCAAGAGTTGTGGTGGTGGTCTGCGTGCAAGAAGGAAGACCGTTATAGCGCTTGGTGTTTGCTAGCTACGGTGGGCTGTGACTACGCATCGAGCACATGCGCCGGCGACTGTGTGGCTACCGCCACGAGCCATGGGGAGAACTCTAGCTAGAGAGGGAGGTCGAAGCAATGAGAGGCATCTAGCTAGGGTTTTTGTCTGTGGCACTACCTCGAGGGAGCGAGAGTGGACTAGGGAATTGGAGGTGGCTAGGGTTCTGTGAAATGGGTTGGACTCTTCTGCTAATTGTCTTAATTTATTAGTTTATTACACACAAGCGTCCACCAAGTGTTTGGTTGTGAGGAAGGGTGACGTCAACTACAGCTAATGTGGCCGTTAATAAGGTTCATCCGGGCCGTCCATGGCAAGATCGACGGTGTAGTCACGTTTGTACTAGCCGGCGGCAGTGGGAGCTTTTGTTTGTGTGGTTGGTCTGTTGGTGTCCTGGGCACTAGTTAGCAAAACCAAGGAAATATGTAAGGGGCTACATGTATTCTTTGGAAAGGATATACTATACACAACTTAACTTTTTGTAATGACTCGAGTGTTTTATTTGTGGTGCAACATGACTACCTAGATTCTTCTCAATAAAATATGTGTTGTGCACAATTGCATGTATAGTTTGAAAAGAAATAAAATGTTTCTTCCACATTCTCAAGTAGATATGTGAGTTTTTTTATATAGTACATTGAACGTAAAAAATTAAGTGTAATTTCAAATTGGAGCTGAAGGAGGGGTTTCAAATGTTGACCTAGCACTAGGACATCATTAAGGTGAACATAACCTCGATTGGAGGCAGACCTAAGTTTGTCCCAAGACCCAGGCCAACTATAAAAATATCTCCAAAGTGTCTCTAGAGTAAAAGTATCCTCTACAATTTTGAAAGTGCCTCTAAAAATGTCTGTAGACTATAGAACTCTTGAATTTATAGCTAATTTGAAAAATGGCCTCTAGATAAGTGCCTCTACTTAAGGTTTTTCTTATAATGGGTGTACTGTAGTATCGTCACAAAAACCGAGATCCCCCTTTCCTCTGCACCAAGCCAATTTCCCATGACTCATGAGTCAAGACGGTACCTCGCTGGTGAAGTGCGATATTATAGATCCCTGATGCAAGGAAAATCAGTAACTTTCTAATGATATGCTCTTCCATGTCCTCTTGGTTATGTGCTTGGTCGAGGTCAGGGATGGACCTAGGCCTCGGGCCAACCTTGCATTTTTGTCACCATGTTATAGACTTGGTTAGCAAAAGTACAATGGGTGCAATCCCACTTGTCATATTCCTTTTCCTTGCAAGATCGTG
Organism: Oryza officinalis; assembly: GCA_008326285.1. Classification (NCBI taxonomy): domain Eukaryota; kingdom Viridiplantae; phylum Streptophyta; class Magnoliopsida; order Poales; family Poaceae; genus Oryza; species Oryza officinalis. The sequence goes on from BDMV01000007.1 coordinate 43,306,445, forward strand.
GTGTTCATGGTGTGTGGCAAGCTCCTACCCTCGTGTTCTTGGGCAAGGGCAAGGGCTTTCATGCAGAGCACGTCGTGGAGAAGAAGACGCCTATGGGGAGGGCGATGGACGCACTGCTCCAGATCTAGGAAAGGCACTGCTTTATCGACGTACTGGAGGCTTGGCCGACACATGGTGGCAAAGGCCTCCTGGTCATGGCACACGGGTACAACGCATCATCTAGATCTTCCTTTCCCTCGGAACGCCGGCTTCGTCGGAAGGGAGATGGAGCTACTCGACCTTGAGTGGCAACAAGTAACCAGGAAGAGGCCGACCCAGGACTGGTGCAACTGCTCGACGTGTGCTTCATGCTGCTGGATAAGGAGAAGGATGGCCTCGGCGCAGCGGCGGCGAGGATGGTCAAGAGCAATGGCTTCTTGGCGTTGTTGCTGATCTTGGTGTATCTCCATGTGTGCGGTGGTGATGCAAGGGGCGTTCATTTCGTGCCCTAGCCCCACCGAGGCAGCCGCCCATTGCTCCGTCTGCACCATCACCACAAACGCCGTTGTGGAGAGCACGCTGATCACGTGTGAGCTGTGGGCGGCATGCCTGTCAGTGGTCAAGTTTGCGCTGGCCATCGTTGTTAACTTGCCAAGGAAGGATTTGTCATAGTTGGCCATGCCACTCGTAGCGCATGGTGTCCAACAGAACGCCGAGCATGGCGACATTCGTCGCGGTGCTCATCGAAAGGGGCAGCTGGGAGGAGGAATCTGATGAGTGGGACCAAGAGCATTTTTGACCCGCCACACTATTTCTCTCTGATATTTAATTGGTAATAAATAGTTTAATTAGTACGGTGTCTAGCAGCAAATAGCCATATTTTGATGGTGTCTTTCCCAAAAATTGACTTTTTTCATGTCCTTCCATGAGCTAAAACCACAATGTTTTTGTTGTAGTGGCCCTATCACTAGTACAGATTCTCTCATCTCTGATGGGCCCTCACATGCCTGGACTTTGTGGGCCGTCAGAACGAAGTTATCTCAATCGAGCCGAAATTAACACCATTGTAGATGTACTCATTCGAGATGCATATACCTATAGCCCGTCACCGATGACACTCATCAGTGACGGGCACAAAGTAAGGCCCGATTGAGATTACCTCAACTATCTCAATCGGGCCCAAGTATAAAGCCCATCGCAGATGAGTGTCATCGGTGACGGGCTCCAAATAAGGCCCGATTGAGATTTGGTTGAATGCTCGTCACCAATGATACATATCGATGACGGGCTTTATTTTATGCCCATAAGAGATAACTGTGCGTTCATTAGAGATGTCGTTTATTTGGTCCGATTGAGATATATTTTGCACACTATAAATACTCCACTCGACTATTGTCTGAAGTTATCCCACTGTTGACTATTTTGGTGGGAGGTTGAAGTGGGCGAATTTTTGTATTTTTTTCAAAGGAAAACAGGAAAATCTTAAAGTAAGTAGTACTTATCTCATGAGATGTTAACTAATATTTTGGTCATTTTTGCAGCGATGGATCGAAGTTGGATGTATGCGACTACTTTCAAACATCATTGCAAGGAGTATAGAGATGGCGTATTAAGTTTTATGAACGCTACAGAGGAGGATAGGAAAAGAAGAAACATAAAATACATGTGTTATTCATGTAGAGATTGCAAGAATGAGAATATGTTTGAAAGCAGAGTGGGCGTACACTCTCACTTGATACAACGGGGATCATGAAGGGCTACACATGTTGGGTGAAGCATGGAGAGTAAGAATCGGGAAGTGGTGTAGTTGCAGACAAAAGTGGCGCAAACAATCATGAAGAAGAAGATGAAGATGAGCATGACATGTTTATTCCATCTCCATTGGGCGGTGAAATGGTTGATGTGGATCCTGATCTGCTGCAAGACATGTTACGTGACATTGAGGATCCAACTTACAACGAGAGAGACTCCATGAAGTTCAGCAGGTTGGTCAGTGACTCGGAGACACCTCTATACGCCGGATGCAAGCCAAAACACACCAAATTATCAGCTACCTTGGACCTAATGAAGCTGAAGGCAAGTAGTGGATGAATAGACAAGAGTTTCACAGATCTTTTGGGAATATTTAAGTCCATGCTTCCTGAAGAGAACACATTGCTCAAGACGACATATGAAGCAAAGCAGGTTCTGTGTCCCCTGGGGTTAGAGGTTCGTAGAATTCACGCTTGTCCTAACGACTGCATATTGTACCACAAGCAATATGCAGACTTAGATGCTTGTCCTGTCTGCAAGGCTTCTCGATACAAGCGAAAGAAAAGTGCGGGGGAGGGAAAGAAGTCAAAGCGGGGTGGTCCGGCGAAGGTTGTGTGGTATCTACCTATCATTGATCGTTTCAAGAGAATATTTGCCAACCCCAAGGAAGTAAAGTTAGTACGTTGGCATGCCACAGAGAGAAGGAACGACGGTTTGTTAAGACACCCTGCGGATTCGATTCAATGGAGGAATATCGATCGAAAGCACAAAGACTTTGCTGCCGACCCCAGAAACATGAGGATATGTTTGTATACGGATGGCATGAATCCTTTCGGAGACATGAGCAGTTCTCACAGCACTTGCCAGTTCTTATTGCGAAATATAACCTTCCACCATGGTTGTGCTTCAGAAGGAAATATATTATTTTGTGCTTGTTAATCCAAGGTCCAAAACAACCCGGCAATGATATCGATGTGTTCTTGGAGCCTGTTATCGATGATCTTGAGATTCTCTGGAAAGAAGGTGTGGAAACTTGGGATGCATATGGTCAGGAGAATTTCAACCTACGAGTTCTATTGTTCTGCACCATTAATGATTATCCCGCACTCGGTAATCTTTCTGGACAAACCGTGAAAGGAAAGAAGGCTTGCTCTGACTGTATGGAACATACACGCAGCAGGTGGCTGAAGAAATCAAGAAAGATGGTTTATATGGGTCATAGAAGATGGCTCCCACTACACCACGCCTTTAGAAGAAAGAAGAAAATTTTCAACTGTAAGAGAGAACTTGGGTCTGCTCCCAAGGATTTGTCTGGAGATCAGGTCCATGATATGGTGAAGGACATTACTAATGAGTTTGGAAAGAAAAGAAAACGTAGCAAGGCAAATGATAAGGGTATGTGGAAGAAAAAAATTCATATTTTGGCGGCTACCTTACTGGAAAGATGTCGAAGTCTGTCATTGCATTGATCTAATGCACGTAGAGAAGAATGTGTGCGATAGTTTGATCGGGCTACTGCTGAATATGCCTGGGAAGACAAGGGACGGGTTGAATGCACGCCTAGATCTACAGGAGATGAACATTCACAGTGAACTTCAGCCTGTTAGGGATGAAGAGACAGGAAGAGTGTACCTCCCGCTAGCTTGCCACACATTGTCGAAGGATGAGAAGATCGCAATGCTATTATGCCTGGCAGATATTAAAGTTCCTTCGGGCTATTCAGCGAGGATCAGTAAGTACGTTAAATTGGAGGATCTAAAACTGGTTGGAATAAAGTCTCACGATTGCCACGTGCTAATCACACAAATCTTGCCAGTTGCTATCAGAGGCATTCTACCACCCAAAGTCCGTCACACGATCCAATGGCTCTGTGCCTTCTTCAATGCAATCGGTCAGAAGATTATAGATCCCAAAGATTTAGATGGGTTGCAAGCCAATATTGTCAATACCCTGTGTCACTTGGAGATATATTTTTCACTGTCTTTCTTCGATATCATGGTTCATCTCCCTGTTCATCTAGCGAAGCAAACAAAAATATGTGGCCCAGCTTTTCTAAGGGAGATGTACCCGTTCGAGAGATACATGGGAGTTCTTAAGTCGTATGTTCGAAATAGAGCAAAACCGAAGGGAAGCATCATTGAAGGATACACGACGGAGGAGGTTCTTGAGTTCTTCATCGATTACATGGCCGAGACTGATCCTATCGGGGTTCCTGTGTCTCGTCACGAAGGAAGGTTGGCGGGTGTTGGCACAACAGGCAGAAAAAGAATTGTTCCCGATCAAACTTCCTATGCACATGCTCATTTTGCCGTGCTGCAACATATGGCTGAAGTAACCCCATACTTTGAGGAGCATTTAGCGAAGGTCCGACAGGAGAACATGGGTCAGTCAGATATGTGGATCAACAGAGAACATAGTACTCGCTTCAACGAATGGTTCAAGAATCGTATTGCAGGGACCCATAATGGCCAAGTGAGACAGTTCGAAGGTTGGCAAGGGGCCCATATTGGGATGTTGACACATGGCAAGGGTACGATATCAATGGGTACACATTTTACACCGTCACACAAGATGAGAAAAGCACAGTTCAAAACAGTGGAGTTCGTATAGATGCATATCAGAATCAAGCTGGATCGAACACATACTATGGTCGCATAGAGCAGATCTGGGAGCTTAACTACATGAACTTCAAAGTCCCTTTGTTTCGTTGCAGTTGGGTGAATATTCGCACTAGTGTCAAAGTCAACAAGGAAGGATTCACCTTAGTGGACCTGGCCAAGGTTGGATACGCCGACGAACCATTCGTCCTAGCGAAGCAGGTCGAGCAGATTTTCTACATAAAAGACCCCGCAAACAAGAAGTTGCACGTCGTTAGGGATGGCAAGCGAAGAATTGTTGGGGTTGATAACGTCGTCGATGAAGAAGAATACAACCAGAATCTTCATGTGACACCTCAGATCACCCTTGAAGATGATCCCGAAGACGATGTGGCATACGCTCGTTTAGACCATTCAGAAGGCATATCCTTGTAAATGAAGTCTTTGTAATTTGCAAATTGTTATAAGTAATGAAGTATTTTGTTTCAAGCCATTCCAGTAACTTAAACCATGTTTAATAGGACATTTGTTAATTACACGTGATTATTATAATTTAATAACAATTTTGTACTATTTTAGCAAGGCATAATTTAATTACATACGATTTTTAAAATTTAAAAGCAATTTTACACTATTTAAAAAGATGATTTGTTAATTATATGTCATAAATGAAATGTAATAGCAATTTTAAATCGGGTATAAGTTAATTATAAATGATTTTATAACTTAAATATCATTATTAAATACAATTAATAACGAATATTTTAATTCTATAGTGGGATGAGCTTATCTCTATCGTGCATATAACTAATGTCCGTCAGAGATGAGGTTATCTCTATCAGGCGTAGTAGTTCTGCTCATCACAGATTTGTGTCATCCGTATCGGGCGTATTAGTTATGCCCGTCAAGGATGTGTGTCATCGGTATCGGGCATATTAAATGTGCCCGTCACGGATGTGTGTTATCCGTATCGGGCATAGTAGTTCTGCCCGATAGTGATAAGCTTGGACCAAGGTTACAATAGTGTCCAGATCTAGATCTACCGCCGCCTCCTCCCTCACACTCTCACTCTCTGTCCCGACCGCCGCCGCCTCCTCACTGCCGCCGCCTCCTGTTAGGCCGCCGGCGCCTCCTTGCCGCCGCCAGTTCTTCCTCGACGCCGCCGCCTCTTCCCTCCAAGATCGCGCTGCAGCGGCCTCTCCCCGCCGTGCCCCCGCGCCCCCACCGGTCGTGCTACCGCGGCCTCTCCCCGCCGGTCGTCAACAGGTTCCCATTTAGATGTGTTCATATGTTCCTAAATGAAAAATTTTGAATTTGCACTATCATTTGGTTAACTATTCTAGTTGTGTTCCTAAATGTGTTCCTAAATGTGTTCATATGTTCATATGATGCCAATTCAAATGTGTACAACATGCCGTGTAGAATTTAGGGTTTAATTTGCTGTTATTCTTCTCAGTCCACTTGTTAGCCGAAGCTGAATCATAGTGAAAAAACTTGAAATTTAAATTAATCATGCAAGTACGGTTACTAACCCTAATTTGGTCTAATTTACTTAAATTTACAACATGCCGTGTAGAATTTACGGTTTAATTTGCAAAGATCTTTACTTAGAGATGATAGCATTCAGTGGTTAAGATTAGGCTCTGATGCCATAATGTAGTCTCCTGAATTCAGTTAAGGCTGAAGCATTCAGTTAGAGCTAAGATTAGGCTATGAATTCAGTTACTTAGGGATGATAGCATTCAGTTAAGGTTGAAGCAAAATGATAATTTTGACAAAATATATGTAGTCTCCTGAATTTAATCTTTTACAGAACTCCTCATCTCCCTTTATATCTTACATTAAGGTACATTTTTTATAATATGCTAAGAATATTCTAGATAGTATGTAGGAATTTTACAAACCATGTTTAATTAAGCTCTCGTGGGGATGGAAGTTTCCTCGTGTCCCAAACAAAGCCTTAGCATTTCCCGATGGTTTTTATATAGTTATGTAAATTCAAATGTGTGATTTCACTTTTAATAGTTTTTGATATTTATTACCGTTTTCCTATCGATACCGACGTGTTTTTATATAGTTTTTTTTCTAGATAAATTTAGACATGATTTCCATCCAACATAAATTTAAAAACATTCTTTATTATGTTCAAAAAGTGTTGATATGATTTTAGACCGGAGGGGATCGAAACACCCAAACTACATTTTTGTATTCCTCTAGGGAACCAACAGCTACATTTTTATGCCAAAATTAAGTTAGAGCTACATGTAAATCAAGATATACATATGTAGTACACCTTTTTTTTAACTCTCTTGCCATACAACAGTTATATAGAAAATGTCACAGCAAGGCGAACCCATGTCAGCGACTACTAGTGGGACAACATCGAGCCGGACTCCTAGAACCCTGAATAAAATTCCTAAGGAAGTATACACCATAACAGAGTGGACAATCTGAGATTTTCGACGGCTCCTGCGAAAGCTGTCAAAAAGTTATCAACGATATGCGGAGTCCTAGGGAGGCGAAATTTCACCATTTTGAAGGACCACATCAATCTGGTCCTACAGGCAGAAAAAGATGAGGCCTAGAAGAAGTTCAAGGAAAGTTTCGAATACCCCCCAGAGGCCAAGGCAAGACTCAAGCAGCAGGCTATCCGCAAGATGGGCAACTTGTGGAAAAATTTCAAGACCACGCTGGTCACCGACTACGTCCTCAACCCCGCCCAGCCAGAACCATTTGGGAAGTACCCGTTCATCTCCTGGGTCGTGTGGGAAGAGTTCCATGCTGCAAAATCAACCCTTGAGTCTCGGGCAAAAAGCAAGGCCTATAGGGAGTTGCAGGCAAAAAACCTTTACCTGCACCGACTTGGCACTAGAGGCTATGCCGGGAAGCTGTAGGAATGGGTCAAGGAGGATGAAGCTGCTGCAAGGGCTAGGGTGAAGAAGAATAGTGATGGAACACTTACGTTCCCAAATCCCAAAGATCAAGCGGTGTACCAGAAAATCGTAAGTACCACACGTAGAGTATGTTTCGTCTGATCCTATCGTACTCTTGATTTAATTCGTCCTAACTGTACCGCAGGTCGACCTGACTGCTGAGAGACATGCCTCCCAAGAGGTCTGCTCACAAAGACGCGAGGATGACATCCTCACGAAAGCGTTGGGAACCGAAGAACACCGTGGACGGACAAGGGGCATTGGCTCCAATGTTCTATGGAAGCTTGGGTTTCCCCAATACACGTGGCAGTACAGGAAGCACAAGCTTTCAAAGGCGCAGAAAGATGCACGCCTTAAGGAACAACTTCGAGAGGAGATTAGAAACGAGCTCCGAGAAGAGTTCGATGAGAAGTTGTTACAAGTGGAGGCTCGGGTGGAGGCATGCTTCAAGGAAAGCGAGCCTACTGCCGCTCCCATAGTAGAAACGAGCCCCACGCAGAGGCGTAGCAGCTGCGCATCAACTGAGGCGGCGGCACAAGAACCACCAGCCCCCACTGTGGTGGACCAGATAATGGTAAAACCAACAAAAAACGTATATGTTCTCTTAGCACCACAGTACATTATAACATATTATAAGGACACGTATGAATCTATTGCAGGGACCCACATCATGCACCCTAGTCGTTAGGGTGACACATGCATTTGCAATTCCTGCCGCAGAGGGTCTTGCGTTCAAGCCCACGCTGGAGACCCGAGTGCATTGGGCGCAGCTGCTAGCCAGCCATGCCAAAGTTCAAGTGGACATGGTGAAGCCCGATTGGGTTGGCTTCACTCTCCCGCACCCAACAAATGATGAGGTTCTGACTCTTGGAGCTGTACGTGGGACCTTTATCCAATGGCCCAAGCAGAACATTCAGATCAATATAACTCCTAGGCCAGCACCAAGCGCTCGTCCGCCGTCACCGCGTCCCCCTCCAACTCTTGTATCTACCCCTCCTGCCGTTGAAGCTCCAGATCAAGATCTCCAATTGCAGTATGATACAGATTTTGGGGATGACGGTACGGAGGTCAACAGTAGAGCGCACCTCCCCCCAGTCTCCAAAAAAGAAAGAGGGCGACATCTTCTCCACCCAAGCTTGGAACATGCAAAAGAGCTGCTGGAAGGGGAAAAGAAAGAGGAAATGTGGAAGGGCCGCTTCTGGCTCCGAAGAAGCTAGATCTTGGCAAGGCGCCATCAGCTCCTCCTAAGTCTCTGGCCAATTCACATTAGGCATGCCATTGGTCGGAGACGACGCCTTATCGAAGATGGGCCTGCATGCAAGGAGTTGCACGGGTACTACATGGAGAGATCCAACGCAAGGAGGAAGCATAGAGAGACCTCCATGACGGGCCAGCACGATAGACAGCCATTCCTCGACCCTGAAGCCTTCATCGCCATAGACTTTAAAGATCTATGGGACCTCTACAGGGTGTGAGCGGTCGACACCAACCTTCTTAAGTGTTATTCCTTGTAAGTATTCTTGCGTACGAGATATGGTAATAACTATCCATATATTACGCTTACCCGGATTCTTGTCTTGCTTCTAAGTTAACTTGGAAGCATGTCCATTGTAATGCACCCCCATATTGCCTTACTCGATCCAGCTGTCATCAACGAGACAACTATGAACTACGATTGAGCCAGCATGGTAGAATATATCAAGGACTGCTTATGGTCCCGTCAAGACAAGGACTTCATTATGTGTGCCTACTCTGAACAATAAGCGTGTACCCTACTTAGAATCAAATTTGCGACGCGTATAGCTTTAGTATTTAACTTGCAATTTATTAATGTCGCAGTCGTCATTGGATTCTCCTGGTCATAGTGCCGAAGTGGAGTTTGGTATACTACCTTAACTCCAATATCAAAAAAGACATATACGATTGGTCGGCGATTGAAGCTGCCTTGAACGACGCCTGGGACCAATACGTGGCAAAAGGCGGGAGGTATAAGGAAGGGCATCCCACACTCGGTCACAAAAAAGACTTTCCAATACGTCAACAAGTTGACGACCAGTATGGGTTCCACGTCTGCCATAACATGAGGAGTCTCGCAGACAAGGTGACATTGCTCGACCTTGAGGTGTGTGCTTCAATTGTTTATATACATTAGAGAGGAGATAGCACGATTCATACTAGATGTAGACTAACTTTCCAAGTATGTAGACTAACTTGGCGCCTCACATGCAGGAAAAACTTTCAACGATTCCGAAAAACAACTTCCATATCATTAGAGAGGAGATAGCACAATTCATACTAGATGATCTCTTGTCACCCAAAGGAATGTTTAGAGTCAAATCCTAGCTAGCTCGTCTTCCACTGGTTGAACATTTGCAATGCTTACGACAAACATTTGCTTTATGTAAATATTCTTTGTAATACAATTCTGCGCGATGTTCTATATATATTTGCATTTCTAATTACATATAAATTTGTTCCAATTTATAACTCAGTTTTATAGGTTTTGATGCATGTCGGCGGTTTGGAGAGCAAAAAAGGATGTGAATGACATATATATGTGAATTGGTCTGTGGATGTGAATGTATATATGTTTGATTTTGTGAATTGGCTGTGCTATGATGGAATATGTGATTGGACCAAAATAGACTGAATATGTGCAAATATATGTGAATATGCTGGGAATGGGGTTGCTGGGGAATGGGACTATGTATATATGCTTCTGTCATTTTTGCTGCAGGCATGGCTAGCAAAGGCCTAAGGCTAGCCAAAAAACAAATTTTATTTTTTTGGCTGACATACTCATCCTTGACGGGCATTTTAATAATGCCCGAAAGAGATACTCATCCGTGACGAGCTCCAAAAAAACCGATAGGGATATAGTTATCTCTGACAGGCTCCTAATTTAAGCAAAACAGAGATAAGTCATCCGAACCAGGACTATTTTGACTCAAAAGGTGGGGTCAAACCTATCGGTGACGGGATGTTCCGATAGGCCCGTTAGAGATGGCTAGTCATCGATGACGGACTTAGTAGTTTGCTCGATTGAGATTAGTCATCCGTGACAGGCTCCTACCTAACCTGGTTTGACTTGTATTGCTGGGTCAATCTTATCTGTGGCGGGCTACATTGTTAGGCTCGATTGAGATAACGTCCATCCGTGACGGCCTGGTGCCCGATTGAGATATTTTCTTACATCACTGACCTTTACTTAGTGACGGGGGCCCTACCCGTTAGAAATGACGCTTGACGTCCGTTAAAGATAACCGATCCCGTGCTAGTGTATGTGACCATTAGTTTCATCTGAGCCGTCCATTATATTATTGTAAGATATATATAGTGAAGACACATTTCTATTTGCCGGCTGTGCCTGTGAGAGCTTGTCTATTTAATTTTGACTACGGATTAGCAGTTTGCTGCACAGCCATTGCAAGGATCATAATATTCGCTACCTAGCTAGTTAGGTTTGAAATTTCCATTTAATTAGTTGTTCAAAGAGAAGGAACTTTGATAGGTACTCTGAACAGTTTTGTGGAAATTTGAGTATGTGCATACATTTTGATATTGCCTAATATGCAGGAGTCCACTACTCTACCATTTTTGCCCCCCTCCCCACACACACAACACATACTTTTAAAATGTGTTGTGTACACTTGTATATATAGTTTCAAAGGGATTGAACAATAAAATCATTAGCAATTATGTGTAGTTAGCACAACTAATTATTATCAATATTGTTCACCGCTCAACTTTTAAAATTATTTTACCTACCTCTGAGTCCAAACAAAGTTTTGATTTTCGCTTACATGATATGGACCCAACAACAAAAGAAATGTCAAGTACTCTTTATGTTCAAAAAGACTCAAATTATAGGGATGAATCTAGCACTGACCATATGCGCAGCTTTCTGCACTGCAAGCAGCGAGTACGCTGTCATGCTCACGCCGAGATCGGACGTACAGCATTGTCTGGCGTACGTCTCTCGCTCCGCGACACCCCCGCGGCGAGGCGATGGGCGTTGACGTCGTTGGCTCGTAGCGTACTGTATATCTGGTGATCCCGAGTCCCGACTAAGTCAGAGGAATGGTGTCACAAAAGAGAGATCCCCGCCAGATGCACGGCCTACTAATTGATGGCCCATGAAGGATATGGCCCACCAAAGTTGTCACAGCCATCAGTGTACAGCCCAAGACCTCGCTTCGCTGACGCGACCTACAAAGAAATGTCCATCGTCACGCAGCCCCACATGAGCACTTGAAATTACGTGGATATATCAATGGATTTTTATGCCATTGAAATGACAATATTTTATAAGTGCACTAGAAATTATAAATCAGAAATCAAATAAGATCAAGTAACACTTAGAAAAATTAAGCACACAAAAGACTCACAAGGGAGTACACTGGCTTGTCTCACCGATGTGTAAAATAGAGTAACCCTGGCTGGGTGGCTGCCTTTACTGTTAGTGTAGTACACAAGTACAGAAACTTTCATACAAAGTAGAAAACTCAACATGAGCAAAATTAGGTCCTTGATCAATGAGTAAACCCAACAATGATGGTAAAATTTACAGTATGTTTTTAAGGCCAGCAATGCAGAAAGAATATTTCACTCCTCGTCCTACTGTGCACTTCAATTACAATTGTACTAGTAGGTGGGAGCAATGTTCTCAGCAAAACTTGATACAGTATACACCACAGTAAAACAAAAGTCAATCTAGTCGATGATCGGCTGAAACCAACACAAACTGCTCAGAGTTCACTTGACCTCTGAGTATCCGAAGAAGATAACAGAATACACATCCCAGAACGGAAGTGCTAAACTTGCTTCTGATAGTGAAGTCAATCCACAGACATCACAGTTAGTGTAGTTTGTGCATCATTTGCCAGTCAAAAACTATTCAGTACAAAGCCAACGGAGGATTGGTCAACTCTTCTCTGCAGGCCTGAGCAGACGATGTAACAGGCAACAGCTCACCGCGGGAAAATCACTTCAGCAGAAGTTTCTTGGCTTGCAAAATTTTGTAAATCTTCAGATAGTTTCTTCCAGCCAGCAAATGAATGATGACAGGTTATTCTCATCTTTTTAAGTACTGGTGCTGTGTTGAATAATAGTTTCACAAAATCTATTTCATGTCTCTTTCCTCTGAAGATGCAAATCTGCCATCAACCACCAAGTCGGGAAGCTCAGAATGTTCAGATGGCCCTGAACATGATCCTCCTCCCTGAAATAGGGAAAAAAAGGTGTACTTGACATTACAGTTTTTTAGATAATGGAAAGAATTTCGGCCTCTATATCCACAAGTAAATATACACAACCATCGACGTTACAGTTTTGGAACAGAATACAGGTATTTTTTTAATCAGATATTTTGTCATCTGAAAATGTTTCTAGTTCAAATTAAGTTGTAGTGTCTCACATCAAGTATGCTCGTAGACTCATCGTGACATAACCATAATCCATTAAGACATATATCTACAGTGAAGATAGCATGAAACAAAGGCTTGTAAGTTCGGATCTGTACTGCCTATAAAGATCAGCGTGCTTCTCCATCTAATTAGACTTGTGGTCTTCAGCGTCTTCAGCACATTTGTGGCAGATAGTCCTAATAAGTGGCAGATATTTGTATGCGGGATGAAAATTTCAGTGGGCTAAAGCAATATACTAGAAGATGTAGAAAAATAAAATCTCTTCACAGGGGGCAAGATGCTTTCTGGATTAATAGCTACTGTTATATTGAAAAACAAACTCAACAGTTCTACCAAATTCTGTGATGCACAGGACAAAAGTAAACAATTGCACCAATAGGGCATAACTGGTAATGGTTGTACCAACACGTACTAAAAATAAATGTTTTGTTATTTTATCTGAGAATTGAAACCACTTGTTCTGTTATTTTGACCTATATTTTCTTTTTCTTGTGCTGGCAATTCCATCTGACGGTGAGCATTAATACACTAACTGACCATGGAACCTATTTGTGGGTTTACAGCCAATGGAACTTTGCACACAATTTGACTCTAATGCAAACTTCGATACACCATCACTTTTTAACAGCAGATTATAAAGTCTCATCAAAATACAAATACCACAGTTTGAAGCTTCAAATAAACTATTTTACCATCTACCTAAATAACAGACAATGGTAAGCGTATAATAGAAAGTGGCAGATGTTTGCATACAAGGTGGAAGCTTCAGTCAGTTCAAAATCAAGATAAAAAGGATATATAGGATGGAAAATATCTTCACATACTGAAGCATGATTTTCAGTGCCACAAATTACTCTTATACCAAAACTTCCATGTACATTGCCGACAGATGGTATGATTTAATGGACAGATGGAAGGAAATGGTCAAAGAGGGATATATTGATTAAGACAAGTATGTCAATGTTGCCAAAAAAAAAAGCCCTATTAACCGATTAACTTATAGAAAGAGTTAACTTTTGCTATGCCATTAATAGGGTATAATTGATAACTTCCTGCCTAAAACAACAGAGCATGTGTAGTTCCACTTACTCAAGAAATTATTGCAGGTATAGAAATTAGGATTCAAAAATGCAGTTGTTCAAGATTTGCAGGAAATATAACTACCTGGAATTTCTCTTGGTTTATCAGTGTCAGCTTTGCTATACCAGTACACATTGTCTGAATATGTAACACACTAGCTCCTAAGCATGCCCTTGTGTTCGAATTCAGGGATAAGATCCTAACGTAAGGGAGTCTGGTTATGCCTTCCATAAAAGGACTAATGCCAGGGTCACCATGCTCCTGTAAAATTGTAGGAAGTGGACAAAGGCAATCTCAGACAAACTGCAAAAACTAACAGGGAAAAAAATCAAGTATGTCTGACAAAAAGCATACTGATGAAGAATTAATAATTTGCTTGCAGATTAGTATAGGTTTAGTACCAGCTTGCTCCAACATTTTCAGTTTGGATACCCTCCAGATATGTCTGCTGCTTTTGGGCAAGCAGGAATAGAAATTAATATACTCTGAATTCAATGATAGTGCAAGTAAATTTAGATGTATCTGCAGGCTCATGTTCAACAGCCAGATAATTGTCAACCAACTGAAAATCAATGCTGATCATTTTGGTAATGACAACTCAGATTCTGCATCAGCATATCCAGAATGCAAGTGCAACTATGCTAGCTCAGTTAGACTCACACTAATTTGAAGACAGAAACGCTAAACTGAATCTTTCTACAGCAACAAAGTATCACTTTAAGTTCAAGATTGTTCTGCTGGTCTGCAACTTCCTAACTAGATGACTATAATATTCAACACTCAGCAACGAAAAACTGCAGTAGAATCAAGCATTTAGTATTGAAGTTACGACCCTCATGACCAATCCACATATTAAAGACGATCTGAACTTAGCTATTGCAACAGTCATTTGGTACTCCATCTTGCAGTATGAACAATATACAAGTTGATTACTTGATCGATACAGAGGAAGAATTAAGAAGCACTCACTGGTTCAATGTTAACTAACAGCCTGAGACAATCAATGCTTGGATATAGATTGAGCAGCCTCTAACAGCTCGGATCAGGGGCGGAACCACACCTGGGGCAGCTTAGGCTCAAGTCCCAGACGTGAGAAAAATTTTAGTGGTCTTATACCCAAAAATTTAACAGATATTTTGATCCTTTCATGTCTCAGCCCTACGCCTCTACTCAAGCCTCAGACTCAGACCAATTCTGCCCCTGCACTAATCGATTATTTGGAAGCCCATTTTAATTGCTAAATATGTCTATCTGTATATAAACTGCGAGGGCGAGGGTATAACAGAGCATCTAACATGCTCCCTCTATTCGGAATATAACTATTTTTAGTTATGAATCTAGACAAGTGTATGTCTAAATTTATAGCTAAAAGTTATTATATTTTGGCTCAAAGGTATTATAGAGTTTCATGGACCCTAACGTGGGTAGTTTTGGGCAGCTTTAGGCTGATGTCTTAAGTAAGTTTGGGTTGAAAAAATCCCTTGTTTTACTGTGAGCATATTTTTCGAATTGTTAAATGGTGTGTCTCGTGTAAAAATTTTCTATATAGAAGTTTCTCTAAAAAATAAAATAAATATATTTTTTAAGTTCGTAGTAGTCAATACTTAATTAATCATACGCTAATGAGCTTTCTTGTTTCTTGTGCCATTGAAAATATCATGCGAACATAAAAACGAACTCATCTTAATCTTTATACTTTAGCCCTAGGCTTGGAGAAGTCCTGACTCCGTCACTGGCTCGGATGAACACTCAGTTTGCAGCCATCCATAAAAAATAACACGTTTGGGGCATATCACCCGCAGGCGCGGCATCTCATTGAAGTTGACCAATTCTGGAGAGTATCTGTCAACCCACTGGTGCTCCTCCAACTCCTCTGCAACAATGGAGACGGCCTCCAGATCCTCATTGAAGCAATTGAATACTTCCAACTGCTTGAGTCCAGGCACCACGGCGTTGAGCCGACGAATCCCCCACACATCAAACAGGGTCATTAGGATCAAAGGCTGCAGCCTGAGCATCAGTGAGGCCAAGCCACGGGACTTGCGAATTTCTAGCCATTCCAAGACGGGGAGCATGGCATCGTCCAGGGTGAGTTCGCCATTGAACTGGACGTACTCCAGGCGCAGCTCCCTGAGCGCGGCAAAGACGCCCGCCGGTATCAGCGATAGGCCAAGAAACCCCAGGCTCAGCGCTATCTTGGTGGCTCTCGTGAAGCAAGGCAGCTCGAACGAGAGACTTTCATCCGGCTCGCGGAGCATCTCCAAATTGAGCAGATCCAACGGAACCGAGGACCTGTTGCGGAAGAACAGCTCTCCGGTGGCAAGGGCGCGGCGACGCGGAGCCAGGAGGCCGTGGCGTCCGGCGTGGCGGCGATGTAGGGGGATTGACGTAGAGAGGGTGGATGTTCGTGGTCCCTTGCGCCGCATGCGCGGCGAGGACGGCGAGCACGGAGATGGAGTCGTGATGAAGGAAGACGCCGCTATCGTGGCCTACATCTCCGTCGCGGTCGCGGCCCTCTCCGCCTCCTTGTCCGTCCGCGGGTACGAGGGAGAGGTCGGGGACGACCGTGGCGCAACCGCCATCTCCATCGTCGTGTCCGTCGACGGGGACGAGCACCACCATGGCCATCGGCGTCGTTGGGTTTGGAGAGGGGACAAGCCGGTGAGGAGTGGTAGGGGATTTGGTTGAAGGCGAGGCGTCGTCGTTGGCTCTTATCCCAGCCGCTTATTGTGAAGCAACGGCAGGACGTGAAGCTTGGACGCGAACGCGCGTGACGGGTACGGCGCGCTCTGGTGCCCTCTGGTACGAGTGCGCGCCGCCGCGCCGCGCGTCGGGCGGTGTCCACGCGGCGGCGGCGCGCTCTGGCGCACTCGGCCACACAGAGAGGAGTTTTGGAGGTAGACACGGTACGATACGAGTGCGCGCCGGCCAGCCCATGTCGAGTCATGGCTAGTGCATCAAGAAGAAAACGGAGGAACGCGTCATGATTCGGCACCATTTCGAGGTGCCCCGTGTCCAACTGTCGTATTCGTACAGTCTCGATTGCACGGTAATACATCAACTGAGAGGACCCATTGATTCAAATGAAATTTATAGAAATTTTGAAGGATTTTATTTTTAAAGAATTTTTCCTATATATAGCCCTTTAAATCAAAGAAATGAATCCTGTGAAATCCTATGAAATTCTTATGAAATATCTCATTTTATATAAGTTTTGAAAAAAATTTAACATGAAGTAAAACCCTCATAGAAAGTTTTCTTTGAGTTTTATCTCTTCTAAAATTCTTGTGTTTTTCCTGCTGTCCAATCAAATGGTTATTCATGTGTTTTTTCTGTATTTTGCAATTATATGTTTTACACTTGTATTTCTGTCAAAATCTTATATTTTTTTATTTTTTGGTTTTTTCATTCCTACGATTCAAGGGTGCTCTGAAAGTATTGTTGTTGGATTTCAATGCAGCCTACTCAACATCTTATTATTGCAATCGATCAAAAGAGAAAAAAAGTATCATATCATATCAGATAATGAGGTAGCAAACAGACATGACATTGTGACATATAAGTACGTCGAGAAGATTGATCGTCAATTCGTCATAGCTGAACATATGGATGGATCACCAACATGGTTACATGGACAGTTTTAGAAGAATCAGGGTCAGATAATAGATTGTGCTCTTAGTTGTTTCTGGTTTATCTTCCACCTCCATCTCTAATTCTCTATGGTGGTGTCAAGATCATCGCCATTATCATCGTCTTCATCATCGGAGTCGGCCAATTTGGCCATTATCCTGCCCATTCTGCAGCCGACCATGCGTCGACCTCGGCCCTCTCGGCGAGGTACTCCTCGGTGACCTTGACGAAGCCCTTGCTCTGGTACTCATCGCACACCCAATCGACGAACTCGAAGAGGCTGGCCGGCGACGCCAAGTACTCCCCGGCCCATTCCTCTTGGTGCCACTGCCACGGCGGTCGGAGCGCCCCTCCTCCATGGATGGATCGTCTGAGCCGCCGCGCTGGGCCTGACGATGACTTCCTCGTATTCGTAGCAAGGGAATTTTGGGATCTTGCCTTCTTATAGCCCTAACTCCGAAGGGATTGCTTCGATCGAGTCCGTCTCGGAGTTATCATGGAGCGACCAGTTCAGAAACCAACGAAAATTTTCAGTGGAGCATAGAGGTATATACAGTGATAATGCAAGTTCTGAGTTCTGACGCTATTTCATATTACCCTCCACAGTATTCTCAGCGCGTAAATGCATATTCAGTGCAGCCCTGCATGATCATCAGTAAAAGCAAATCAGGGTTGCTCTTTGCACCAATGCTCACACTTAACTTCAGTTCTGAGTTCTGACCAAACTAAGCAACAAGTGCACACTGCTCCGTACTAACAAAAATGGCGTTCCAAAATGTCAAATGATAAGAATCGTTCATGAGGACAAACTAAAATGGCAGCTAAATTCTCCGCAGCTAGATCAGTATCTCTGTTCCTTACTTGACAGCACAGCCGGATCAAAACATGCCAGGTACATCAAGGTTAAGTAGCCAACAAATTTCTTCTTACTTCAGCTCAATGTGGCTGCAAAGAGGGAGTGGCCTGACTCACTTCCATTGAAATCTCTGGTCTTGCAAAACTTTGTATGACTGCAGATAGTCTCTCCCAAGCAGTGAACGAACAGTGGCAGGTTATTCTGATCCTCCTAAGGCCTGTTGCTACCCTGACTAAGACCCTCAGAAGGTCAAGCTCATGTTTCTTTCCTCTGAAGTTGAGGATCTCTACTTCTCCGAGAGCCCTCATCGAAATGTCCTTATTATCTCTCCAGTTTGGTGGCCGACCACAGCTGCAGTTCGGTGAACATGCATCTTGAACCTGAAATTACAAGATCAGAACAAAATACGAGCTAGTAATGAGATTCATAACCTAACGCATTGAGCAACTGTGAAAACTTTATTATGTATTACAAAGCATGATTTCAGTGCTATTGATAACTCTTATACTTAAAGTTTCATGGATCTATTTCATGGCCAACTGATTGTATGATTTAAAGGACAATGGGAAAGAATAAATGATAAAAGTGGGATATAATGATAAGACAATTATGTGAATTTGATCACAAAAGTCCCTGTTTATCAGTTAACTCATATCAAGAGTTACTTTTGCTATGTCATCAATAAGGCATTATTGAGAACTTCCTGCCTAAACGTAACTGACGGAGCATATGTAACTCCATTTATTCAAGAATTATTACAGATATATAAATTAGAATACAAAAACACAATCATTTAAGATTCGTAGGAAATATAATTACCTCGTAACAAGCTCCTCTGATTTTTAGCTTTGATATACCAGTACACATTGTCAGAATATGCAACACACTAGCTCCATAAGAATGTCCATGCGTTGTGATGTGTAGATGCAAGAAACTAATGTCAGGGAGTCCAGTTATGCCTTCCATCAATGGCTTAACGCCACCTAGGTGCTGTGAAATTCTAGGAAGCTAATTTACAAGGGCAATCTCAAACAAAATGCAAAACTAACAAGGAAAGAATCAAATATGTATGGCAAAAGGCTGTATCTATAAAGAATTAGTAATTTGGTCGCAGACTAGTAAAGGTTAAGTAATTTACGTGAGGACTAGTAAAGATTTATTGATTTGCTTGAGCCAACATTTTAAGTTTGGAAACCCTCCAAATATGTCTGCTACTTTTGGATCACCAGGAATATTAATCAATATAATCTGAATTTAATTGTGCAAGTAAATTTAGATGTATCTGCATGGTCATGTTCAACAACCAGATAACGCTGAACCAGCAGATAACAACAACTAAAACACTGCATCAATATATACAAAATGCAAGAATGACGTGCAATCATGCTAGCTTAGTAAGACTCATATTACTACTTAGAGAAGATAAACACTAAACTGAATGCAAGTATGCAAGAATTGATGTTTTCAACAGAAAGAAAGTATGGTTTGGAAGAATCTTGTCCCAAGATCACATATACGAACATTTTGAACTTCAGTTCAGGATTGTTCTTCTGGTCTGTAACTCTTTACTAATTGAGGATAATATTCACCATTCTGCAACGGAAAACATAGCCCAATAAAAAGAACTAAGAAGAATAATTGAATCAAAGCATTCAATATTGAGCTTACAACCCCCATGACATGTGCACTTAACTATTCCAACTGATTTTCCATTTGCAGTTTGAACTTTGAACAATACACAGTTGATGACCATGCAATGATACAGAGGAAGAAGAAGCACTCACTGGTTCGATGAAAACCAACATCTGGAGACAACGAATGCGTGAAAATAGCTTGAGAAGCTTGTCACAGCTCGGATTGAAGATAGTATGCTGACGATGCCGTCCATAAGGATAAAATGTGGAGACGCTTAGCACACGGAGGCGCGGCACCTGGCTGAACTTGACCAATCTTGGACAGTACCAATCTAGCCACTTGAGCACCAGCAGCTCCTCTGTGACAATGCGGACGCCCTCCGTTCTAACCAGCGATGGCGAAGAACGGAATCAACAGGATACAGTCAAGTACTTGAGTCTCGGCACCACGGCATTGAGCCGAAGCAATCCCCGCACGGCGGACAGATTCATCCAGATGAGATGCTTCAGCCTGAGCGTCAGGGAGGCCAAGCCACGGGTATAGTAGATCTCTAGCCCTTCCAATAACGGCATCACAGTATCGTCCAGGGTGAGTTCTCCATGGAACTGGACACACGAAAGGCGCAGCTCCCTGAGCGCGGCGAAGACCCCAGACGGTGGCAGAGATAGGCCAAGAAACCCCAGGCGCAGCGTTATCTTGGTGGCCCTCGTGAAGCAGGGGAGCTCGAGCGCGCCCCTTTCTTGGATTATCTCGCTGAATACCTCGTCGAAGAGCATGTGGAGCGGAACCGAGCCCCGGTTGCAGAAGCCAAGCGCTCCGGAGATGAGGGGCGCGGCTACGCGGAGCCAGGAGGCGGTGGCGTCCTGCGTGGCGCTGTGGATGGAGACGACGTAGAGCTCGTGGATGTTGGTGACCGCCTGCACGGCGTGGGCGGCGAGGGCGGCGCGCACGGGGCTGGAGTCGTGGGGCTGGTAATGATGCAAGAAGAGAGCGGATACCCATTTCCAGACGTGGCGCCAGCGGCGGGACAGCAAGCTGGTCCTGGCGGCGGCGTGGGTGTCCCTGAGGCGTCCCAAAATGACGGCGAGGATGTCCTCGGGGAGATCGTTGAGGCCGTCCCGCACGCCGCCGTTGCTGGTGGGGACGATGAGCGCCGCTCTATCGCCGTCTCCGTCGCGGTCGCGGTCGCGG
This sequence comes from Oryza officinalis, assembly GCA_008326285.1. Lineage (NCBI taxonomy): Eukaryota > Viridiplantae > Streptophyta > Magnoliopsida > Poales > Poaceae > Oryza > Oryza officinalis. Next base: position 43,327,524 of record BDMV01000007.1, read on the forward strand.
TCGAGGTCCATGGGGGCGGGGACGAGCGCGCCGCGACCGCTGCCGTCGACGTAGATGTCCATGGGAGCGGGGGCTGGGTCGGGGTCGGCGACGGGCTTGTCTCTACCTCCCTCTCCCTCTCCGTCGCCATCGCCGTCGCCGTCGATCGGGACAAGAACCGCCATGGCCGTGGGTGGGGGTCTTTGGATTTCTTGGTTCTCTTCTTGAGGGGATGCGGTTTTGGGGGGGTTTTTGGGGAGATCAAGGGGAGAAGAAGACGGTGAGGAGGACTAATGTTGAAGACGAGGAGAACGGGAAGCGTGTGTTGGCTTTTATCCAAGCCGCTCGTTTGGAATCAACGGCAGGATGTGAAACTGATGAATCCCACGACCGCCGTGTGAGGCCATCGACCATCACGGAACATGAGGTTGTAGCAGCGTCGCGCGACGGCGACCTGCAAAGGCACGCGCGGGCGAACGCACCCCTTCTGCGCGTCGCGGGCTCACGGAGGCGTCTCGCGGTCGCGTGGTTGGAGATCGTGGAGAGTCGGGAACGCCGGTTGATCGATCGACTCGGTCGCTACGCTACTCGTACTCCCTCCTGTGGCGCGGTCCATCGTGTATTCGTGTATCGTGTAGCATATGATCGATTGCCCTCGCTTCTACCGCCGGTATGGGCCGCCGGTGCCTGCAGGCTGCAAGCGGTATGGTATGGGCTGCCACACAGGCTGCTTGCCTGAATTTTTTTTATTTTTAACTTTATTTATTAAAATATTTAAAAAATAATTTTTTATTTCAAAAATTTACAGATCTAGTCGCCCATCGCCTTCTGCGACTTCTGACGTGACAGACGGTCGTTGGCCCCCGCCTAACGGCCGGCGAACGGGGGAGGAAAAATTTGTAGTCAGCCCCCTTGCCACCCTTTTAAAGGGTGATTTTTCACTGTGCTAGAAGCCACCTGCAAAAGGACTGGGAACGCGGTCCGGCTTTTTTGCAGGCGGCCCCCTTGCCGCCCTCGCGGAGAGCATTTTTTAACAGTGCGGGGGGCCGCCTGCAAAAGGACGGTGAGGGTGGCCTCTCATTTTTTGCAGGCGGCTCTCTTGCCATCCTCCCCAAGGGTTTTTTTACTGTGTGTGGGGCCGCATGCAAAAGGACGACGAGAGTGGCCTGGTATTTTTGCAGGCAGCCTCCTTGTCGTACTCTGAAAGGGAGATTTTTGGCCGCCCAGGTATAAAACCCTTCCCCTCTTCAATTTTTATTATATTCACTCAAAATCCAGAAAAAAAGAAAAGAAGAGAGGGGTGAGGGGGAGCAGAAGGGGAGCGGCGAAGCCCTGATGATTTACTGACTCCATCATAGGTAAATACATTATATTGTATTGTCTTTGAAATGTTTCTAGCATGTTAATTTTATTACCATATATTTTAGTAGATCTGTAGCACACAACATATTTGTTTAATTTAAGAACAAAGGCGTACGACATATTTGTAGAAATTAAGACTTAGAAAATAGTGCAAATTGTACAATATAATTTAGTTATATGGTAGATCTGGAGCACGCATCCTATTTGTAGAATTTGAGACCTAGGACAGAAAACATATTTCTAGAAAATTTAAATTAGGGCGTAGTACATATTGATGAATGTGACATTAGATGGTTAGTATGATATGAACTTAGTTAACCTAGATTTTTGTTTCATTAGACACAATGTTAAGTAAGGTCATATTTCAGTTATTTCACGGTCAAGGCAACCTTAAATTTGGTCCAGATGGTGTTGATCTGTTAGATTTTAGAATGATATCGAAGGGCATCGATAGGCCTGTCGAGAGAACATTTCAGTCAATTTATAGTTGGTTGATGGGAGGATTTAGAATAGACTCAAGAGTCAACACAATGTCAGTATCTGTTGTAGTGAGTCGTGCAACAGGAGGTTATTTGTGAAAACTAATGCCGATGGATAGCACTGATGCTTGGAGACGTATGTGGAGATGGCTTTTGAATGGTCATGGTCCCATGTTATTTTTGTGTCAGTGCAAGAAAAAGATAGAAATGTTACAATGGAAACCGAAGATGTTGAGGGTCTAAGCCATGTGGGGGATTGTGTTGGACCATCGATGAAAAATGAGGAAAATCAAATAAGGGTGGTGCAGGCCATGGGCGTGGCAGATGAGGGGGAGAGAGTCGATACAATTATCGATGAAATGGAGAGAGAAGATTCAGATAACGAGCAAGCGAAGGGCGACGCATCATCCGATGAGGAAGATGATGTAATGCCCATTGATTGGACAAACGAGGACTTCGCGGGACTTGTTATCTTAAAGGGCGGCGAGGGGGCCGCCTGCAAAAAAGCTAGGCCGCCGCCCTTTAAGCAAGCAGCCTCCGAACAGTGTAAAATCATCCTCTCGGAGGGCGGCAAGGGGGCCGCCTGTAAAAATATCAGGCCGCTCTACCAGCCATTTTGCAGGTGGCCCCTACAGTGAAAAATCGTCCTCTGGGATGGCAGCAAGGGGGCCGCCTACAAATTTTCCTCCCCCGTTCGCCGGCCGTTAGGCGAGAGCCAACGGCCGTCTGTCACGTCAGAAAAATCGTCCTCCCAGAGAGCGATGGGCGACTAGATAAACTAGCAAATATGTCCATGCGTTACAACGGGATATCCAAATTATATGTGTATTATTCTTATTTATTGTGTAATTTGTTTTTTATTTTCTTGTATGATAGCGGAGAGGCAGATGATTGACATGGTATTTGGGGATTTTTTTTTTAAATGTTTGGCGTGGGTCTACGTGTGATAGATGGAACATATAACATGACATAGATATATAGGTCTTACCAGGGATGGCAATAGGACCTGAATGTCAATTTACATACGTATACGTATTATGTATTATTGTTAGGTCTAATGATTCGTGCTCACCGTAAGGAGTTGGCTGAAATCACTCCATGGACCTGACAAGCCTGGGATGGTGAATCAAACCCCACTCCTGTTCATTTTAATAAAAAAATATGTAGTGTTTGATTATCTAAATTTGGTGAATCACTGAAAAAAATCAATTAATAGCTAAAAGTGCACGGGTCAAGAAAATTAATAAAATCTATTTATACATCATGTAAAATATCTCATTGAATTTATTTTTACCATGATAAATCGGTAAAATCAAATTATAGAAAAGAAAGAAAAGTAAAAACAAATAACGTAGCATTGCCTCGGCTAGCTCCTCGTACCACTTCGCTGAGCCACTCACCTTGCCTCGTTACTCGCCTATTGTGGCTCACCGGCGATAGGTGGTTGGATCCGACAACTATGCCAATATATTCGTCGGATCCGATGGTCTGGTGACTAAGAATGAAGAAGAGGACGTGGAGTCAACCTTGATGAATAAGGAGAATCGAGACTATACTCGAAGAAGAGTCAATTTCCACATGGTTCGAGATATTGGGTGAAAAGATTTATATTAAATTATAAGAAAAATATAAAAATAGAAAGAGTAGAGAAGAATTTTATTTTTGAAATCATCACGATAATATTATTTCATCGTGTTCACGCATGAACTAATAATCGCGTCATGCACAAGCTGTGTGGTGGGTAAGGGCAGCGGGCCCATTTGGCTCAGGTGGGGGCTGGCTGAGGAGTTGTCTCAGACTCGCAGTTGGGGGCTATGGGCAGATGGCCCAGCTGGCCCAGAGAGGAGATCAGCAGGGATGCTGGGGAATTTTTTTTATTTTTAGATTTTTTTTTAATATTTACAGAAATATTATAGCGGCGAAAAAATTTACACAAATAGACCCTGCCGCCCTTCACTTGGGCGACAAACCGACATGGCACACGCGCGCGGGACGGCCGTCAAGTAGAGATGGGAATTTTGCACGTGGCCCCCTTGTCGCCCTGGCAGAGGGCGGCAAAGGGCCGCGTGCAAAATTCCCAGCTCCTCGTCCGGGGGTTGCCATTTTGCAGGCAACCCCTTGCCGCCCTCTGCCAGGGCGGCAGGCCCCGCCGCCTATAAAAGGCCTGCCGCCCTGCTCTTGTCCCCCATTCTTTCCCTCACCTCTCCACATTAAAAAAAAAAGAAGAAGGGAAGGAGAAGACCCTGCCGGTTTCAAACTTCGATTTCAGGTAATATTCGTAGATCATATACGTGAGTAAATATATGATGTTAACTAGGGTTTTACTTATATTTTTGTAGAACTTTGGTTGAATAAATGCACTATATGAACTAGGGTTTTAGCTGTGGTACTGTAGAACTTTGTATTGCTAGATATAGGTAACTTAGTAGATATGTAGTATTTATAGTTATTAGGTTTGTAGTTTTAAATGTTGTTGAGTAGCATTACAATAGCATATATAAAAATTGAGGTACGTTGCAAAGAAGATATTACGCTGTAGTTGTTTATTACGTAAAATAATAACCTAGTAATTTACTTTACAGATATGTCCAGTAAACTTATATTTCAACTATACCATGGTCAAGGAAACGTCCGTTATGCGCCAATTGGGGTAGATCTATCAGAATTTATTGTAACAGCAAGGGAAATTGATAGACTAGCTGAGAGGAGTGTACCTTCTATAAATAGATGGTTGATGCGGGGCTTGGGAGTTGATCCACAAACTAGTGACATTACAATCTATGTTGTAGTAAGTCGGGCAACAGAGGGTTTTTATTGGGAACTAATGACAGTTCAAAACTCTGGGATGTGGAGATGGTATGTGAAGAATGCATTGCAACGCGGGTGGCCTCTAGCTATGCTTCCGTATGTTCATCTGAAGGATCCAAGTGTGCATATGAACATGGATGATGGCGAGGGGCCAAGTACTGAAGTGAATGAGACTGGAGTGGATCAAGTCAACGCACCAGAGGAAGATGGCGTAGTAGCTCCAGTAGGCATGCAACCCGGTGGAGTGGCCGACAAGGGGGAGATTGTCGGTGCCATTGTGGACGAAATGGAAAGAGAGGATTATGACAACGAGCGTGTAGAGGAAGATGATTCGTCAGATGATGACAAAAACTATATTAATCCAACCGAATGGGCTAGTGATGATTTTTCTGGTTTGGTTGTCTCTGAAGGGAAAAATGTGAGATGGGAGTACAAAGAGAATGAGATTATTGACGGAGCGAGGTATGGTAATGGAGAAGACATGAAGGAGACGGTAAAGCATTATGCAGTGTCACTTCATAGAGAGTTTTGGGTTGCCAAGTCTAACCAGATACAATATGAAGTTAGGTGTGTTAAGGAAAAAGATGGGTGTCCCTGGAGAGTTGTCACACCCTAAAAATCGTTAAATTATAAATTGTTGTGAAAAAGGAATTTTTAGAAATTATTTAATAATTAAGTAAGTGTTTGAATAAAATCTATAAAAAATTTGAACATTAAACCGAGCTAGATAAAAATTTCCTCGATAAATCATGGTGGATTTAATTTTTATTAAATTCTCCATAGTTAATTACACTCTCTGGAATTTTCTCGGATTTTTCGGAGCTCAAATACTAATTTTAGTAATGCAAAGAACACTTCAATAAATGTGTCAATAATAAATTAATCAGTAAATGATAAGGTTAAAATTTTATTAAATACGTTGAGTGTCCAAGTATTTTCAAGATTTTTCTTGGAATTATTTGAGCATTGGAAGTATTTTTAATAATCAAAGATCATTTCAGCAATTATTTAATTGGAAAAAGCAATTTAAGTCTCTTTTCTGTTTTGGGCCAAATCTGGAGAAGTGTAATGCAGCTCCCTCTCTTTCTCAGCCCAGACTGCCCCTCCCTTCCAAAGTCTGTCTTGTGTCCTTCCTTCAACCGGCCCAAAAAAAAATAAAAAGGAAAAGTCTACTCTACCTCCCTCTCGCTACAGTGCGTCTTCAACCTCCAGCCGGCTGAACAGAGCCCAACCCGGCGCCTCCCCCTCCTCCAAATCCGGCCTACCTGTTGCTTCCCTTCCAAAATTAGTTGTGGAAACGGATTCCGCTCAATGTCCTCTATTTTTCCCCCAAGAAAGCCCCATCAAAAACGTGCTCAATCCCACGAATTTCGGCCTCGTTCTTCTCCGACGAACTCGGGATAAACCTTAATTTTCCATAGCCAAATCCCTTCGAATCCGAGTCGATCTCTCCCTCCTCCGCCTATAAAAAGCATGCCCTAGGTCCCCTCTTTCGTTTCCCCTCTTTTTCCCGAGCCGCCGAGCCCTAGCCGCCTCTCCCCGCGCTCGCCATCTCTCTCCACCTCCGGCCGCCACTCCAGCCGCGCCTCCCGTCGCGGTCCATCATCGTTTTCGGTCACTGCCGCCACCGTTGAGTTCGCAAGAAAAAGAGGAAGCCCGGCCACCGGTCCCCCTGTGCCGAAGACCGCCGGAACGCCGCCGCCACCGTCGACCCGACGTTGTCGCCGCTTGAAGCTCGTCGCTGGCCGCCGTTCTTCGTTGTCCGTCGTCGTGTAAGGGTGGGTAAGGACCGTCTCGATCTCCTCTTCGCATTGGTGTCCTCGGTTTCCGCCGTCGTGCCGTCGTTTGCCGTCGCCGCCGTCATCCACTGCCGGCCGGCCATCTGTCCCACGTGGCATGCCACATCGGCGTCCACGTTAACGCCTGGTCAGCCGCCACCCAAGCGCCACAACGTCGCCCCGTTAGCGTCTCAGTCCATGTGGCGTCCATCCAAAACCATAGGCCATTCTAATATCGTCCGTTGGATCGTGGTCAATTTCCGGTCAAGATCGATCTCGGCCGTCCATCTTAGTGAACCCGTGGACCATCTCAGTGAATCTGTTCTATGGTGGACCAATCAATGCTGACGCAATAATCCTCTTTTCTAACTCAAAATTAATTTATTATTGCGTCATAATTTTAATATAGTTTCTGTTAATGGTTATAATGTGATTAAAACTTCATTAATTCATAATTAATTCATCGTAACTCAGATTAATGTGGTTCCAGTTGCTAAATTTGTCTAAAATCAAGGTCTATTTAATAATAATAATAATAAATATAAATTATGACATAAATCTATTTAATTATTTTTAATTAGGTTTAATTGGATTAAATCTGGTAAAAATCATAACTAATTCATATAAACTCAGAATGAGGTCGTTCAAGTCTCTACATTCACCTTAATTTAGGCTCAACCCATTTGTGTGTTTTATTTGTACTGTTTATTTGGTTTTTATTAGTGTTCCTCGTTTTGTGTTCTAGGTTTAGTTTTCAGTCGTTTCGGAAGATCGTTCGTTCGTTGGAGAAGTTCCTGAAGACGAATTGAAGACGCTTGTTTGCAAGGCAAGTCACACAGATCCCAAACACAATTCCTTTGAGCATGTTGATCCTATATTTAAATTCTCTATTTATTTCAAATATGCATTTATTTTCGAATGTCATTGGGTGGTGTGAACCTATTCTTTGTATGACCAATTTGCGTTGATTACCCTATTCCTTGATACCTTGGGTTATAATTTGACTAGTTGGACTTTATATATATTGGTTCAACTAGAAATTAGTTATAATTGCTTAGTCATGCTTAGAAACATTAGCACACTATTGGGATAACTAATGCTTCACTATTATTTAATGATGGATATTTAATGGTAGCTCACGATGGTTAATCGTGATTGATTAATTAATTGGTCCAACTAAAACTTGATTAATGGTGGGTTGTGAGCACATGGTTTGAGGTTTGGATAGTTGTGCTCATGACAATTAAGGACCGGTTCGCGAGCTACTGTTGTGAAACATTAACCGTACTAACCACAAGCCAGCGTGGGCAACGGCTTTACCTTTTGTATAATATGGTTCATTGTGGGGCACCAGACTGTGAAGTGGCGATAAGTCCATGGGGGTCGCTGGGGAGTCCATACCTTGGCTAAAGGGGGTGACTATGATCCGGGAACGGTGCACTATTTTGAATTGTGTTATGCGAGGGGTACTGTCACAGCTCCTTTCCGAGGTACCGTGGTGGTATTGAGGCGCGTGGCAACATGTTGTGGGCCTGTGTCTTGTGGGTACAGTGGTACATCTCTGGCCAGAGTAAAACTATTCGAATAGCCGTGCCCGCGGTTATGGGCGAGCCTAACAATGTTTTTCGTGATTAGTCCCACTTGTTCATCAATAATAATAATGTGATATATGGTGATAATTGGTTTAGCTCCTGGTATGGAATGGCTAATTCCTGGTTTGGAGGTTTTGATTTGTACAACCGGGATTGGTTGTTCAAGTTTGGTTGGGCCTGTGCAGCATTGGTGTGTTGTGCAGTGATTAGTTAATATTGATATTTAGTAACTCAACTGTTTTACAATTCTCAAATATTTGCTAAATGCTGCCTTTACAAATGAACCTTATATTATTGCCATCCTTTGGTATCCATTGCACTTGCATACTTGCTGTGTGTCTTGTTGAGTATTCCATGTACTCACCTTGCAATAATCATCAAACCTCAGTTGAAGAGAAAGGATCCAGAAGGAGAAGACCTTTGGCTTAGATCCCAATTGAGCTGCCTGTGGGAGTGGAGTCAATGCTTCGCTAGATTTTCTTTTTCGCTGCAGTTTTCTTCGTGGTGAGGACTAAGTGCCTCTTCTGTAAGTATTTATCGCTTTAGTTTATTTGGTACTGTATATTCAAATTGTCGATTTGTGTACCTCGGCTGATTCCTGGACGAGGGTTTAATGCACAAATTAGTTTGGAAATTACTTGTGAATTTTCGGGCGTGACAAGAGTGCACGCCTACAAGGGGAAATGGAAGGATTACTGGACAGTGTCAGTTGTTACGAAGCATACTTGTTATCTACCTGGTGTTCAGAAATACCACAAGAATATTACATGTGCATTTGTTGCATCTGAGATGTATGCGCACGTCGTGGACAATCTGGCATATGAACTAAAGTCAATAATCCGACATATCGAACAGACATTCAAGTATACTATTAGCTATGCCAAGGCATGGAGGGCTAAACAGAAAATAATAGAGATGCGATTTGGAACTTATGAAGCCTCATATGACAATTTGCCATGTCTGCTATCTGTTATCCAACAAAGAAACCCTGGGACCTCTTGTGCACTCAAGACATTCCCCTCAATTAAACATCCTGGTAAGACTGTGCTACAAAGAGTGTTCTTAGCTCTACATGCATGCAAGATGGCATTTGTGCACTGTCGTTCAGTTCTTTGCATTGATGGGACATTCTTGACCGGGAAGTATCGGAGCCAAATACTAACAGCAATTGGGGTAGATGGGAACAATCAGGTATTGCCCTTGGCATTTGTTTTTGTTGAGAATGAGAACACCGACAGCTGGTACTGGTTCCTCCATCTGGTTAAAAAAGAAGTTGTTGGTATGAGGCCCAATATGTGCCTAATACATGACAGGCACGCTGGTATGCTTCGAGCGATAGACGAGTTAAAATTTGGGAGTATGGAAAGAGGATACCCATGCGAGTGGGAAGATGTACAGAGTAGGTGGTGCATGCGTCATATGGGAGATAATTTCTTCAAGCAATTCAAGAACAAGGAGCTGATGAACATGTTCAAGAGGCTATACAATCAGAACCAGCAGAAAAAATTCAATGAGCTTTGGAAGAGGTTAGACGAGTTGACAGGCAAATGCAGTGATCAGCGTGCAGCGAGACCAGCGCCCGCCGTTCCTGACCTTCCTCAAGCACTCGAAGCTCTCCCAACAGATAGTGTAACATTGGTTAGAAGAACTGGGGAGCAAATTCGGAAATTTTTTCAGTGGATTGAGAATGAGCCAAAAGAGAAATGGGCAAAGACTTATGACACAGGTGGTGCTAGATATGGTATAATGACAACAAATTTGGCAGAAGTTTAGGGTGATGCGCGGTGTCCGTGGACTCCCATTAGTTGGTATAGTGGAGTTCATTTTACATGGAACATGTAGGTATTTTAGGAAGCGGTTCCAAGCGGTTCTTCCCTCTATGCCGAACAACAACATTTTATTTGGAACTTTCATGGAGAAAAATCTAGCGGAGTGACGTACAAAGGCCATGAAACATCGAGCTCTAGTGCAAGGTACCCAACAGCACAGGTTTGAGGTACTCTGCCAAGATAAGGCAGACAGGGGTATCTACCGCAAGAGAGTAAAGTAGGAGTGTGTTCTCAAAGCCAACGGCACATGTCATTGCTCCTGCAGAAAGCCGACGCTGCTCCACAGGCCATGCACCCATGTCATTGTCGCGGCATCGGAGTGTGGCATCTAAGATGGAGTATATGTGTCACAATACTTCTCTAAGCAAGCAATATGTCACACATGGAGTGGCGAGATTTTTGGTTTCGGTGTAGGTAGGGAGTTCACAAAGATTAACGATCCGATAATCTATATTCCTGACCCATCGAAACTCCGAGACAAGGCGGGAAGGAGGAAGACTCGTCGCATCCGCAACGATATGGACGAGTCAGAGGCAGGCAAGGTGAAGCGGTGTAGCAAATGAGATGAACGTGGCCACACCTACAAGTATTGTCCTAAAGATAAGGAAAAAACCAAGTGCGGCGGAGGCAGGACTATCAGGATCAGCAGCAGATGGAGCTCGCCCTACGGGTGAAGGCACTACTTCAAGTCGATCCCGTCCTAGACGTCCTCGTGGAACGTCCGGCTACGTGGTGTAGTTCGTGTGTTGTATGTTGGCAAAAGGCTTTGCTTGTAATTTCGTTCGAACTTATCGATGTGTTCGCATTGTGTTGTGTTGCGAACCACTTGTTAGACTTCCCCAACCGATTGCATGTATAAAAGGATATGAATAAATGATGAGTATTAATCAGCACCACAAGTGTCATATACTCAAATATATGCTCAAATGTAAAGATCTCAATTAAATAAAAGTGAATGACTTGGATCAATTACATGCATAACTAAGCTATAGGATTTGCTCCCCCTAAATGTATGCATACAAAATGTTTGTGTGAAGCAAGAGTATGCATAAAAAGATATGAAACATTAGGAGCTTATCCTATACAAGAATAGAAGGCATTTATCAAATATAGACAATAAAATAAAGACATACCTTCATCATCTTCATGTTCTCAATGTAAAGAGACTAAACAAGATATGGCTCAAACAAAACATTAGTCTCACAAGCATATGTAATCACATGAAAATATTATATATGAATATATTAATATGTGCATAGAGAGTAGAAATGATACATATAACTTGGTCTCCGTGCACTTCATCCTTGTTGTGATTTAGATCCACCATCAACGAATATTTCTATCTCAACTCATATGAAGTCCGTGAACCACCTCTCACAATTTCCACATCCATATCCACATGAGACTAGGACAAACCGTGAACCACCTCTCACAATTTCCACATCCATATCCACATGAGACTAGGACACAGAAAATACTTATAAAAATATTAGTCTCATATAATTGGATTTGTCATTAATCACCAAAACCAAATTAGTGACACTTGAACTTTCAATCTCCCCCTTTTTGGTGATTGATGACAAATCCATTAATAATGACCACATTTGGATATGAAATGTGAGATCGATGATATAAATCAACATGATATGAATATTTGACAATTGATTTATATCCATATATGACATGCTTTTGCATATGGTGTATGTTGGATGCTATGATAGATGATGATATGTTTCTTTTCAAGATATACACCAAATGAATGTGGGATCTTAGAATATTTCCCTCTTGTATATCGATATATGACATGCTTTTGCATATGGTGTATGTTGGATGCTATGATAGATGATGATATGCTTCTTTTCAAGATATACACCAAATGAATGTGGGATCTTATAATATTTCCCCCTTGTATATCGACAATCATATCCAATGTGGGATCCTCAAATATTCTCCCCCTTTTGGCATTAATCACAAAAAGGAAAATTTGCAAAGAACAAATATTCACAAGACCAAATAAAATTTTTAGATGAAAGCTCAAAGCAACAATTTTAGAAAAGTTTCATTTAAGAAATGCTCCCCCTTACTCTTGGAGTCTTGTCACTTAGACAAGAAGAATTAGAATGGATTTCATTTGTAGGAGGGAGTAATTGTGAGAACTTGAACTTTCTCTCGAAATGTACTCATCAAGTATTTTCTCAATGAGTGGATTTTGGTCAAAGATACTTGAGAGATTCTTGGTCAAGTGTGTAATCTCAGCAATGAAAAGACAAAAATTGGCAATTACCGAGTTCAAAATGATCAAAGGATACTACCATTTTATATGGACACCACTTTTGGAATCAAGAAATGGTAGTTGAAAATGGCAACAATGATCAATTTGAATTTCAAAAGCAAAGGAAATTGAATATGTAGGTTGTCAATGAAAATTCCATTTAAGTTTAAGTTGGCTCAAATAAAGGGTGTTTGAGAGCAATAGGAGTTCATGCAAGGAACAAATCCAAAATAGCTCAAAATTGATTTAAGAATCATGTAACATAGAGCTCACTGCTTGAAACAAATTTTATTAAGCCACCGACTCAGATTTTTAACAAATGAAATCCACTTTTAAATTTTGAAGTTTAACCAAAAAGATATAACCAAGCAGGCTCTTGTAGCAACATAAAACTTGTGGAAAAGAACTTCAAAAAATATGCAATAAATCCTGGAGATAGTTCATGTAATTATGCACAAGTTTTATTTTGGGAGTCTTGCTCATTTCTCAATTATATGGAAGAAACAAAAATCACAAGGCTTCAGCAAACTGAAATTTCACAATTTTTCATAACTCAAGATGGGCTTTGAAAAAGCATTCAATCAGTATCCAAATGAGCTTCAAAAATTAAAAAAAAATTCACCAGTAAGGTTCAACCATAGGGGATCAAAAGTCATAATGGAAGCTCCTCCCAATTTGCAATGCATTTTGAGATACAAAATTCACAAATCAGCCCAAAACCATGTCATTTTTGAAATTCCGAAAATAATTTCGGAAATTCCGAAAATTAATTTCGGAAATTCCGAAAAATAATTTCGGACAACTCCGAAAATTTACAGAACCCAACTTTGCTTCTTGGTTATTTTCGGAAGTTCCGAAAATCACTTTCGGAAGACTCCGAAAATTTCCAGAAGTGAAGAATTGGTTCTGTCTATTTTCGGAAGTTCCGAAAATCTTTTTCGGACAATTCCGAAAATTTCCAGAACACTGAAACTGAGGAGAAACACTTAAAGAAAATGGATTTTTGATTTTTGACCAAATAGGCTATTTGAAATAGCTATAAATCCAATTTTTGAAATCATTCATATTTTGAAAGCATGGGATATAAAAATATGATTAAGACCACTCCCAATTAATGTATTTCACACTTTAACTCCATGAAGTTAAGGTTTAGAAGAAAAGACCAAGTTTGAGCAAAAGCGACATAAGCTTCTATTTTAACCATTTTTCTCCAAAAATGCAAACACAAACAAATAAGATGGTTTTGGAGCAAAATGAGTAGGAATGAATATTAGTACTCATTTGAGCTAGTATGATGCATTTATGCAACCCCCACAATAGAACTCATCTAAGTGCTAGTAGGTGACCATTTATGGTCTAGATAATATTTTGGATAAGATTGGAATCTAAATTTCTATTGATTGGTTGGTCTTTTAGAGAAACTTTGAATACCAAATATGTTTGAAATAACCAACCCTATCATTTTCATTTTGAAACCATTTCCAAATTCCTTTTAGAATTAATTAAACAAGAGTTTGAAGTTAAAAGCTAAAACAAGATGCTTAGAACTACATTTTTGGTTGAAATTCATTTTATTTGGAAATTAGCTCTTCTTTGAAATTCAAAAGTATTGAGAGATATTTTAAACACACGTTGAGATCAATTTCAATTGGATTTTCATAGAAAAGCTATAGTTTTCAAAAATTTTCACTTTTGGCTAAAAGGTTTATTTTGAAATTACCAACTAGCAATTAGCCAACTTGAGCACATATAGGGGATGTGATATGCATGAACATGATTGAGTACTAAACACTCATATGCCACAACCTATCTTGCTCAATAATGCATAAATGATGACTTTTACATATAGAAGGAATGCAAATTTGAAAATGCTATGAGAATGCAATGCAACCTACACAAGGTTATATGAAAGATAATTCAATGTAGATACATGTTACCGAGATGACATTGGTTCTTGATGTAAATTTTGCAATGGTTGGCTCCAAATTCCAAACTTGGTGAGATCCACCTTTTCTTGCCTAAGCCATATCTCCAATGCCTCTCCATGTACCTACATTCTCATTTTAACACATTTTGGTTTCCAACAAAATTGGGTCCATAGAGGTTAGTCACAAGAGACTTCGGCACCCAAATGACATTTGTGCTAGCATGTGGTGAACTAATCACTCTAGTAACACTAGTGATATTTTTGGTCTTTCTAAGCAAGTTATCAATAAATGAAAAGTTTGGGTTAAGAATGTTACCATTGGGACAATTTTTACCAATATGTCCCTTTGACCGGCAATTATAGCAAAGTCGATTCTTGTCTTTACATGGTGCTTTCTTCACCACATCTTGCATCTTACTTGCTACTTTGCTATTAAGCTTCTTCCTTGATGACACAAAGCCATCCTTCATGTGGGGGCAAGATACAACTTCATGACCCTTCTCATTGCATCCATAACACTTCCTATTGCTTCTTCTTGTTTTCCTCTTTGGAAGTGTGGCTTGGTCATCAATCTTGTTGGAACACATCAACGCATAGTGTCCCACTTTCTTGCACATGAAGCAAGTAATGGGAGTTTTGATCCTACTTTGAAGTTGCCCCTTACTCTTGTTGTTGGACTTGTTGTTTTCTTGATAGAACTTGGTGCAAGCTACGGTTGATCCCTTCTCAAGCTTCTTCACCATGTTCCCACGGTTATCTTGAGAAGGTTGAGCATTGCCCTTGAACATAGTCAAGTCCTTCTTGATATTTGTATTGTTGGGCTTGTTCTTCTTGTTATAATTGTCACCTACATAATCCAAGTCACATATAGTGCTCGGGGAATCTTTTGCTTGAGAGCAAGATGGATTAGCACAAATAAGGTCAACTTGAACATGAGGCCCATAGGATTTTACCGTTGCAACTATCACTTCATGAGCTACCTCTAGCATGACATGAGAATCTACAACATTCTCATGAGAACACAAAAGTTCGTCATGTTTTTCTTGTAAATCCACATACTTGCTAGCGATCTTCTCAAGTTGAGCTTTAAGTTCTTGATTTTGCTTCTCCAACGATGCTACACAAGCAACAGAATTAGTGGCACAAGCAAATTCATTTTTCAATTTATCATACCTCATAATCAATGAAGAATGAGAATCCTTGAGTTTCTTGTATTCTTCAATTAGATTCTTGACTTCTTCATTCTTCTTGATGAGGCATGCTTGTTGCTCCTCAATGGCCTCCATGAGCTTGATCACCATTCTCATGTCCTTTTTGCTCAAATGATCAAACTCAAAATCCACATCCTCACTCTCACAATCTTCCTTTCGAGCCGACCACTTTTTACCTTTTGCCATAAAGCAAGCGTGGGCTTTGGCAATGGAGATGGAGTATGAGGTGGATTCTTCACTTGGCCATTGGCGTTCATATACTTCTTCCTTCAAAAGGTTAGTTCCACAAGTACCATAGGAAGTAGAGCATCCATCCATATCATCCTCATGCACACACTTAGTGCTAGGTGATATGCACGAGTCAACAACACAATTAAATAAAGCAATTTCATTATCGGTGTTGTTGGAGTCCAATGGGAGAGTTGGAAGATCATCAACCTTACTCACCAATTTATTACCTTGGTCATAGTTATATGTTGGTGAGATGGATGATGAGGTGAGACCTTCTTGGTCGGAGGAGATAGTCATTTGGGACTCGTCATGATGAGGCGATGAAGTAGAGCAATCCCCAAATGATGCTTCCACAAGAGCATCCTCTCCATCACATTTGGACTTGTCATATCTTTTCTTTAGTGTTGTCCAAATGAGATGAGCATCTTCAAGTGGCATGATGGTTTTGAACACATCTTCACTCAAAGAACTAAACAAAACATTAGTAGCTTGAGCATTGAGATGTGTGCATTTCTCTTCCTTTTCAAATGATAGCTCTTCATCATTAGGAGGAAAAATACTCACATCTACAACTCGCTCTATATGAGGACCCATGGCCCTAAACACATTAAGCACGCGAGTACTCCAAGATATGTAATTTGAACCATCTAGTAAAAGAAGTTCTAGGAACATTTCACCTCTTGTCGACATCTTCTCTCAAGGCGGTGAAGCCCGAAATGAGAGACCTTGCTCTGATACCAATTGAAAGGACCTTGATGTCGCCTAGAGGGGGGGGTGAATAGGCGTTCCTAAAAATTATCACAACTTCATAGCATATTAGAAAGATAAGAACTTTCGGTTCAAATCGAAACTTCCAATATAGGATTGGAAGTTTCGGTCTCAACCGAAAAATTCGGCGGATAACGAAATAAAGCACTAGCTAAGAAATTGTAGCTCGAACAAACAAAATGTAAATGAATCAAAAGGTGACAAACAAGGTATCTAAGCAAGATATTAGGTCACCAACTATATCACTTAAGCATACAAGTAGATCGGGTTGAAACAAGCTCAAGCACAATAAGAGAGAAAGCAATAATGAGCGAACCAAGAGAGGAGACACGTGATTTGTTTCCCGAAGTTCGGATCCACGGATCCTACGTCTCCGTTGAGGGGCCCCAAAGGCCGGGTCTATTTCAACCCTTTCCTCACGAGGTTGCACAAATGCACTCCTCGATTTCACTCTTGATTTCTTCCCTTGCGGAGGCGAAATCGAAGCCTTCACAAACTTTCCGAGGCACACCACAACCTTGGGTGCTCACCGGCGACGCCTAGCCGTCTAGGAGACCTTAGTCCCCAAGAGTAACAAACACACTCGAAGATTTGCTTGCTATGAATTCTAGTGCTCAAAGTATGGAGTGAAGCTCACTAGCTCTCAACTTCTCAATCCCTCAATCCAACTCTCTTCCCTTCTCAAATCCCTCTCACAAAGAGGCACCACAAAGGTGGGGAAATGGAGAAGGCTATTTGGCTTTGGATGTGTCTAGTAATGCCCAAGAACAGCAACATCTCAATGGAGGGGTGGAGGAGTTTATATACCCGAGCCTCTCAAAACTAGCCGTTAGAGGCCAAGATTCCATTTTTCGGAACTTCCGAAATGAATTTTCGGAACTTCCGAAAATCAACAGAAGGCAATCTCAGTTTCGCAGACATTTTCGGAATTTCCGGTATTTTTTCGGAACTTCCGAAAAACACCAGGAAAAACGGCCATAACTTTTTGCTCGGAAGTCCGTTTTTGATGAACTTGGACTCTATGGAAAGCTCACTCAGAGAACTACCCAACTCAACCAAAAGTAAGGTCTAAAACCACTCAAAGGATGGGTTAAAACTTAGGTTTCTCTCAAGGTAGCACTAGGATAGGTCACTTTGAGCACCGAGACATACACAAACATATCGACGTTGCATCCCTCTTGATAGTACGGCATTCCTATGCTCAAAAGTAAATAGGATGAGAATTATACTAATAGGAATGCTTTCTTTCCATCTTCATTTCTTTGTCTTAAGGGACGCCAATGCCAAAACCGTTTCACCATATATTCTTCAAATGATTGATGCGGTTACTTGTAGCTTCAAATGACCTCGCACGGTGCATCATGACAAAGCCGTCACTCGTACTTCACCACCGGATTTGGTTCTTCGGCGCTAAGCTTCATGCTTGCCCTTCACCACCGCATGGTCCATCGCGACCGAGCATCGCTTGCCTTTCACCGTCTTGCCATAGTAGCCACTTTGTATCCCACATATTCAATATCTTCGTATTGTCATCCTTAGTATCTTTAGGTGTAATCATATCTTTCTTGAGTATCAACTCATTTTTTTTTTCAATCTTGGGACCTATTTCTCTCATTCAATTCAATGAAATTGTTAGTCCCAATGATCCGGTTGTCAACGTTTACTTGTTGACCAACCGATTGCATGTATAAAAGGATATGAATAAATGATGAGTATTAATCAGCACCACAAGTGTCATATACTCAAATATATGCTCAAATGTAAAGATCTCAATTAAATAAAAGTGAATGACTTGGATCAATTACATGCATAACTAAGCTATAGGATTTGCTCCCCCTAAATGTATGCATACAAAATGTTTGTGTGAAGCAAGAGTATGCATAAAAAGATATGAAACATTAGGAGCTTATCCTATACAAGAATAGAAGGCATTTATCAAATATAGACAATAAAATAAAGACATACCTTCATCATCTTCATGTTCTCAATGTAAAGAGACTAAACAAGATATGGCTCAAACAAAACATTAGTCTCACATGCATATGTAATCACATGAAAATATTATATATGAATATATTAATATGTGCATAGAGAGTAGAAATGATACATATAACTTGGTCTCCGTGCACTTCATCCTTGTTGTGATTTAGGTCCACCATCAACGAATATTTCTATCTCAACTCATATGAAGTCCGTGAACCACCTCTCACAATTTCCACATCCATATCCACATGAGACTAGGACAAACCGTGAACCACCTCTCACAATTTCCACATCCATATCCACATGAGACTAGGACACAGAAAATACTTATAAAAATATTAGTCTCATATAATTGGATTTGTCATTAATCACCAAAACCAAATTAGTGACACTTGAACTTTCAATCTCCCCCTTTTTGGTGATTGATGACAAATCCATTAATAATGACCACATTTGGATATGAAATGTGAGATCGATGATATAAATCAACATGATATGAATATTTGACAATTGATTTATATCCATATATGACATGCTTTTGCATATGGTGTATGTTGGATGCTATGATAGATGATGATATGTTTCTTTTCAAGATATACACCAAATGAATGTGGGATCTTAGAATATTTCCCTCTTGTATATCGATATATGACATGCTTTTGCATATGGTGTATGTTGGATGCTATGATAGATGATGATATGCTTCTTTTCAAGATATACACCAAATGAATGTGGGATCTTATAATATTTCCCCCTTGTATATCGACAATCATATCCAATGTGGGATCCTCAAATATTCTCCCCCTTTTGGCATTAATCACAAAAAGGAAAATTTGCAAAGAACAAATATTCACAAGACCAAATAAAATTTTTAGATGAAAGCTCAAAGCAACAATTTTAGAAAAGTTTCATTTAAGAAATGCTCCCCCTTACTCTTGGAGTCTTGTCACTTAGACAAGAAGAATTAGAATGGATTTCATTTGTAGGAGGGAGTAATTGTGAGAACTTGAACTTTCTCTCGAAATGTACTCATCAAGTATTTTCTCAATGAGTGGATTTTGGTCAAAGATACTTGAGAGATTCTTGGTCAAGTGTGTAATCTCAGCAATGAAAAGACAAAAATTGGCAATTACCGAGTTCAAAATGATCAAAGGATACTACCATTTTATATGGACACCACTTTTGGAATCAAGAAATGGTAGTTGAAAATGGCAACAATGATCAATTTGAATTTCAAAAGCAAAGGAAATTGAATATGTAGGTTGTCAATGAAAATTCCATTTAAGTTTAAGTTGGCTCAAATAAAGGGTGTTTGAGAGCAATAGGAGTTCATGCAAGGAACAAATCCAAAATAGCTCAAAATTGATTTAAGAATCATGTAACATAGAGCTCACTGCTTGAAACAAATTTTATTAAGCCACCGACTCAGATTTTTAACAAATGAAATCCACTTTTAAATTTTGAAGTTTAACCAAAAAGATATAACCAAGCAGGCTCTTGTAGCAACATAAAACTTGTGGAAAAGAACTTCAAAAAATATGCAATAAATCCTGGAGATAGTTCATGTAATTATGCACAAGTTTTATTTTGGGAGTCTTGCTCATTTCTCAATTATATGGAAGAAACAAAAATCACAAGGCTTCAGCAAACTGAAATTTCACAATTTTTCATAACTCAAGATGGGCTTTGAAAAAGCATTCAATCAGTATCCAAATGAGCTTCAAAAATTAAAAAAAATTCACCAGTAAGGTTCAACCATAGGGGATCAAAAGTCATAATGGAAGCTCCTCCCAATTTGCAATGCATTTTGAGATACAAAATTCACAAATCAGCCCAAAACCATGTCATTTTTGAAATTCCGAAAATAATTTCGGAAATTCCGAAAATTAATTTCGGAAATTCCGAAAAATAATTTCGGACAACTCCGAAAATTTACAGAACCCAACTTTGCTTCTTGGTTATTTTCGGAAGTTCCGAAAATCACTTTCGGAAGTTCCGAAAATCACTTTCGGATAACTCCGAAAATTTCCAGAAGTGAAGAATTGGTTCTGTCTATTTTCGGAAGTTCCGNAGCAGATGGAGCTCGCCCTACGGGTGAAGGCACTACTTCAAGGCGACCCCGTCCTAGACGTCCTCGTGGAACGTCCGGCTACGTGGTGTAGTTCGTGTGTTGTATGTTGGCAAAAGGCTTTGCTTGTAATTTCGTTCGAACTTATCGATGTGTTCGCATTGTGTTGTGTTGCGAACCACTTGTTAGACTTCCGCATGTAATGTCTTTATGTTTCGTGGCTTGTAATTTTGTTTTATGTTTTTTCATTCTTGTTATATGCCTCTTTCTTATGAAAGTTATCTTATAAATAACCTGCACTCTTCGATGTCTCTATAAGTATTCTTCCGTTTTAGATAACTTGTTTTTACGATTATATTATTACCTTCTTACTTGCCCTAACATGTAACACATTATTTTCAGAGATGGCGCATCAGCACACACCTGAGTTGTTGGATCCGACGATAGATCACCGCCACCGGTCTTACCTTACTGCGGTGGAGGGGGCTCAGCTTGGGACGTTCCGGCCACGGTCGTCACGCGAGCGACTTTTGGTTCACGACTCCTTCGTCGGGAGGTATGGATTTGCTGTGTTAATTTTGCACTGTGTTAATTTTTTAAATGACGTATTATTTTGCTTTTGCAGGTTGCGTGAGGCCGGCCTCCTACCGTTGTCTCGGCTGGTTGAGGCCGCCACCGGCGACGCCGACCCGACCAAACGTTGGGATGCGGACAGGTCCCTCCTAGCAGCGTTGGTCGACCGGTGGAGGCCGAAGACGCACACTTTTCACCTGCCGTGCGGTGAGGTTCCACATCCATATCCACATGAGACTAGGACACAGAAAATACTTATAAAAATATTAGTCTCATATAATTGGATTTGTCATTAATCACCAAAACCAAATTAGTGACACTTGAACTTTCACCTACAGTGCCACGGCTACCCACGGTCGTGCACCGTTCGACCTGTCCACACTCTGCACGAGGGACCAGGCGTACTAGATGACAACGATTCCGATGGTGTACGACATCTGCGTCGAGCCTCACGCACCTTACCGCGTGATGCAGCAGTTCAGCTTCCGTCAGTCCTTTCCAATACCGTTTTCGACGAGCGTCACAGCTTCCCTTCACCGGTAAGTGATTTTACTACGCTTTCATATGTTGCATTAACATCCACCTGTCCACAATAATTTGCTTTGTCTGTCCTTCGCACTAATACGGTACATTAATTTGCAGGTACTCGCGCAGGGGTCAGCAATCAGCTGGTCACTGGTCTGCCAAGTTGGGGCCTTTTGTCGACGACTAGTTGCTCGCAACCGAGGAGGTCGTGGACCACGCGGGAGAGCCACACATGTAGGAGGGGTACCAGGCGTACCTACGTTGGTACCAGCCACGCACCCGTACTAGGGTCACCTTCGCTCCGATGGAGCAACAGGCCCACGCTGCGAGCGCTAGAGACCTCTACGCCAGGCACCGCAACTAGGACTTCGCTCGTGCGGTGAGTACCCTGCATCGCACCATCGTCTCATAAGCCTTTTTGTTGGTCAAATGTTACGAATATTTACGTTCAAATTAACCATGCAGGTTGTTTAGTGCAACAGGGTCGTCGTTGATGCTTCAACGGCGATCCAACGGTTAGGCGCGGGGATTGAGGTGGGGGCAGACGAGCACCTATCGACATACACACGGATACGGGACTCGATGTGCTCGATTCTCCGTGCACTCACCTGTCGTGCTGCCGACGTTGCTCAGGCAGACGCAGCACCACAAGTGCAACCCCGACCGACTGCTCCTCGTCCAGCTGCGCACGTTCCTAGGTCGACACCCCCTCCCTTTGGAGGGACGTATATTCAAGGTTTATTTGTACATCGACAATCAATTCATATGCAATTTATGTGTTAGCTTACAAGGGTCTCGTCGTCGATGTGTAGGCTTCGCTCAGTTTGGGACGATGTCGGGCGCCCACTCCTAGCAGGCTGCGGGGTCATCATCGCAGGCAGGTGCGTCGGCCTTGCTGTCTACGCAGTTCTGGCAGGACGCCGGGACTTCGTCACAGGCGGGCGGCATGTCTTGGCAGGGTCCTGCCAGGACATCGTCTGAGCACGGGTGGGCTTCCGCCACGCACTTCGCCCTCAGTGACTTCGACTTCCCGGAGTCGACAGAGGACGTCCTCGGTCCCTCACAGCTGGGAGGCGCACCGCCGGTGCATATGCAGGAGCAGTCGCCCTCCACTCCGCTCCCAGACCCTCGTGCTACCCGTGCTATCCCACCAGATCGCTTCACGTACTCCTAGGACCACGTGCGAGCACAGGTCCAAAGGACCAAGTGAGGTCAGGGCCAGTAGAGCAGACTTCTCTTTTTTTTTCTTGACATGCTTGTACTATATGGTTGTAGATTGAATATGTTGTTGATATTCGGGACTCGCATTCCTACACTTCGCTGTTACATTTTACAAAAGCACGATCCCTTTCGGCGCATGCACGAGTACTTTCAGTTGCACCGATGCAGCCTCCTTTATTCGCGTGCGATACGACTGCGGAATGGCTTCTCATGCCCTTACATGTCACATCGGCATACGTCCAATCTTACTTTCGGATCCATCCCGCCCTCTAAAAGGGCGGAAGGCCTTATTCCACCCATACATAGGGCGACAGGGTATACATCCGCATATGTCCACTCTTACTTTCGGCGGCAATCAGGCCGACCTATCGTGCCCCATGATGTAGACATGTAAAGGTTATCATTGCGATTTTGGTGTCTACATAAGTCCCATAACGAACGATGCAGCACAAAATTTCTTCATCTGTGTACTCAACAAGCGCTAGCACAACCCTTCATCGCACCAGCTTTCAGTAATGGCTAGACGCCGGGGCGTTGAGGATTCCAACTGGCGTAGCGATCCTTGTGTATACCTATTCCCACCTTGGTGCCAGCGGCCTCTCTGCCTTTGTGGTGACCGATGCCAACTAATGGCTTCGATGAATCTAGACATTCGAGGAAGGCGTTTTTTTAGGTGCCCTAACTATGACCGTGAGGTATTTCATTCTCTGCATATGCTTATTCAATTTGCATGAGGGATTGTTTATTCTTCTTCCAAATCTATTCGTCAGGCCCGTGCTACGACTTGTGGATACATTGAGTGGGTCGATACAGAAAATTCCGTTCTCAACCTAACCACTTGTTTACAAGAAGGACGCTGGTATTTCTCATCAGAAAGTACTGAGCAATACTTGCAGAGAAAAACAGCTTACGAACGACAACGTTGTGAACAACAGTGCGACTGGTGGGTGCTAACGGGCGCACTCCCTCCATGGGAAGCCAATCCAAAATGCAGATGCGGTGATCGTTGTTAGGTTCTCCATTCCATAAAGCCAAGTACTTTGGGTCGGAGGTTCCTTGTTTGCCCAAATATTCTAGACGACGATTTCATGGTGAAAATATTTTGATTATCATGAATCCTTATTTTAACACAGCATTCACTAACTTTGTTCGCTTCACATCTATTCGTTTCTCCCAGGAACCGCCAAGAAGATGTCAATACAAACAATGGATAGACACCGAAAAGGTTCTAAGTGATCCAACTTCCCGTGTGGTGCAGCTTGAATTTCTAGAGCAATATAGGTTTACTAAACCGCAGTTTGAGAGGGGAGAGGGATCCTCACATAGGGGTTAGCTATTATCAGACAACTTACCTTAGTCAAATATGTAATGTCATGTTTCGTTGTCCCATTACTATATCGTCGTCATGTTTAACTCTTGCACTACCTTTCTTCTAGTTCGAATCTAATCTTATCTATGTAACCGCAATGGAATTGTACTACTACTTCTCCCTGTTTCAGTGCATATAATGTTTCTGCGACCGAGACTACGATAGGACAATATCAATTTCGTACACTAATACCATAAATAAGTTACAACATCAACTCTTACTTAAAATATGAAATTGCAAAACTACCAACTTCAATAGAATTTTCAAAATATTATCAAAAAAATTTTTAAGTGTACTTTACCTTTGTATTGTATATTTTTATTTCTTTGGGTCATTAGGAAAACCGCTCTATTAAGAGGGATGATGCATTGACATATGAGTGATGAATGTGCTCAAAATCAATTCTAAAAAAAAGTTTCTCCTCAGTTTCTGTGTTCTGAAAATTTTCGGAGTTGTCCGAAAACGATTTTCGGAATTTCCGAAAATAGACAGAACCAATTTTGGTTTCTGGAAATTTTCGAAGCTATCCGAAAGATTTTCGGAATTTCTGAAAAAAACCAAGAAGCGTTCTGTAAATTTTCAGACTTGTCCGAAAATACTTTTCGGAACTTTCAAAAATGGCAGTGAAACCAATAAGTTTCTGTAAATTTTCGAAGTTGTCCGAAATCGTCTTTCAGAATTTTCAAAAAATGTGTGCGAACAAACAATGCTTCTGAAAATTTTCGGTGGCTGTGGGGTGGGACCTTGCCGCCCTTGCAGAGGGTGGCAAGGGGCTAGACGCAAAATAGCCACCTTGCCGCCCTTGCAGAGGGCGGTAAGGTACCTAGACGCAAAATTAGCACCTGGCGGCGTGTGGGCGCCGTCAAGGCGCACACGGTGCGGTGTGCCACGTCAGCTTGCCGCCCAAGTGAAGGGCAGCAGGGTCTATTTGTGCAAATTTTTTCGCCGCTATAATATTTCTGTAAATATTAAAAAAAAATCTAAAAATAAAAAAATTCTGATGCTGGGCAGAGAGGAGACACGCTACGGCCCAACTCCGAGCGAGCGCGTGTGTGCACGAACGGATGATTTTTGCGCGAGGACAAAAGATAAGAAAATCGGAGACGGACGATTTTTTTAATCTCGAACAAAAAAATTTTACGGACGGAAAAAATACGAAAGCCTTACGTATTTTTATTAGGTATATGTATATATGTATATGTAAATATAAATATATATATATATATATATATAATTATATATTGTTAATGGAAAAACAATATGGAAAACATTTTATTTGGTTGATTGCTTGAGATTGAGTTTGTTCGCCTCCCATTTTTCAAGGGTAAGATTGTCCCTTCTATCTTGAAAAAAATATGTGTGAAACATGACCAACTAAATCTCTAAAATTTATGAAGTGCACAACCCGTGATCACTGAAAAGAATAAATAGATAGCTAAAATGTTTCGGGTATAAAATTTGCACAACACAGCATCACATACTCATGTGAAAAAATGTATTGGTTGATAAAATTAATCACATCCACTAAGTACATCACGTACAGTAACTTATCCGATCTATCTGTACCAATATAAATCGGTGGAATCAAAGAAAAAAAACAAATGAAAGTAAAGGAAAAGCGTAGCACCATCTCGATCGGGCTCTCAGCAAGCTGCTAGCAGCCTTGCATCACGTGACGACGGATTCAAGTGGGCTCGGTTTTGTGCTTGGGCCAGGTGGCTGCACTCACACACGGCCAGGACAGGTTGTCTGGCCCAGAGTCCGTTGTTGACTCATTCTCCATCCCGTAAGCAGCGTACGTACATTGCCAACATTGTCAGAGTTCGTGGTTGATTCATACTCGATCGAAGCGACGCACCACGATACGGACGTGCAATAGAGACGACGTATCAAGCACCAGACAAAAACGGACGAAGAAGGGAGGGTGAGTACGGAATCATTTTCAATATTTATAATAGATAAAGATAAAAATAAAAATAAAAAAAAATTCCTGCTTGCCTTGGGCTGAATTTGGATGATTGATTGAAGGCCACGCTGTGGGCTGTGGTTCTCCTGGGTTTAGCCAACTTGGCAGTTGGCAATTGGCACGGCGAAAAATCCACAGAATTATATATGCAGATCAGTATACCGGGCATGTTCTGATGCAATTTCACGCTCTATGCAACGACTTTTTTTCTCAGCGACTAACACAAGCAATTTCACGCTGCTACCGAACGGCGTAGAAAATCACAACTGCTATACATACTCAGAGGCTCAACGCATCCGTGCTGCATTTTCGGGTAAAAGCTACGATGAGCTGGTGCGCCAAACACATCGCTTCAGCTCTGACAGACAAACAGAAAAATGCATTCCAGAATGCAGAATGCTAAAATTGCTTACGAAAACAAAGAACGATGGCAGCTAACTATATCTCGGAGCTAGCCCAGTTTCTCTGTTTCTTTACAGCACAGCAGGATTAAAACTTGTCAGGTACATCAAAGATCAGTAGTAGCCAACAGAGCTCTCTTCTTGCTTCAGTTCGCTACGGTTTGCATAGCACTTCTTGCTTCAGTTACTCTGACAAACTCACTTCCACAGAAGTCACTTCTCTTGCAAAACCTCGTATATATGCAGACAGTGTCTCCCAAGCAGCGAACGAACGGTGACAGGTTATTCTGATCCTCCTGAGGCCTGGTGCTACCCTCACTAAGACCCTCAGAAGGTCAAGCTCATGTTCCTCCCCTCTTCAGTTGAGGATCTCTACTTTCCTGAGATACTTCATCGAAATGTCCGTATCTCTCCAGTTTGGTGGCCGATCACAGATGCAGTCCAGCTTACTTGCATCATGAGACTATCATCACAAGATCAGAACAAAGTACAATGTATTAATGAGATTCATCGTCTAACACATTCAGTAACTGTGAAAGCTTCACTTTGTGCGATACTACTAAGTAAAGGGAATGATGAAAACTGAAAACAACAGTTCTCAATCTTATGTTTTTTTTTCTAATTCAAGTTTAATGCATGTCATAGAGGATGGAAAACATGTTCACATCGTGAAGCAAGATTGTCAGTGGTAGAAATTACACTTGTACGAAAACTTTCATGGATCTATTACATTGCTGACAGACATGATCAATTGAAAGGACAACAGGAAAGAAATGGTCAAAGAGAGATATGACGATAAGACAATAAATGTTCAAGAGTTAACTGAATTTACTGCAGGTAAAGAAATTAGAATCAAAATGCCGTTGTTCAAAATTCATAGGAAATATAACTACCTGGAAAGTTTCGTGGTTTATCAGGGTCAGCTCTGCTATAGTAGTACACTTTGCGAGAATATGCAACACACTAGCTCCATAAACATGGCCTTCAGTTCTCAAATCTAGGATCAAGATCCTAATGTAACGGAGTTGGATATTGCTTCCCATCGAAGGCGTAATGCTATCTGCACCTCGCTTCTGTGAATTTGTAGGAAGTTAAGAGAGGCAATCTCAGGCAATCTCGGACAAAATGCAAAACTAACAGGGAAGAACAACAAATGTTTGACAAAAGGCCATACAGTCGAAGAATCAGTAATTTGCTTGCATACTAGTAATGTTTCAGTAATTTGCTTGCGGAATAGCTAGCTTGAGTCAACATTTTAGGCCAGAAGAAATAAGTAGACATTAATAAAGTCTGAACTCAATGATAGTGCAAGTAAATTCAGATGTATCTGCAGGCTCATGTAACCATGTCCAACAACCAGATAATGGTGAAACGAATGGTAATCAATGCTGATCTCTTTGATAACGACAACTCAGAAACTGCATCACTATATCCAGAATGCAAGCATGAGTTGCAAAGGTCTCAAAGAAACAAAAATTTTGAACTTCAGATCAAAGATTATTCTCATGGTCTGCAACTTTCTAGCTAGTTTGAGGATAATATTCAACTCTCAACAATGAAAACGTTAGCCCGATAAACACTGCAGCCGAATCAAGCATTCAGTGTTGAGCTTACAACCTCATGACCTGTGATGTGCACGTATTAAAAGACGATCTAAACTTAACTATTGCAACAGTAAATTATAAACAATTGACATTCCATCTTGCAGTTCGAGCAACACACAGTTGATTACTTGATTGAAAACAGACGAAGAAGAAGCACTCACTAGTTCAATGTCAACGCACAGATCAACATGGTCAATTCTTGGATAGAGATTGAGAAGAAACTGGTAGCCTTTATCGATGAAAGCCTTCTTCGATTCATAAGAAAAAATACAGCGGGTGGATATCATCGACAGCCGCGGCATATCGTTGAAGTTGAACAATTCTGGAGAGTAAAAATCTAGTACCCAGTAGAGCTCCTCCAGCTCCTCTGCGACAATGCTGACGTCGTCCACCACATGATAACAGAAGCATCGGACTGAACACAACGACTTGAGTCCAGGCACCACCGCGTCGAGCTGACGAATCCCCACCACATCGTACACTCGTACAGAGTCATCCAGATCAGAGACTCCAGCCTGAGCGTCAGGGAGGCCAAGCCATCGGACGTGCAAATCTCTAGACATTCCAAGAAGGGGAGCATGGCATCGTCGAGGGTGCATTCGCCAGTGAACCGGACGTACTCCAGGTACAGCTCCCTGAGCGCGGCGAAGGAACCCCACGGTGGCAGCGATAGGCCGAGAAACCCCAGGCTCAGCGTGATCTTGATAACCTTCGTGAGGCAGGGCAGCTCGAACCAGCTCCTCTACCAGATCATCTCCTGCTCCACGACCAGCTGACGCAGAATCGCGAACACCTCATCGTTGAGAACATTCAACGGAACCAAGGACCTGTTGCGGAAGAAGAGCTCGCCGGTGACGCGGGGCGCGGCGACGCGGAGCCAGGAGGCCGTGGCGTCCGGCGTGGCGCTGTTGAGGGAGGTGACCTCGAGCAGGCGGATGTCCGTGGCCGTGGGACCCTTCCTCGCGTGGGCGGCGAGAGCTTCCTGCACCATTCTGGAGTCGGGGGGCTCGTCATACTGGAAGACGAGGATGTCGACCAGAGTCCAGAGGTCGAGCCAGCGCCTGGAGAGGACGGTGGTCGCGGCGACGTTGCGGGTGTCCCTGACATGGCCCAGAATGAGGGCGAGGACCTCGCTGGGGAGACCGCTGAGGCGGTCCACTCCGTCTCCGCCGCCTCCGTCGCCGTGGACGTGGAGACCCAGCGTCAGAAAGAGCGCGGCGCTACTGCCGTCGGCGGGGACGCGCGCCGCAGCGCTATCGCCTTCTCCGCCGCTGCCGATCAAGTTGCTGAGGAGATCCAGCGTAGGGAAGAGCGCGGCGCTGTCGCCTTCTCCGCCGCGGTCGCGCCCGTCGCCGTCGCCGTCGATATCCATGGGAGCGGGGACGGGGCGGGGGCGTTGTCGGCGACGACCGTGGCGCTACCGCCCTCCCTGTCGCCGTCGCCTCGCCATTGATGGGGACGAGCACCACCATGGCCTTCTCGTGGCAGGCGGTTTTTTCTTTTCTTGGGGAGGTGGGTTTGGGGGGTTTGGAGAGAGGAGGAAGACGGTGAGGAGCAGAAGAGGACTAATGTTGAAGACGAGCTAAGGAGGGGGGCATTAAACTTGTTGCTAATTTTAAGATGTGATAATTAAAGATTTGTCACTCACGGTATATGACATGTGAGTTTTCATGTGTTTATGACATGGATCCAGTGGCAAATCTTTAATTACCACTTATAAGAGTGACAAATAGTTAAATATCTCCTAAGGAGAAGAGAGAGCCGTGGTCTTTGCTTTTATTCCACCAGCTCGTATGGAAGCAACAGTGGGATCATGCCCAGCACATTGTGTGAGGCAATCGGCCAATCGCGATACGGCCATGTGTTTAGGTCCAGCATGGGCAAGTCAGGGTCGATCCACATGCCAGCAAGACTATATAAAGAGTACTACAAGAGGGGAAGAGAGATATAGGGAGAGCAAATGGTCATGTAGAGAAAAAAAATGATGATGATTGTAGCATATATATTAAAAAACAGAAATGCTAAATACCGGGATCCTATTCTTATCGTCTAGAAGGGAACCATCGTCCGCTTCTCACGACATCCACTCGTCCGCCTCTTGCCCCGCTCCACTTCACCCGACGCCCTGTATCGCTCAGCATCGTTGCATCATGTTGTGGCTATTCCTTTTCCTCAGCGGCCTTATGTTTCTTTCATTTCTTCATCGTCTCCTGCTGCTCCTTCTCTTGCCTACTGCTCTTCCTCCTCTCGCTTGGGAGACAAGGGAGTGTCCTCCTCCTCCTCCTCCTCCTCCTCCTTCTCTCGCTTGGGGTCACAATGAGGGAGGACGGGGAGCACCACTGTCGCGTTGAGGGAGGACCGGAGCAGCACCATTGTCATGCCAAGGAAGGATGGGGAATAGCACCGTCGTCATCCTTGTTGCTCATTCATGGTAGATTTAAAACCCCAAAATCTCCTATCATCGGATTTGGTACCACCGTACTCTGCATTGTCATCTTGAGGTGGAAGAACCGGCGCCGGTAGCCGGATGCCCGTTGACAGCCCTCGCTAAACAATTTTCATGACGCGACTTTTTAAAAACGGAGCAATTTTTTGAATGGAATTGCTGCATAACGTGCGATAGTTTTTTTTCAATCAAAATCTTTCAAGTTTCTAACCATGGATTCGCCTCAAGATTCGTGCAACACTGAGGAAAAATTTCACAGCAGTACGTACAAAGGTGGAGTCGAACCTGTAATCTGTTGAATGGGTGTGTGCTGAGCTAGCTAACTTACCTCACCTAATTTATTTTTCTAGTTACATATGAGTTACTCCATCTTAATTATACTGTAATTATATTTGAATGTTTTTTAAAAAAAACTTGCGGAAGTTTTTTAATAGTCCTTGAGATTATGTTGCAATTTAGAGCAGTCTCACAGGTGCCCTGCTAGGTAGAAGCCTCTACCAGGGCATCTCCAATGTACATGTAAAGGTGACCATAAGCAATAAACTAATATTTATAGTATAGTTTTATGTATAGGATAGTGTATTTACAAGAAAATATTGTTATGGCTAACCTTAAACTTAGAGCTAGATTTTTTGGTGGGTCTCAGCTTAAGGTGAAGAGAAGATCTTAAATATTATAGCATTGATTATAAATAAAAAGACATATGATATGTATGTGGGTCCTATTTTATATTATATTTGTTGTGTGACTAATGAGGATGCCAGAACACCGCTGCTAGCCGATGAGCCGTGAGCCCGTGAGTCCGTGACAAATTGGGCCGGCCTGTCTCGCACGTAAGGGGAAGCGCGTACGCCGCGCCGCGATGTCCCGCGACGGCTGTGTCGAATCCGCCGCTTCGGCCGCGCGCTATGTCTCGCTCCGGAAACCAACCGCGCGCCGTGCACCGCGGCGCGCGCGTGGAGTAGACACCCTCTCGATCGATCACGCGCACGGGCGCGGCATATATAGCCCCAAGCCAAAGCCGCCAGAAACGTACCGAAGCTGAGGCAGAAGACCGAAGAAAGAAGCCGGTCAAGGCGACGGCGCGGCCGGGTTGCTGGCTTGCTATGCTCCTCCGACTCCCCAGCGTCGACGTATCGGAGGCGAAGCCGTCGTCCCTGGTCGCCCGCGGCGTCCGCGCGCGCGTTGGATTTTCGGCTCCGTCACGCTGGAGAGCAGCCATGGCGAACAAGGACGTCGTCCCGCAGCCGCAAGATTGGCGCTGGCAAGACAGTGGCGGCACTAATGGAATGGCACGCAAACACAATCCTCGTCATGGATCCTGTGACGATGACGACGTAACCAAGGACCATCACCACGGATCTTCAGCTGGGAACACCGGCAAAGACCATCACCATGGATCTTATGGCACCACCAGCAGCAAAGATGAGTAGTATGGACATTGGACGCTATGACAATTACTAGTTTACTTAATAATGACCAAGACTACAATACTAAAGCATTATATACTTCCATTATGACAGTTGATGGATTATTTGGGAACAAATCTCATGGTTAAAATAAGCCTTTTAGCATTATATACTTCCAACACTTGGACAAGATCGATTACTTATGCAATTGCAGAACGCCGTAGCAAATCAGAAATGCTATGTACACACATTGCATCCCTGCTGGATTGCCAGTGAAAACTAAAGTGAGCTGTTACGCCAAACACACCACTTCAGCTCTCACAAACATACAGAAAAGCCATTCCAAAATCCTAGATGATAAAATTGCTTATGAAGACAAATGACAACGCAAGGCAGCTAGGTTCGTCGCAGCCAGCCAGTTTCTCTGTTTCTGTACAGCATAGCAAGATCAAAACTTGTCAGGTGTATCAAAGATCAGTAGCCAACAGTGCTCTTCTTACTTCAGGAGTGGGCAAGAAGGCGCCACACACATCAGCTCGCTACGGTCTTCAGTTACTTTGACTCACTTCCACGGAAGTCTGACTTCTTCCAACCCTTCGTTTTTTTTTTTGAAACCCTCGCGGGTGTATTTGTATTAAGAAGAGGGAAATGTTGTACAATAACCTTAGAGGCTAGGAGTTACAAGGAGATTGGGTGGGGGGAGGAGTGCAGCCATCGACGGGGCATGAAGAAACCCCCAAAAAAAACCCAAAAAGGATTTACAGACTATTGGTTGAGCTCCCACGGTCATCTGGCATCAGGGACTTGATGCCTTTTGCCCCGCCTGTGCGCCATAGCCATATTTCGTCTGTCACCCGATCGGTGAGACCGTGTGGTGACGTTTCCACGCTTCTGAAGGCTCGGCTGCACCTCTCTTTCCAGATTTCCCAGGAGAGTAGAATAAGTATTGATTTGACGCCGTCTCTTTTGTCCTTAGGTGTCGCTTGGGTGGTCCGGATCCACCAATCCACCAGGGATGCCGTGTGAAGCCAATTTTGCGGCTGTAAGTGGGGAATGTGCATCCGTGTTGCTACGTTATCCCAGACTATCCTGGTAATCGGGCATTCGTAGAAGAGGTGGTGGGCCGTTTCTAGATTTTGAAAGCAGAGCTGGCAGAAGTAGTTGTTCGGCCACTCCCTTTGCTAGAGTCTATCGGCCATCCAAATTCTATTTTGGAGGAGCAACCAGGCAAAGAGTTTGCATTTGGAGGGCGCCCAGCATTTCCAGATTGGGTTCGCTGAGGCTGAGGGTACACTTCCAAGGAACTACATTTGATAGGTTGATCTGACAGTGTATATTCCCGTTAGTGTCCATTTCCAGCGTATGTTGTCCTCTACTCCCTGGGACAGAGTGGTGTCTAGTGTCCATAGATGTTCGAAGACTTGGAAGAATTCAGCCACAAGGGTTGTGGTCAGGCTGTATCTGATGTTGTCTATCCACTTGTTATCGCCTAAGGCTTCAGCAACTGTTCTTTTCTTCCACCTGAAGTGACGATAGAGGTTAGGTGCCATTGTTTTCAAGGGGATACTGGCTACCAAGGGTGACTCCCAGAAAAGTGCTTTCTTGCCGTCTCCAATGGAGACCTCCATTGAGGTTGCGAATAACTCCTTATCTTGGTCGTCGCAGGGCGTCGGCATGCTAGTCCAAGGTTTGTTGGGGCTGGTCCACTTGTACCATAGCCAGCGTAGCCGAAGCGCCCGTCCCATCTTACAAAGGTTGGATACCCCTAAGCCGCCATATTTAATCGGCCTGTAGACTCGTTGCCAATTCACTTTACATTTGCCACTGTGGATCTCATCACCACCATCCCAGAGGAATTTTCTTCTGATTTTATCAATCTCTTGGATGATTTGCTTGGGGATCTTGAGCGCTGTCATGATGTAGATTGGCATAGCACTCAGTACGGATAGAACTAGCTCCCTTCTGCCTCCGGCCAAGAGTAACTTCTTCTTCCAATTTGCTAGCCATGCCTTGATCCCATCGATTAGGTATTGGAGGTGGATCTTTCGAAGTCTATGGATTGTTAGAGGCATTCCGAGATATTGCATAGGGAAATTTCCTCGCGGGCCAGTGAAGTTGTGTAGGACTCCAGCTAAGTCAATCGCATCGCAGCTTATGGGGACCACAGAGCTTTTGTTTAGGTTTACTTGTAGGCCGGAGGCTCCTCCAAAATTGTTTAG
Organism: Oryza officinalis; assembly: GCA_008326285.1. Classification (NCBI taxonomy): domain Eukaryota; kingdom Viridiplantae; phylum Streptophyta; class Magnoliopsida; order Poales; family Poaceae; genus Oryza; species Oryza officinalis. The sequence continues at coordinate 43,361,544 of BDMV01000007.1, forward strand.
GATCGAGATCAAACTATCCACATCTTGGCGTGAAGGCTTGATGAAGATTGTTGCATCGTCAGCGTACAGGGAGCATCGGAATCTTACGATGCGGTCAGCGAGTTCACTAAGATGGCCTTCTTCGGCTGCAATCTTTAGGAGTATATGGAGAGGGTCCATTGCAAGGATGAATAGGTACGGGGACAGGAGATCTCCTTGTCGTAGTCCTCTATGGTGATCTATCCTTTTCCCCTCTATTCCGTTTAGGGATACTCTGGAGGAAGAGGTTGACAGGATTAGGGCCACCCAGTCTCGCCATTTGGCACTAAACCCCATCTTCTTGAGTAAAGTGAGCAGATATTCCCATGAGACCAACTCAAAGGCCTTCGCAATGTCAAGTTTGAAGAAGAGCATTGGCTTCTTGGTTCTATGCATCTTCCTTGCCAGGTTGGAGACATAGAGGAAATTATCTTGTATGCAGCGCGTTTTTATGAATGCACTTTGGGCTTACGAGATCACTCCGTTGATTTGGCGGGACAGACGAATCGCGAGGATCTTGGCAAGCAGCTTTGCCAGGGAGTGTATTAGGCTAATCGGTTTGAAGTCTCCCACTGTACAGGCATCATTTTTCTTAGGTATTAGAATCAAGGTTCCTCTGTTTATACTTCCGAAGTTACTCCCTAAGAGCGAGTGAAAGATAGCTAGTAGGTCCATGATGTCATTTTTGATGATCTCCCAGCAACTTCAAAAGAAGATACCTGTGAAGCCATCCGACCCGGGCGCCTTTTCTGCAGGCATTTGTTTGATGGCCGCCCAAACTTCCTCTTCGGAGAAAGCTGAGTCCAGCTCCTCTGGTGCCACCTGTGGCATTTGGAGTTTTTCCTAGTTCAGCGTGCAAGAGCGCTGGATCCGCTGGCCTATCATGGAGGAGAAGTGTTCATGGAGAGCTTGCACTTTCGCTTCGTGGGTCTCGAGGATGCTGTTGCCACGTTGAATCTTATGGATGAAATTTTTTCTGTGTCGGGAATTGATTCGTAGGTGGAAGAATTTGGTATTGGCGTCTCCCTCTTTCAGCCAAGTCAGCCTAGAACGTTGCCTTTTCCTCGCCCTTTCTATCGCTGCGAGGCCAAGGATTCGCAGTTTTAGGTCCTTTCTAAGGGAAAGCTCTAGGGCTGAAAGTGGCCTGTTTTCCAGAGCGACGTCCAGTCTGAGGATCAGTTCATTGACAAGGTGGAATTGAACACAGCTATCACTGAGGATGCAATTACTCCAAGACCGCAGTGCCTTGGCCGTAGCTTTCAACTTGGTTCTCAGACGTTTCACTGGGTGCGAGGTAGCTACGGGCTTCGACCATGCTTCCTGAACAACATCAAGGAAACCCGGTAGTCTTGGCCAGAAATTCTCGAACCTAAAGATTGGCTTGTGTTGAGTTTGTTGTTGCGTTGGAGAGAGTAACAAAGGACAGTGGTCAGAGCATGAGGAGGATAGCGCTTGGAGAGTGTACGAGGAGAAAAGCAAGTCTCCGTCTGGGTTGCAAAAAATGCGATCCAATTTGACAAGGGTTGGGGTATCCCGCTCATTGCTCCAGGTGTAGAGCCTGTTTTGTAATTTCAATTCCCTGAGTTCGCACCGATTAATGGCAGCGCGAAACTGACCCATTAGGCGCGATCCAAATTGAGATTGTTCTTGTCCCTAGCCTCATAGATTAGGTTGAAATCCCCTAAGATCAGCCAAGTAGAATATCCCGATGGTGCCACATCACACAACTCTTGGAGGAAGGCAGCCTTGTCTGCATCTTCCGTCGGGCCATAGACGTTTGTGAGGAGGAAGGAAGTGTTTGTGGATCGTTGGGTGAAACGGATTGAAAGGGAGAAAACTCTAATGTCGAGGTTGCTATGCTGTAGCACCTCGTCATCCCAGAAGATGGCTGCTCCTCCACGGGTCCCGTCAGCCGGAAGGAAGTGAAAATTTCTAAGTCTCGGGCCACCAATCTCCAAACCTATTTGTTGATCGATAGCCGCTAACTTGGTTTCCTGAAAGCATAGAATTGAGGCGCGGTTGGTACTCGCCACTTCACGGATCGCCTCTCTTTTTGCCGGGTTGTTAAGGCCCCTCACATTCCAACACATTATCGATCCACTAATCATTGCAACTAGAGACAACAGCTACGATAATATAGTGTCTTACATTCTCAAGAAAAGGACTAGTACAACACCCCATGGGCACCGGTGAGCTAGAGCTAGTTCCTATCCTGAACCTGATCCGCTAACATTAAGAACCATTAGCAACTGATCCGCTACTGGACAGGCAGCGTCAAGCTGTGCTGGCGGCAACGCCGTCTTGGCCGACAAAGTCCAACGGGATGGAGGCCGAGTCGTCGAGGCGAGTGAGGCAGCGGAGGCCCGCGATGACATGAGGCGGCAAAGGCTTGTCGAAGGCGCGGACGAACGCTGCGATCGCCTCGTCGTTCAACGCCTCCTCGGAGTCGATGAAGCCCATCTCCTTGAGAAGGCGGCCTTGTGCGCGCTTCGAGACAGGCACGAAAGAGGGGCGAGCCGCCTGCCTCACGCTGTGTCTGGTTGGCTGTGTCGCCTTCTCCTTGGAGCGACCACGACGCACAGGAGTCCCAGGTGGTGGCTGAGAGAGCACCGACACGGGGAGAGGCCCAAACAACCGTGGGAACTGGGCCACCCCCACTGCCAAGGTAGTAGGCCGCTCCCTCTCGGCGTTGGGCTGGAGCGAATCCATGCTCAGTTGGGCCGATGCGGTTGCAATTTGGGCCTCCATGCTCAGGTGGGCCGGTCCGGTTGGCTGTGGGCCGGGAGGGGTGGGAGCGGTCTCCTCCCCATTTGGAAGCAGAATTTTTAGCATTTTTAATTTTTATTTTTTAAAGATTTGCAAAAATAATTTTAGGTTTGAAAAATTTACAAAACTAATCCCCAATCGCCCTCCCAGAGGGCGACAAGGGGCCTAACTGCAAATTTTCAAACCCTTTGCATCGGTTTAATTGCTTAAAAACTAATAATACTTATTCGACACTCAAAACGATCTTAAATGAAAAAGTTATTAACTACAAAGTTGTAGATCTCACAGAGATCTACAACTTTGTAGTTAACAACTTTTTCATTTAAGATCGTTTAGATATCCAAATATTCGTTACAAAATCTAAAACCTATTTAAAAGAATCTCATATCTACATTTTAAACGACATCGGATGGAGATAAACTTTATATGAAAGTTATAGATCTCACAAAGATCTACAACTTTGTTATTAACAACTTTTTTATTTAAGATCATTTAAAGTGTCGAATAAGCATTATTATTTTTTAATCAATTAAAATCGATGTAAAGGGTTTGAAAATTTGCAGTTAGGCCCCTTGTCGCCCTCTGGGAGGGCAATTGGGGATTAGTTTTGCAAATTTTTCAAACCTAAAATTATTTTTGCAAATCTTTAAAAAATAAAAATAAGAAATGCTAAAATTTCTTTGGAAGCATCCCGGCAGGGGGAAGCTTCGAGATGGCTTCCTCCTCCCTTGCCAGCGCCGCCTCCAGCGCCATGGGGTCCGTGCTGCCGAGGGTCAGCTTTTCCACCGCCGCTGCAAGCTCTGCGTCCCGCTGTGAGAAAGGCTGCAGGGAGAGGTCAGGGTTTGACCAGTGCACGGGCGATGCAGGAGGCAGGCAGGTTCCTCCCTCGGGGGGCGCGATCGGGCCCACCTGGTTGACCGGTGGGCCACGGTGGCTGCGGGAGCGGGAGCGGGAGGCCTGGGCCTGCGGCGAGCGCGTAGGGCGGTAGGAGCGACGGCGGCTCGTCGAGCGGGAGCGACGCCCGTGGCTTGGCAAGCGCCCCCCTGGCGGGCGCGGGGGAGCTCGAGCAGTCCTTCAACATGTCGTTGGCAGCGCCGCCGTGGCGACGACGAGAGGGATGAGGCATGCGGCTTCTGTGCCGCGGGACGTCCGACTCTCGCTGCTCCGTCGATCTTCCCCTGCCGAGGAGGGTCTCGCGCCAGGAGCGGCGCCGTGGCGCGCAGCCGCCCCTGTCCTCGTCCTCCCCCTCTGGACCGTCGTCGTCGTCGTCGGTCCTGTGCTGCGGTGCTGTCCTGCATCCTTCCGTCACCCCCCACGCACCCGATCGCGATGCGAGCCATCCTCCTGGCCCAAGCGCCAGGGGAAGGTGCGAACCGCCAGGTATGGTCCGCCGGAGTCAGAGGAGCTCGAGGAGGGCAGCCCACTCGCCCGCGAGCTTGGTCTGCTCGAGGTCGGCGGCGTCCAGTCCTCCAGGCGATCGAGGTGGATCGGCAGCTCGACCATCCTTCCATCTGGGGGGTCGGCCGCGTCGTCCGACGAGGGCGGATGCACACCAGTGAAGCCGAGTTGCTGGCCAGCTCCTGGGGGCCCTCCAAGCATCCCCACAAGACTCACGTTATAATTCGGATCATATTCCAACAAACTCTACCTTGAGACGAATTTCATCTTGTAATGAATGAAGTATCATCAATCAACTCACTTCAATAATAAATAATCACCGGCGCCAAAAGTCACTAGGACTTAATTTGAAATACCAACTAAGCTTGAGCATAGCCCAAACTTAGATCCAGGAACTGGCTTTGTCAAAATATCAGCAGGATTATCATGAGTACTTATCTTGCACACTTTAACATCACCTTCAGCAATAACACCTCGAATAAAATGGTACCTCACATCAATATGCTTGGTCCTTTCATGAAACATCTTATCTTTAGTCAGATAAATAGCACTCTGGCTATCACAGTTTATAGAAGTGCAAGAAGAAACCCCGCAAAGTTCAGAGTATAAACCTCTCAACCAAATGGCTTCTTTACAAGCTTCAGAAATAGCCATATATTCAGCTTCTGTAGTAGACAGAGCAACAGTAGCCTGCAAACTTGCTTTCCAGCTAATAGCACAACCACCAATGGTGAAAACATAACCTGTGAGAGATCTCCTCTTATCCAAATCACCAGCATAATCAGAATCAACATAACCAACAAGTCCATCTCTAGATTTTCCAAATTGCAAACAGGCATTAGAAGTACCTCGCAAATATCTGAAAATCCATTGAACAGCTCTCCAATGCTCCTTACCAAGATTAGCCATGAATCTACTGACAACACTCAATGCATGAGCTAAATCAGGACGAGAACAGACCATAGCATACATAAGAGAACCAACTGCACTGGAATATGAAACTCTAGACATGTACTCAATATCCTTATCTGACTCTGGACATAAATCTGATGATAATTTGAAATGTGCAGCTAATGGAGTACTCACTGGTTTTGCATTATGCATGTTGAAACGACGAAGAATCTTTTCAATATAACCTCATTGACTGAGGTATAATTTACCAGATTTTCTATCTCTAGTAATTTCCATACCAAGAATTTTCTTAGCTGCACCCAAGTCCTTCATCTCAAATTCTTTACTCAATTGTGCCTTCAATTTAGCTATTTCTGATTTATCTTTAGCAGCAATCAACATATCATCAACGTAAAGAAGCAAATAAATAGTTGAGCCATTAACAATCTTCAAATAAACACAGCTATCATAATCAGACCGCTTAAAACCACGAGAGAGTATAAATGAGTCAAACCTCTAATACCATTGCCTAGGAGATTGCTTCAAACCATAAAGAGACCTCTTTAGTCTACACACAAGGTTTTCTTTTCCAGGAATAACAAAACCTTCAGGTTGGTTCATATAAATGTCTTCTTCCAACTCCCCATGTAAGAATGCAGTTTTAACATCAAGTTGCTCAAGTTCATAATCGTGCATGGCAACAATACTAAACAAAGTGCGAATAGAACTATGCTTAACAACTAGGAAAAAGACTTCATTATAATCAATACCTGGAATCTGGCTATAGCCTTTAGCAACCAACCTCGCTTTATACCTTGCTGGCTCACTAGGAGAAAGACACTCCTTTCTTTTATAAATCAATTTGCAACGGACAGGCTTTTTATTCTTGGGCAATTTTACTAAATCCCAAGTACTATTCTTTTCAAGTGACTCCATCTCATCTTGCATAGCGGTCATCCAATTGTTGCGATCAGTAGAAGTAATAGCCTCAGAATAATTAGAAGGTTCTGCATTACCTTCAATCTCTTCTGCAACACTCATAGCATAAGCAACATTGCATTCTTCAATATACCTTTTAACAGGCTTTGGCTGCCTTCTGGACCTATTAGCAGCAATAGAACGTTGCGAAGACTGCACAACTGGAGAAGAATGCTCAGCAACAGAAGAATCATCAACAATTGAAGAAATTTCAGCAGTAGTTGCATCTTGGATATCAACATTATCAACATCTGGTGGATCAATTAAGTGCTCCACCTACACACTTGTTTTCTCTCCCTCAACAGGAGCATCAACAGAAGGATTGTCAACAAACATAACAGTCTCATTAAAGATAACATTTCTGCTAAGCATAACCTTCTGAGTCCGGGAATTCCACAATTTATAACCTTTAACACCAGATTGATAACCAATAAAAATGCATTTAACAGCTCTAGGCTCCAATTTACCATTATCAACGTGAGCATAAGCAGTACAACCAAAAACTCTCAATTGTGAATAATCACCAGGAGATCCAGACCATACCTCAATTGGAGTTTTCTTATCAAGAGGAATAGAGAGTGAACGATTAATGAGATAGCAAGCAGTGGAAGCAGCTTCAGCCCAAAAACGCCTATTCAAACCTGAATTTGACAACATGCAACGGGCCCTGGAGATGATAGTTCTGTTCATACGCTCAGCTACACCATTCTGTTGAGGCGTATAAGGAATAGTGTAGTGCCTAACAATGCCTTCAGACTTACAATATGCATTAAATTCATTAGAACAAAATTCCATCCCATTATCAGTGCGAAGCTTTTTAACCTTCTTCTCAGTTTGTTTTTCAATCATAATCTTCCACTCTTTAAAAGCTGAAAATGCATCTGATTTATACTTCAAGAAATAAGGCCATACCTTACGAGAATAATCATCAATGATTGTCAACATATAACGAGAACCACCAAAAAAAGGCTTGCGAGATGGTCCCCATAAATCAGAATGCACATAATCAAGAATACCTTTACTTTTATGAGTAGAGAGATTAAAAGACACCCTCTTGTGTTTGCCAAACACACAATGCTTACAAAACTTCAATTTACTCATGCTATGTTCATCAAGAAGTCCTCTCTTGCACAATTCATGCAAGCCTTGCTCACTCATATGTCCAAGACGCTTATGCCAAAGACCAGTAGCATCAGAATTAGATGATGAATTGAAAATTACAGCAGCATCACCTGTAATTGTAGTACCACGAAGACGGTACAAATTTGGAGACTTCAATTCACCTTTCATCACAATAAGAGAACCTTTAGACACCTTTAAAACTCCATCTCCACCGGAGTACTTGTACCCTTTAGCATCAAGAGTACTGAGAGAAATAAAATTCTTGCTCATGCTTGGAATATACCTAACGTCAGCCAAAGTTCTGACAATGTCATCATGCATCTTAATCTGAATAGATCCCATACCAACAATATCAAGTGAACTGTCATCACCCAATCTAACAGAACCTCCACCTTGGAGAGAATCATAGGTGACAAACCAATCTCTATTAGAGCATATATGAAATGAAGCAGCAAAATCAAGAATCCATTCATCATTACTATTAGCACATCCAGCAAAAGCAACTAAAGAATCACCATCGAAATATTCTGCCTCAGAAGCAGCAACAGAAGCATTACCTTCCTCATTAGGTTTACTTTCTCTCTATATGTGCCAGTTCTCTTCTCTTTAGCTTTCAATTTCAAACAATCCTCAATAAAGTGATTGTTCTTCTTGCAGTACTTGCAGAATTTATCATCTCTACCTCGAGACTTTGATCGGTCTTTGTAACGATTAACACTTTTGCCTCTATTGCCATTGTTTGATTTATTTTCTGTCCTCCCACGAACAGACAACGCTTCTCCTTTGTAAGCAGAACCTTCAGAAGACACCATCAATTTTATCTTTTCCTTAGCATGCAACGCCTCACAATCCTCATCAAGAGTTAGTGTATCATGGCTATATAATAAAGTATCTCTGAAGTTTGAAAAAGAACTAGGCAAAGAGAACAAAAGAATCAGACCCAAATCCTCATCATCATATTCGACCTCCATAGCTTGTAGGTCAGAAACGATCTCCTTGAAGACCGTCAGATGGTTAATAACAGAACCACCCTCTTGCAACTTGTGCGAATATAACTTCATCTTCATGTGCATTTTGCTTGTCAAATCCTTAGACATGCAGATTGACTCTAACTTGAGCCACAAAGCAGCTGCAGTTTTCTCCTACAGACAATCTTGCAAAATATTATTTGAAAGATGAAGCTGAATTTGAGACAAGGCCTTACGATCTTTCTTTTTTTCATTATCGGTCCAAGATTTAGAATCCTTGTTACCGAATTTATCAAGAGCATCATCAACATCAGCCTGCGTAAGAATAGCCCTCATCTTGACTTGCCATAGAGCGAACCTCGTGTCACGATCCAGTTAAGGAATATCATACTTCACTGAAGACATGGTGAAGAAATAACAGCAATAATAACCAGAAGAATAAAATCTGCAGAAATCTGGTATGCTTCGTGTGCACGAAACAATAAAATCTGCAGCCTATGTACACCTCTGTGTACGATTAGCAATAATGCAATAACTGAACTGAATAAAGCTTCTGGTATAAATCACCGTGTGCACTTAGCAGAAATTGAGAAAAAACAAATTTCACCTCAACCAACGAGTAATTCTGATTGATCACCTCACGAACGAGTTCCTCCTGGTCCTCGATGTCGGTCACCACTGTGAATCACGACAGACCTCTGGACACGGGCAGCGCTGGAGTAGATGGACAACGCGATCTGCGCAGTACAGGAACACACAGATCGGCTTCCACGGAAAAACTTGATCCGGCGGCGGTGCGAAGAACAGGGAGTAAACCCTATTTTTTTTTCTCAATCTCGTGTCTGGCTCTGATACCACTTGTTACAAATAATGCAATCAAGATCGAACACGAGACACAGATTTTTACGTGGAAAACCCTTGCGGGAAAAAACCACGGGCGCTGACCAGCAATCTTCACTATATGAAAGGAGTTTACAGAACGCAGGGAATACAACGAGTCGTCTACTCTTCCCGTGCGGCTTACAAGATATATTTATAGGACGGACGAACTAGAGTCCAATACGGAAACAAATCCGCTAATAAACATAACCGAACCATGGGCCTTCCAAACATCCCCACAAGACTCACGTTATAATTCGGATCATATTCCAACATGGTGGACATGGTGATCCTCTTGCCATGCCGTGATGACAAACTGTGTGCCACCGATGAAGATGGAGCCCCCCCGCCAGGGCCGCCGCACGGTGCTGGGTGTGGTGGAAGAAGACGAAGAAGTCCTCGGGTTGGTGGCGTGTGACGCGGAAGTCGCTAGTGGGAATGCCGATCTGTCGGAGCAGAGCACGGCCGACCTCGCCAGGGCTGGCTCTGTAGTTAGTGTCCAGCGCCGAGACCACCGCGCCATGGTGCCGCAGGCGTCGTAGCTCCATGTCGATCACGCCGTCAGTGGCGACCGCCGCGTACCCATGGGGAGGCCTCTGGGCCGCGAGCCCCGGTATGTGCTCCATGGCAGTGGGGGTGTTGGTGGTGGTGGCAGTGCGAGCAAGTCGTGGCGTGGGTGCGAGCAGGGGGGAGGCCAACCGACGGCTGCCGACGAGCTGGGGGAAGGCAGAGGAGGGTGGTGGTTGCGGGGCGGGAGGTGGGAAGACAAGCCTAGAGCGCACCGGTCCGCGCCGTCGAGAAGGACAAGCGAAGGAGAGGTGGCCTGAGTTCTTGCGGCGGTAGCACTTTGCGGGGTCGCGGCATGAGGCGATCTGGTGGTCCGTCGCGAGGCATTTGAAGCAGCGGCCGGAGAACTCTGCTCTGAAGAGCTCCCTGACACCAAGGTGAGTAACTCCTAAGGTTGGCCTGCGATGGCGCGCCGGGGCTTCTTCCGAAGGGGGTGGGTTCTTCTTCCTCCACCAAAACTTGGGTTTCACCATTTGCCAGTTTGATGAAAGATCCTTGCGTGCCGGGGCACCAAGACGATCTTGAATGCTGACCTTGGGCTGTGGCAGCGCGATGACGACGGACTTGAGCCGAGGCAGGCGCTCGGGCTTCTCCTTCGCGCTGCACAGGGCTTGTTTTGGGGAATCTTCAGTAAATGCACGGCGCAGGAGCCGGCCTGGGATGCAGCCCTCCCCTTCTTCAAGGATGGAGACCTGGGTGATAGGGGTTGTGCTGGTGGAGGAGCCGGGTTGGCCATGAGTGCCCTGCACCGGCCTAGAGGTAGCTGGCGCAGCTACGGATGGGAAAGCTTTGCCGGAGTTAATGGAGCAAGGTGAGAAGCGAAGTTCACCCTCCTCAGGCCCCTCCTCTGTCTCCTCCTCATCCCAATCCAGCTGCTCAAGGCTCTGCGCTGGGGACAGGTTCGGCGCGGTGGTGGGGCGTGGCTGGGTGGCCGCCCTAGCCGGAGTGGCCTGGGGCGGGGCTGGCTTGGTGGTGACTCCGCCGGCGGCGGCGGTGTCCTGGGCGCTCATTCTCATTTCCAGACGATGATCCCCGCGCTCTGGAAGTCGTCGTCGCTTCTGTCACCCATGGCGCGAGCTCTCTGTCTCCAACCCTTCGTACATACGCACGTAGATCAACACGTAGCATCTCTATCTCCCAAGCAGGAGCGAACAGTGGCAGGCTATTCTTATCCTCCTAAGGCCTGTTGCTACCCTGACTAGGCTGTTCTTGAGAGAGAGTGAGTTCCAACTCATCTTCTTCGTATTTTTCGTATACATTTTTTAAATTATTAAATAATGTATTTTTAAAAAAAAGTTTTTATATGAAAGTCACTTAAAAAATCATATTGATTCATTTTTTTAAAAAAATTAGCTAATACTTAATAAATCACATGCTAATAAATCGTTTCATTTTTTGCGCACTTACGTTCCTAGTCGAGTATCGCTACTTCTTCTAGAAACTTCAACAAAATGTCCTTATTTCTCCAGTTTGGTAGCCGATCACAGATGCAGATATCTGCACAAGCATCTTCGACCTGAAATTACAAGATCAGAACAGAGCACAATGTATTAATCGTCTAACACATTGAGTAACTGTGAATACGACACTAACTCACTAAGTAAAAGGAATGGTGAAAACTGAAAACAGCAGTTCTTAATCTTATGATTATATTTTTCTATTCAAGTTTAATCCATGTCATATAGGATGGAAAATATGTTCACACCGTTAAGCATGATTTTAAGTGCTAGAACTCCACTTCTACCAAAACTTTCATGGATCTATTACATCGCTGACAAACTGGATCATTTAAAAGGACAACAGGACAAGCATGTGAATTTTGCAACAAATGGGCCTATTTATCAATTAACTTATACCAAGAGTTAAACTTAATTTTGCTGTGTCATAAATAGGGCATAATTGATAACTTCATAAATATAAAATCTCAGACGTGAGCAGGAAAGCGCCACGGCAGACGCGGGTTTCGTGTTGATTAATTATTCGCCAAATCGCGTTGTTACATATATATATATATGTGCATACGATGCTGTTGGCCCGGGATCCTAAATACAAGGAATTAGTTTCCTATCTTCTATCTATCCGTAACCATCTTCTATCTATCCGTAACCATCAGCCATCTGTGCACATCCATACATGAAAGGATAAGCACATCCATACATGAAAGGATAAGAGAGTTCTAATTTATCTAACACTCCTCCACAATCTTAACTCTTTCTAGATAAAGATTGTTCTTAAACATCTCTAATTGTCGTACCGGTATAGCCTTCGTAAAACCATCTGCAACTTGATCCTTAGTAGATATATAAGAAATCTCAAGTAACTTCCTAGCTACCCTTTCTCTCACAAAATGAAAATCAACTTCTATATGCTTTGTGCGAGCATGAAAGATTGGATTAGTAGAAAGATACTTAGCTCCAAGATTATCACACCACAACTTGGCTGCTCGAGGTGAATTCACCCCCAACTCTTGTAACAGTGTCTGTATCCACATGATCTCTGCTGTTGCATTAGCTAGTGCTTTATATTCAGCTTCAGTGCTTGACCTTGAAACTGTAGCTTGTTTTCTGGCATTCCATGATACAAGATTAGGTCCTAAGAATACAGCAAAACCTCCTGTAGATCTCCTGTCATCTGGAGACTCTGCCCAATCTGCATCTGAAAAACCACTAACAAGCAAAGAGGATGCTCTACTGAACCTTAGACCCATATCAACTGTATACTTAACATATCTTAAGATCCTCTTAACAGCTGCCCAGTGAGTTGTAGTTGGAGCATGTAAAAACTGACATACCTTATTTATTGAAAAGGAAATATCTGGTCTAGTCAGTGTTAAATATTGTAAAGCACCAACTACACTCCTATACTGAGTTGAATCCTGAGGTCCAAGTAATGTTCCTTCACTTACTGAAAGTTTTTCTGAAGTTGATAAAAGAGTACTAACCGGTTTACATTCATGCATATCAACTCGTCGTAGAAGATCCGATGCATACTTCTGTTGACTCAACAAGATACCATTTTTTACTTTGTGAACCTCAATACCCAAGAAATAATGTAGGTCACCAAGGTCTTTCAAAGCAAAATCTTGACTTAGCTCCTGCAAGAGTGCTAAAGTCGCATCTGGTGTAGAACTAGCTACAATGATATCATCAACATATACCGAAAGGAATATAGAAATCTGTCCTTTCTTATAGAAGAACAGTGATGTGTCTGCCTTTGAGGACACAAATCCTAGATCATTTAACTTAGTACTCAACCTAGAATACCAAGCTCGAGGTGCCTGTTTCAGTCCATAGAGTGCTTTATCCAGTTTACAGACATAATTAGGCATATCTTTCTTTTCATACCCTGGTGGTTGTTTCATGTAAACCTCCTCTTCTAAAACTCCATGAAGAAAAGCATTTTTAACATTTAGTTGTCTAAGACTCCAACCTCTAGAAATAGCAAGAGATAGAACTACCCTGATAGTGGTAACTTTAACAACTGGACTAAAGGTGTCTTCATAGTCAATTCCATACCTTTGCTTGAAGCCCTTTGCAACCAGCCGAGCTTTGTATCTATCTAGGCTACCATCTGCTTTTCTTTTGATCTTGTACACCCATTTGCAATCTATGACATTTCTCCCTTCTTGAGGAGGAACTAAATGCCATGTCTTGTTCTCCATGAGCGCCATGTATTCAGCATGCATGGCCTCCTTCCAATGTTTGTCATTTAATGCCTCTTGTAAACTCTGTGGTTCACCAGAAGATGTAAAATTAAGCCATTTAACATTACCATCAGTATATACCTTTTCTTTCCTAATTCCACTTTGGAGACGTGTTCTGGGTCCAGTCGGTGTAGCTATCACTTCTGACTGATGGTCTGCTTCCGCCGTCGCATGTGTCGCTTGGTCATCTGCTGCAAAACTGGACGCAGTTTGTGGGGTTGCTGGTGTGATGTGCTCCCCCTGGATTGGAGCGTCAGTAGCTGCGGACTGCAGCTGCTCCTCCTGTGCACCAGCGTTCTTTGACGCCGACGCCATCACATCAGTGGACACTGAGGCCGATGGAGAGTCGTGCTCCGGTGGCTCAATGTACCCAGCATCATCAACGGCATCATTTGCTGTGGCGGCATCATTTCCTTCGCTATTTTCTGCATGCTCTTCACCGAAATGATTAGTAAACTCAGGAGGACAATTAAGCACATGTTTATTCTGTTCTCCCCCTGGTGAAGATAAATGCGGAAACAAGGATGACGGAAGGAGAGATATTTCAGCTCGAAGACGTGCACCGGCATTAGAATGGAGGTCAGAAAAAGGAAATATGTTTTCATCAAAAATTACATCCCGTGAGACATAAACCCTGCCGGTATTAATTTCAAGGCACTTGAACCCTTTGTGGAGGTGACTGTACCCTAGAAACACACATCGTTTGGAGCGAAATTCTAGTTTGTGCTTGTTATACGGACGAAGGTTGGGCCAAACCGCGCACCCAAAAACTCTTAATGCCGCATAGTTTGGTGTTTCCTTGAACAATCGTTCTAAGGGGCTTGCAAAGTGAATAACTTTGCTAGGAGTTCGATTAATAAGATATGCAGCGGCAAGGACAGCTTCATCCCAAAACTTTAGAGGCATTGATGCATGGGCTAAAAGAGCAAGAGCAACTTCAATGAGATGCCTATGTTTGAGTTCACCTGAGTCGTTCTGTTGGTGAGCATAAGGGCATGAGATGTGATGTGATATACCTATCTTAGCAAAGAAGGTGTTGAGTTTTTGATACTCTCCCCCCCAACCGGTCTGAATAGCGAGGATTTTGTGACCAAAAAATCTCTCAACAAGATTTTGAAATTCCTGGAATTTTTGGAACACTTCAGACTTATGCTTAAGAAGGTAGACCCAAGTAAATTTACTATAATCATCGATAAAACTGGCATAAAATTTCTTTCCACCAACAAAAACTGGAGCAGGACCCCAAACATCAGAAAAAATAAGTTCTAAAGGTTGACTTGACATACTTGAGGACTTGGGATAGGGAAGCTGATGACTCTTGCCTTTCTGACAGGCATCACAAATTGAGTCTTTATTTGCAACACTAGAACAAGGTAAATTATTTTTGCTAAGAACTTTGGTGACTATGGGAGCGGCAGGATGGCCCAATCGACTGTGCCATCGGGAGAAGGAAGGAGCAGTGGCGGTATGGACTTGCTTGATTGGTGATGTGGGAAGGGAGTAGAGCCGGCGGCGACATCTCCCTCTAAGAATCGTGTTCCTCGTGGCTCGATCCTTTATCAAAAAGTATTTGGAATGAACCTCAAGAAAAGCAAAATTATCCAGGGCTAATCGATGAACAGAAATAAGATTCTTTTTTGCTTGAGGAACATGAAGAATATTCTTAAGGTGTAAATCACGAGTAGGGGTATGAATAACAGAATCACCAATGTGCTTAATTTTCATACCTGCACCGCTTGCGATGTGGATCTTATCTCCTCCTTTGTACTTTTCCCGAACATCTAGCGCGTTGGTGATGTGGTCGGTAGCCCCTGTATCGAGGTACCAGTTGGTGTCAATCCCATATGCAGCTGCGGCAGCTGCGCTTCTCTCATCTGGGACATAGTTTTCATCATATCTATAGCAGCACTCGGCAGCACCGTGCCCTCTTTTAAGGCACACTTGACAGACGGGACGATCACTGCCGCCCCGAGATTGGTTGCCGCCAGTTGTGCGTCCACGACCAGCAGTAGGAGGATTGCTGTGGCCACGCACGGCACAGCCACGGCCACGCTGGAAATTGCCGCCGCGACCACGCCTTGCAGCATTCGCCGAAGCATGGGCTTGCCGAAGTGCTTGCCTGTTCTCAAAATTAAGAAGCTGAGAGTAGATTTCTGCCATTTTGACCGACTCATTGCGTGCCACAATAGCAGATACAACAGGTTCAAAATTATCATCTAGCCCATTCAGAACATAAGCGACTAAATCTTCCTCATCAAGAGGTTTCCCTGAGGCAGCGATCTCATCTGCTAATGCTTTCATTTTGCCACAATACTCAGATATACTCATGTTACCTTTCTGGGTATTGCTAAGAGTAAGCCGGACGTTGAGCGACCGTGCTTTGGTTTGTGCAGTGAACATGGCGCACACCTGCTGCCATGCCTGCACCGCCGTGGATGCCGTCGCCACTTGGGTGAGAACATCTCTCGACAACGTGGAGAGGAGGAAGCCTAGGACCTATTGGTCCGAGGCAAACCACTCCTGGTAGGCTGGGTTGATGACCTTCTCCGTCGTCGTGTCGCTCACCGTCTTCTCGATCTCCATGGATGGAATGGCGGTGGCGCCGGTGATGTGGCCATCAAGACGAGCGCCGCGAATTGCGGCCAGAACTTGCGCCGACCAGAGCGCATAGTTGCCTTTGGTCTGTTTCTCTGAAACTTGAACACCAAAGAGAGGATTGGTGGAGGCAGTGCTTGACGAGGAGCCTGCCATCGCCGGACTTGCAGATTACGCCGGACTTTGAGGCTCTGATACCATATAAAATCTCAGACGTGAGCAGGAAAGCGCCACGGCAGACGCGGGTTTCGTGTTGATTAATTATTCGCCAAATCACGTTGTTACATATATATGTGCATACGATGTTGTTGGCCCGGGATCCTAAATACAAGGGATTAGTTTCCTATCTTCTATCTATCCATAACCAACAGCCATCTGTGCACATCCATACATGAAAGGATAAGAGAGTTCTAATTTATCTAACAATAAATAGATCATGTGTACTTCCACTTACTCAATAATTCACTAAAGGCATAAAAATTAGAATGAAAAATGAAGTTGTTCAAAATTCATAGGGAACATAATTACCTGGAAATATTCTTGATTTATCAGGGTCAGCTTGGCTATAACAGTACACGTTGTCAGAATATGCAATACACTAGCTCCATAAGCATGGCCCTCTGTATCTAAATGTAGGGTCAAGATCCTAGTGTAAGGGAGTCGGGTTATGCCTTCCATCAAAGGCGTAACACCATTATCACCTTGCTCCTGCGAATTTGGAGGAAGTTAACAGAGGCGATCTCAGACAAAATGTAAAACTAATAGGAAAGAATAAAAAATGTTTGTCAAATGGCCATACAGTTGAAGAATTACTAGTTTGCTTTCAGACTAGTAATGATTTAGTAATTTGCTTGTACAAGAGCTAGCTTGGGTAAACATTTTTAGTTTGTGTATCCTCCACATATGTCTGTTCCATTTCAGCCAGCAGGAAGAGAAATCAATATTGTCTGAATTCAATGACAGTGCAAGTAAATTTAGATACATCTGCAGTCTCATGTTCAACAACCAGATAATGGTAACGACAACTAATTGGTAATAATTGCTAATCTCTTTGGTAAAGATAACTCAGAAACTGCATCAGCATATGCGGAGTGCAAGTATATATGATTCCGCTGGGTCAGTAAGACTCGCATTATTTGGAAGACAGAAACACTAAACTGAATCTTTACCACATCAACAAATTATCACATCAAGTTCAAGATCGCTCTGCTAGTCTGCAACTTCCAAAATAGTTGGCGATAACATTTAATACTGAGCAATGATAAGGATTTTTCCACTAAAAAGCTGCAGCCAAATCACGCATTCAGTACTGAGCTTACAACCAAAATGACATGTGCACATATTAAAGACGATCTGAATATAACAATGGCAACAGTAAATTGATATTTCATCCAGCGATTTGAACAATATACAGAGGAAGGAGAAGCACTCACTGGTTCAATCACAACGCACAGCTCGAGAGAGTCAATGCTTGGATAGAGATTAGAAGCATCTGACAGCTCCGATTGAAGAAAACCCTGCGCAATCCATAAGCAAAAACAGAGGGTGGGCATATCGTCCGCAGGCGCGGCATCCTGCTGAAGTAGACCAATCCAGGCCAGTAGAAACCTGGTCTGCCACAATGCTCACGCTATCAAGATGCTCAAGGAAGCATCGGGATACAGACAACGCTTTGAGCCCCGGCACCACGGCGTTGAGCCGACGCAACCGCCGCACATTGTGCAGAGTCATCCTGGTCAGAGGCGCCTTCCTGAGCGTCAGGGAGGCCAAACCACGGGACTTGCGAATGTTTAGCCATTCCAAGAAGGGGGGCATGGCATCGTCCAGGGTGAGTTCGCCATTGAACTGGACGTACACCAGGTGCAGCTCCCTGAGCTCGGCGAAGACACCCGACGGCGGCAGCGATAGGCCGAGAAACCCCAGGCGCAGCGTTATCTTGGTGACCCTCATGAAAGGCAGCTCGAAGGCGCCCATTTCCTCGACCAGCTGCTCCACGACGAGCAACTACTCGTTGAGAAGATACAGCAGAACCGGGGACCTGTTGAGGAAGCGGAGCTCGCCGGTGACGAGGGGCGCGGCGACGCGAAGCCAGGAGGCTGTGGCGTCCGGCGTGGCGCTGTAGACGGAGATGACCTCGATCAGGTGGATGTTCGTGTCGTCCTGCCTCGCGTGGGCGGCGAGAGCTTCGCACACGGTTCTGGACGAGTCGTGGGGCACTTCATACTGCAAGACGAAGACGAGGATGTCGACCCGAGCCCAGAGGTTGAGCCAGCGCCTGGAGAGGACGCTGGTCGCGGCAGCGTTGCGGGTGTCCCCGAGCTGGCGCAGAATGATGGCGAGGACGTCGTCGGGGAGATCGCTGAGGCGGTCCACTCAGCCTCCGTCGCCTGCGGCGGGGACGCGCGCAGCGCCATCGCCTTCTCCGCCGCGGTCGCGCCCGTCGCCGTCGCCGTCGATGTCCGTGGGAGCGGGGGCGGCGACGACCGTGGCGCTACCGCCCTCCCCGTCGCTGCCGTCGTCGATGGGGACGAGCACCACCGGCGCCATGGCCGTCGGCAACTCGGCGTCTTTGGGTTTGTTGGGAGAGGCGTTTTTTTTTTCGCTTGGGGGAGGGGGGAGGGGGGAGGCGGGTTTGGGGGATTTGGATTATGGAGAGAGAAGACGGCGAGGAGAATCGATGTGGAAGACGAAGTGAACGGGAAGCGTGTGTGTTGGCTTTATCCCAGTCGCTCGTTTGGAAGCAACGGCGGGATGCGAAGCGATTGTTCCCACGAGCGTCGTGTGAGGCCAGGCCGTCGCCGATACCTGCCCACGTGTTCAGGAACAGCACCGGACAAGTCAAGGTGGGTCCATATGTCAGTAAAACTCGAGAAGAAAAGGGATATCATATGTTGGTTAATCCTCATGAGAAAGAAATTGGAGAAGATTTATTTCATATATCTATTGTGATGTAGAATTATTTTTTCTCAAATTCCTTCAATCCCCTTTAACCCCCTCCAAATTGAACAAGGCCTTAGGACTACTATATGATAGACTATGGCTTTGTTTGGGAAGTTTAAGATTTTAAGAAACAGCTGATAAGAATATGAAGAAACTGAGAAACAGCTTCTCAAAATCTAGGTGAAAATCTGAATTGTTTGGAGGAGGTTCTAGCAGCTGAAGATTATATGAGAATTGTAGCTATCAGAAGCTCTCCAAACAAACCCTATAAGTACCAAGCAGAAAAAGAAAATTCTAAAGAAAACAAATGGGGGGTGTGCAACGACATAGCATTTCTCAACCATGCAGCTTGTGAAAACCTAATACAAACAATTTGGATTAGTTAATCTAATTAGTCTGAAGGATGCCACTCCAGATACTTTAGGATTGGCGATCCACCAATGGGACGATCCCGTTTCTCGTCACTGCCATCGAGCAACAACAAGCCTGCTCATAGTGGCAGCGGGGAGACTTCCATAAGTTGTGACTTGTCGTGTTATCGTCATCGAGGATCTTGCGAGTTGGCTCATCTTGTCGTCGTCCCTCGATGCCAACGAGACCTCTTGGTAGTTGTTGATGATAGATTGTCGTTAGCCGCGGATCAGGTCGGGACAAGGTTTCGGTGGTCACGCTATGTCCGTCTGCGGTTCTTCGCACTCCAAGACTAGGTTTCAAGGGTGTGCCCTTCTTAGCAACGGTGCCCTCGCTGGATCGGATTCGATGGTCACGGTAATGACAAGATATAGATGATCAGTTGTTTTGCAGTTCAGCTACTCTCCAGTGACATCTTTCCCTTTGGCTCAATGTCAAATCGTAGGTGGTGCTATGTGCAAGATTCAATTGGCACCGTGATTGGGCACTAATTTCGGAGGCTTTTTAGGTTTAAGAAGGATAAAGACTATATACAACCTGCAATCGGTTCGTAAGAAGAAACCATGGATAGACATTTAACAATAGAATATTTATGACATTATCTATCTTTAGGCAGGTGTTTTAATTAGTTTTCTTGCTGCCCAGTAAAGCTATGATTTGTAATTTGCAGTGGTTTGATCCGTAAATTCTGTAGTAATTGATTATAGCTTTTTTAAGTAAAGGTTTGATTAAATTTTCATTATTAAAAAAAGAGATGTTGAGTTCAATGCATCCTTTCGTAATACTCTACCTTGCGGGTTGGGGAAAAAATGAAGTGATGACAATTGCTTTGTGATATCAAAATAACTTCATATGAACTCATAGAGTTTGATACTAACTATGGCAATATTTTTACCCTTGTTGCGTGAATAACATAAATTTTCCTTACTATTAAGAATGCACCACGAGATGACTATAATAATTGACTAGTACACTAGGAATATTTGGCAGACGGTTATTCTTAGAATCCAGGGTAAGTTAAAGCTCAATACGGTCGGAATTATCACCCTTTTTTTCCCAGCGCATTGCAACGTACCAATTCCAAACCCCAAAACCTGGAATCGTTGTGGAATTGAATCACCCCTCCGCCCTTCCCTCTCCGGCTCTCCCCGGTGGCGGCGGCTACAGCTTACAGGTACGATCCCCAGTCCACCCCTCCCTTCTTCCTCCTCTCCGGTGACCCCCCAGCGTCTCCGCCGCCGCCGAACATCTACTCCCCCACCGCTCCGTTCCTCCGGCAGAATCTCCTATCTTGTCCCAACCCTACCCCGCCACCGTCTTCCATCCTCGCCGCCCCACCAATGGCAACATCAGCGCCCTCCTCACCAGCTCCGGCAACCCGCTGTTTTTACTATCTTGTAATGATTGGGAGGTTTCCTGACTTCCTGTGTGCAGGGTGGTGTAGTCTTCAGGGTCTTCAGGGGGAAGAACTAAGAAGCGAGGCAACAACTCTGTGCGAGGTGTCAGTCATCAGGTATATATATAACACATATTGCAAGTATGCAACATCTTTTGTTTTTGATAGCTTGCTAGGGTTAACTACAAAAAACCAGTTTGTGACCTGTGAATTTCAAGAGCGATTCCGAGCAAGGCATTATTGGGTAGTTGGTACTGCTATATAATCGTGTTTCCCAAATGTTTGTTTTGTTCTTCAGCATACAAAGCTTATAATCAGGCTTTATCATGAATATGATCGGTATCTGGTGAAAGATGATGCAGGTCTGACTAAGAGAGATAGTATACTTCTCTGCATTTAGCATACTTGATATTCCGGTGTTATGGACGCAAGCAAGGGGAAGAGAAAACACAGGGGATATCTACCTTGGACGGAGGACATGGATCAGGTCCTCCTGGATGTTCTTCTCAAGCACTACCAAAATGACGACTATACACCGACTGGATGGAAGTCACATGTGTACACCGCCGCTGCGATAAACGGTGTACGCGAGAAGTGCAATGTGGAGATCACGAAGGATCACGTGCTGTCAAGATGCAAGACCTTTGCCAAGCACTGGAATATTGTTAACAAGATACTCGCACATTCTGAATTTGGATGGAATCAGAAAACCAACAGGCTCATAATCCATTGCGAGGATGCTTGGGAGATATTCATAGAGGTACTGTAAATGCATTCATTTTCTGTTTGGTTCTGATCAGAGCGTGTTCTAGTGTATGATTCAAATTTGATGATTATTTTGCAGAAAAACAAGGCCGCTGCTTGCTACAGGAATAAAGTTATCAAGAACTGGGACGAAATAGATCTATTGTTCTCCAGAGATCATGGCACGAGTGAAGATGTTAGCACAGGTGCTGAGGATGCCCAAGAAACAGCGTTGAAGGATGCTGAAGATGTTCATGGGTCCACTCCAAATTCACCTTCAACATCTGAACATAGCAGTCAATATCGTGGAGGACCACCACCATCAACTCAAGAAAAGCAACAATGCAGGAGAATGAAGAGGTTCACAGCAAATGATGCACTCTTTTGCATGTCTGGGACAATCAACAATTCATTTGAAATATCGATCAAGTTCAATGAGCCTCTAGATGAATCAAGGAACGCATGCCCTAAGAAAATATTCGCGGCACTTCAAGAGATACCCAACTTAGGTCTTTGCTGAGAGCCTATTGTATTCTCACCAACAGTGATCGCAAGTTTGAATCTCTCATGGCACTTCCAATTGACATGAGGAAGGACTGGTTGTGGATGGAAATTGGGAAGAAGTGAAGCTCAGTTAGTTTCCATCATTATGCCATATTAATCGTTAGGCTATTATCAGTTGTTACTGTTAGATATGTAATCTCGTTCATTAGATGTCTGCTCTTAACATTGCATCTGTGTAAATCTTGTTTGAAATATGTGGCACCGCCATAATTTCTCACTATTAATTGTTCTATTCAGGCACTACTTTAGTATGCTTGAGCCTCTTTATGATTAGCATGCGTGAAACTTGCTCATTTCCCACATTCCCTTCTGTAGTAACAATATTATCGTGTCAGCCATTTCAAAATACGAATTCTATTCCTAATGTTAAGTATATTATCATCCGTTTCTGAACCTTTCTGATTCTCTGAACTACCAACTCTTTCTGAAAATCTTGAGCCTTCCACGTATTTACAGTCAATGGAAATAATATGCCAACATGATGTTACTTTTTGATGTGCGTAAACTTACATACCAAATTTCTAATATGTTTTGTATTGCCATTCGCAAATTCTACAAGAATGTACATCTAAATACAATTTGGAAATCACCTGAAAAAAATAGGAGTACCGTGTTACAGTTCCATCGTGTCAGAAAATACCATGGTTGGAACCATTGGCTAATATCAATTCCAAATATCCCATAATTTTGTGGTCGCCACAGACATTCCATGTATTTATTCTTATGCCAAAGCTCCTCTTTCCTTTGTCTTTGTACTTAAGTCTCCATTCTTGTGGAAACAATCAAATTGTACTTTCTCCTCCTTACTGATTAGGAAGAAATATGCAGATATTGTGTGTTTGCGATTAATTCAACTTGCTTAAGAGCAGAGTCAGAAGCCAGAAGATGGAGATCCACCTGAGGACTATGCATCAGAAAGTCTCAGCAGAAAGTAGATAAACCATTGCCTTGAAAAATCTAACAAAGTGCAAGAATTGGGGAAACACTGACCTTCCATCGAATGTTCAGAAAAATCAGCTGAAACATTTCTGCTCCCGTCAGGCATCAGCTATAAGTAATTTCGTTTAAATTTCCTATGCAACCCTCATGTGTTTCATGTATCTCAAAGCTGATCGCAGCATTGCTCTAGCTTTTCGATCAGGGGCACATCCTGATGTGATCATTTCTTCATAGATAACTGGAACCTGTTACATTATCAGCAAACCACAACGTGCAACACCTTAGAACATGCTTGCTTTCTATGGAATTTGCAGGCTTGTACCTTTAAATCAGACAGAAATTGCAGGTCTAGACAATCAAAGAAAACTAGATTATTTATAACACTGTAGAACGAAGGAAGCTGTTTTGGTTATCAGAGTACAGTGAAAGCTATGATAGCAAACAAGTTTAATTTTATAGATTCAGCAGATGTGCCTGAATGTAACTTAATAAGTGCAACTGGAGAAGAAGTTCACGAATCACAAGTACGATACCTTTTCAAACTGCTCAACACGGATTAAAGCTTTCATTAGTGTAGTATATGTTATAACATCAGGCCTCAAACCCTGTAATCCAGAATACAGAATATATGACTTTTCATGATAAATAGATAAATTTTCAAGATAATGTGATCATCAAGAGGTAATACGATGTAGGACAAAACAGCAAAACAAAGGCAGCACAACTACTTACATTTTCCTTCATGAACTGCAACACAGAGAAGGCTTCAACAATCCTTCTATCCTCACCAAAAGCATTGATCAAGGAGTTTAGAACTACTGTGCTAGCCTCTAGGCCATCTGCTCTCATGGCCTTGACAACGTTTAACGCGTGGTCTGCTAAACCCTGGAGATGTTCCATGCATGAATCATGAGGAGTTGAGAACAAATGTTTTAATTTGAATCTGGTAAGCTCACTTAATCTGGCAAAATTATGTTAACATTGCAACACTAATTTGTAAAACTCTTGCAATCAATAACTCAGTCCCCAAAAGAATAAGCTCAAATCCTATAGTATACTACTGCACAAGTCAATTAGGTCCCAAATCAGTAACTTACTATATAAAATTAGATTCTATAGGTTCGAATATTTCTTGATTGGGGTATTGCTTAGCATGAAGAAAATTTTAAAAAGACAGTGTAAAGCATGCATCACTTTAACCTCCCTATCTAGTCATCTGGGAAACTAAGCAGTAGAGAACTCACCCTTTGAGCGTATGCATTGACTAAGGCATGGTACATGGTAGGTGATGGTTTCAGGCCATCCGCTTTCATCGCCTCAATGCAATCAACTGCCTCCTTGAACCTGCCAGACCGACCATATACATCCACAAGTGTAGTGTATGTGATAATGTTTGGCACCAATCCCTGTTCCTTCATCTCTGCTAGCATTGCTTCTACCCCCTCCCATCGCTGCTCTTCACCAAGCAAGTTGATCATGATGTTATATGTGGTTGTGCCTAGCGGGCAGTTGCTTTCACGCATCTCATCAAACAGCTCTATGGCACGGTCATGCCGTCCTCCCTTACAGTGTGCATCAATAAGTGTGTTCCATGTGACAACATCCGGCTCAATCCCTTCTTCTCGCATCCGATCAAATGCATCCATGGCGTGCCCAAGGCAGTTGTACTTCCCAAATGTATCTATCATGACATTGTAGAAATGGCGGTCAGGGCGAACCCCACTCGCATGCATCTCGCGGAGCACCGCAAATGCCTTTTGCCATTCCCCCCTATCACGGAAACCGGCAAGGATCCGGCTGAACACATATGAGCTCGGCTTGACTCCATCTGCCTCCATCTCCCTGAGAAGTATCCTTGCACTCTCCCATCGCCCAGCCCTCGTATAGGCGTCCACGAGTAGGCTGTATGTGGCCTCATCAGGCGCAACTCCGCATTGCGACATTTCGTCGAGCACTTGTTCGGCGTTCTTGAGCGACCCAATCTTCACATACCCTTTCAACAGCGCGTTGTAGGCGCGAGTTCGTGGTTTGATCTCCCCGGCAAGGAAGAACTCGAGGAACAGAGCCTCAGCCTCGGCGACGCGCCTGGCCGACCCGAGGGAGGAGATGAGCGCGGTGACCGCGTTGGAGCGTGGCGTTAGCCCGATGGCCTGCGCGGAGGCGAGGAGCTCGAGCGCGGCGTCAGGCAGCGCGGCCCGCGCGAAGGCGGAGATGAGGTCGGAGAAGAGGGGCGCGTCGGGCTCGAGGCGGGACTCCCTGAGATCGCCGAGGAGGCGGTCGAGGAGCGCGGCGTCGGGCGGGTCCCGCGTGTTGAGCAGCGACGCGAGGAGGTGCGAGTAGGAGGCGAGGTCCGGGAGGAAGCTGTGCTCGCGGAGGAGGCCGAGGAGCCGCAGCGCGACGGCGGGGCGCGACGAGGCGGCGGAGGCGGCGAGGAGGGAGTTGAGCAGCAGCGGCGACGGCGGGTCGGACAGCGACGGCGGGAAGGAGAGCAGCAGCGAGTGCGGGAGCAGGCGCCCGGACACCGACAGCGAGTGGAGGAGCGACGAGAGGAGCAGGTCGAGCGGGAAGCAGAGGCGGTGGCGGTGGAGGAACGGGAGCAGCGCGAAGGCGAGCGGCAGGGACGCGTCGCTGGCGGCGAGCTCCCGCAGCAGCGCGTGCCACTCCTGCGCAGGGACGGCCGCGTACGACGCCGCCAGCCTGCTCTCCGTCACGGGCACGGAGGTCCGCGGGGACGGCGAGGACGAGGAGAAGGAGAGGTAGTTCAGGAGCGGGTCGAAGTCGTAGCGGGTGGCGGAGGACGACGAGGAGGTGGAGCAGCCGGTGGGAGTGAGGCGGAGGCGGTGGCGGTGGGGGAGGAGGGTGGGCGGGAGGAGAGAGGAGGCGGGCATGGTGGAGGCGACGGATGGACGGAGCGAGTGGTGGAGGCGGAGGCGCGGGACGGGAGGGGAAGGGACGGCGGGGGTGTTTATCTGGTTTTGCGATTTTTTTTGGTGCGCGGCTCGTCTAGGCTGGAACTGGCATGTGGACCTCACGCTGTCACGTGCCGGTTACACTGGACGGAGTCCCCGATTGAATTTTGTTGAAAAAGGACGGGGCTAGGCCGGTTTCCACGGCAAGCTGGCTAGGAAGGCCGAAGCCCAAAAGATGGGAGGGCCTTTTTGATTGCTACTATAAAACACGCCGTACCAATGTTTTGGTAATTTGAAATTTGAATGGTACTTGTGTTTGCTTTGGATTGAAGCCAATTTATTGGTAATACCTAGGCTAGATTTGACATCAACCTACAGCATTCTTCACTATAGTTTCACATTTTGGCTCCATGTTGGTAGCAAACTAAATATTACCAAATACAACCTTACGTTACGATACTGTAAAAACTTGCAGATTTTGACATTACCAAAGAATTCTCAGGGGTAACAATCCAACTAGGCTCATAGTAACCCCTTGGGTAAAAAAAAACCTTCGATAAAAAAAACTATGAGAAATTCATGTTAAATATATGAGCCGAATTTCAGGTAGCAATATATTCAGATTATTTTCCTAATATGACTTTATATTATAGGATTAGTTTTCTACTAGGATTTCAAGTCTTTAAATATTAGGACTCATATTTTTTTTCTTATATATCCCTTGTAAGCCGTATGAGAAGCGTTTGACGGTCCATTCTATCCCCTACGATTGTACCCAAGATAGTAATCATTACCGATCGACACCTATGATTTTTTCCCATAAGAGCTTTCCATGTAAAAATTCATATCTTTGTTGTGTATTTGTTTTTCTAACAATTTTATTGTGTAGGTATTCCATCCGTTTCATATTATAAGTCGTTTTGACTTTTTTCTTAGTCAAACTTCTTTAAGTTTGACTAAATTTATAGATAAATTTAGCAATATTTTCGATCCAAAACAAACATATTATCAAAATATATTAAATGTTAGTTTGAATGAAACTAATTTCGTGTTGTAAACGTTGCTAATTTTTCCTATAAACTTAATCAAACTTAAAGAAGTTTGACTGGCAAAAGAGTCAAAACGACTTATAATATAAAACGGAGTAAGTATATAATAAGAAATAGAAGTTTTGAGAACAATACATTGAAATTTTTGTGTACATGATATGTCCTCTGTTAGGACATGAGTAATATGTTGTTACATAGCCCTATTTATTTTAGCATATCAAAATACGGAATCCTATTATATGGGAGCCCGTTGTAACGATATGATACAAGAGTGTTGTAGCAAATATGATACTTTTGGGTATCAGGTGAGCACCATACCTGATAACCATGTGGAGCCTAAAGGTAGGGGTTGAGCCTATCAGAGCACTACACCCACCTAGCCATGGAGGAGAGTGGCGATCGCTAACATGCACTCCATCTAGTTAGGAGAGACGTAGGCTACGGCAAACGGCGGGGAGGGCTTGCGGTGGTAGTGGTGGGCATCGTCAAGGCTATTGACCCTATAGATCCGCTTCCTCAACAACGAGACAAAACCACCCTCCAATGTTGATGACTGGTGGTTGACGTTGGCTACCGTTGCCGCCATCTTGGAGGGTCCCGGCTCTTCTGGCGACGGGATGGAGGTAGGGCTGTGTGGAGACTAGGTAAGGGGTAACATGTGTGACTGTGTGCCTCCGCGACGATGACTCCATTGCCCAAGAAGAGCAAGAGTACCGTGTCCACACCAATCTATATCGTCTATAAAGTTACAACCCACTACATTCTAAAGCTTAACATGCAACCATGCCACATCATCATCCACTAGCAATTATTACATCTTAACATACAAACATGTAAATCTACAATTTATTACATTCAACAGCTCAACATGCAAGTATATCAAATCATCCTCACACTATTTTCATAATATTTCAACATATATCCATCCAATCCTATATTTCTTCTTCATTCAGTTTGATTTGGTTCTATGTTTTTTTTTCAAATAGATGAACTTGAATTGAATAATACTTGATTCAAGCATAGCAATTACATCTATATTTTATTACATTCCAAACCTCAAGATACAAACATGCTAAATTATCATTCGTCGAATCATTTTTATAATATTTTAACCCAAACTAAATCCATCCATCATTTCTACAATATTTAGCTTATATTTATCTAATATTCATCCATATATTTCGCAGCAAGCGCGGGGCGTCATCTAGTTGTAGGGAACGGAAGCCCGTGCGTTAGATTTTCATAAACTAGTAATATGTCCATGCTAACGCTATGACAATTTCGAGAATACAAATCAAACAATTAAAAACCAATGTTTTATCAATCACAGAAAAGATAAAGATAGATTTAAAATTCACACACAAAAGAGCACCATAATGAAAGTATTGTGTATTAGCCGTGCTAATGCAACGGTTTGTGCTCTAAGATACCTACAATACAGGTTTAAAACACCAAAACAATAATTAAATAATTGGATCTACACAAGGTAGGACAGCTACTCCAAAAATCAGAGTGAAGTCAACATGTAGAAATCAAGATCACCATCGACGATAACAAAGCCATATTTTTTTATAGATGAATCTTTTGCCAACTAATAAGTATTCCTCCTTAAGGCAACAAATATGCATGATAAATGATCATATGAGTCACAGATTTCACATTTTGGAACAAACTTATAGTATAATAGATCAACTCCAGGAGGATCGATTATCATTGAACCTTGAAGAAAAAAAAAGAGGCATTGATTCAACAATTTAGATTGCTTCAACAACAAACTTATCCATCACAGCAAGTACACAACAAAATGTGTTCACTTTAAGCCTTAGGAGTATCGTCTTGAATTATGCCACCATCTCAACGTTGAGAGAGTAATGTAGATGAATGAAATATATCATTGGGTAATATACTACAATAACAACAATATCTTGGATTGGATAGGTAAACCTTATCATTTTAATGCTCGTGTCTTAGTCAACCTGCCCAGATGCATTGTGCCTTGGCGAGCTGCACGTGGAGCACAGCAGCCTGGTCACACTCGGCGACTGTGCACATATGCGCAGGCAAGCTCCTTGGTGTCCATCCACTCAGCAAGAACCAAGATATCTGCCACCAAAAATTGGCTTCAATAGAACCCAATCAACCAATAGCTCATGCGAGCTTGAAAATCAAGTGTGGCATGAATATCGGCATGACATGATATGAATGGTTTAGATACGCATGAAAACAGTACAGATAAACATAACAATATTATCTGGTGTTATACATGAGAACCGATCACATACACCCACTGGAGATTTGTTCAGAAATTTATCAGGAACAAAACACTCATATTCTCATTCATGAAAATTTGCACGAGGTGACCATTTTGCACGAGATGGTCCAATAACTGTGTGAGTCTGTTATACCCTATAAATTAGTAATGGACTAAAGCTATGATTATCCTTCAAAATTATTTAGTACAACGGGTACATATAGATGGTACTAATATCTGCAAACGATGTCTTTAACTCATTTTCCCTAAAGAAAGAACTTTAATTAAGTACATAGACTTAGAATTAACATTTTTATGCAATTAGGCAAGGGATCTGCTGGTCATATAAAAGGCTAAAATAGTTGAGTGCATATCCTGTTGGTGTCATGACTATCAATACACATAGAAAGGCATCCATGGACTGAACTGCTTGCTCCTAGCATAGACAATCAGGAATCAACTCCATTTTAGACCCCAAAATAGTGCACTATGTATCTTGAAACATGTCAAAGCACCTCATTCTTCATTGTTGAGATAATGTCTTGCTGCTTGCATACTGAATATGGTGCGTAGACAAATGTCATCTTACAGTTGAATAGGACTTAGAAAACTGGTAAATGATCCAAGTCAATGAGCTAGCTCTGCAATTTGCAGTAGATGACCGCACACGAACTTGCAGCTGTAAATTTACCACACATGAATTTGGATACATCAAATGGTTTGGTAGAAGAGAATTTACCATGTCCCAACAGCTGAAAATTAGCTACCACGCCCAAATCTCATGGTCTCACGGAAGCATTAAATTTTATAATTTAGTTTTGTGTAATTAATAAACAACATTGAACATCCATCTTATTGATCTTTTATTTAAAGGCCAAAGACACAATCAACACTAACCGATTCATGGCTCAGCTGCCTTACTGTCCTTGAAGGTTTTGAAAGGCCATCGATATGCAGCTTGAGCTGCCATGTTATAGGTTAGGTCAAACTCTCCTCGTTGATACATCTGGTGATAATCTGCAGTTCTGCACTCATCCACAAAAATGGAAATTAGTATACCAGGGCACACTACCAGCTGTATACAAATGACAAACAAATAGTGTGTCCAAATTAGATAAGATGTGTCCAGCTACGCAAAAGTTAATTAAGCCTTCCATACAAAGAACAGTACCATCTAAATTCCATGATACCCTGAGTATAAAAAGGTATCCAAGTTATATAACCTTGCAATTTTCACAAACAGCAAAAGTGATTTCGCTTTCCCTTACTGGCGGTACAATGTGTGCAACATAGATCGAGTAACTCGCAGTAAGAAAGAGAGAGAAATCAAGCCAAGAAAATCTTTTCTTATTGGTAGTAATGAATATTTTCTGCAGCGTAGAGCTGTATTGCTGATTTTTTTTTTACTGATGAGATTCCTTTTTTTAAAAAAATTGTTCAGTTTCCGCTAAAAAAAACATGTTTTCATCTAGACCGTCATGGTTCATGCTAACATATTATAAGGCATATGTTTGTCAAGTTGAAGTTGTTATGTACCATTGAAAATTAATTTCACTCAATCAAAAAACCCTAAGGGACGCCGGTCTGATTAAGATAATCAACAACAAAATCGTGCGTGAATCGGAGCAGAGGACAATCGATTTTAATTACCTTGAGGCTGGAAGAATCCGATTTTAATTACCTTGGCGCACTCCAAGTCCAGCTTCTGGTCGCCGATAAGCGGCCAGCCCACCATGAGCATGTCAGTGGCATGCAAGTCATAGTCATGCAGAGACAGAAGTACATATACTTCTTGTTCAGAACCAAATCCGCATTCTTAAAAACAGGAAGAAGGCGCTGCTGGAAGAACAACAACCCTAGACAACTACATTTTTTATTTCTAATTTATGTACCTGTAGTACATCTTTAATGAGGGGAATTAGATGTTATGCATTGGTTTAGGCAGGACGTTGTCAATTATGCCCTATTTACGATATAGCAGAAGTAACTCTTGATACAAATTAATTGACAAATAGGGCCATTTGTTGCAAAATTCACATACTTGTCTTGTCATCATATCCCTCTTGACCATTTCTTTCCTTTGTCCGTTAGAATTATCTAGTTTGTCAGCGATGTAATAGATCCATGAAAGTTATGGTACAAGTGTAATTTGTAGCTCTGAAAATCATACTTTACAATGTGAAGATAGTTTCCATCCTAGATGACATGCATTAAACTTGAATAGGAAAACGAAGTCATCTGATTAAAATCTGTTATTTTCAACTTTTATCATTCCTTTTACTACGTGTCGCACAAAGTGGAGATTTCTCAGTTACTCAATGTTTCAGATGATGAATCTCATCAATAGCTCGTAATTTGCTCTGATCTTATAATGTCAGGTTCGAAATGCATGTCCACTGAACTGCATCTGTGATCGGCCACCGAAGTGGAGAGATACTAAGGACATTTCGATGAATTCTCTCAGAGAGGTAGCTATCCTCAACTTCAGAGGAAAGGAACATGAGCTTGACCTTCTGAGGGTCTTAGTCAGGGTAGCATCAGGCCTTAGGATGATCAGAATAACCTGCCACCGCTCGTTCGCTGCTTGGGAGAGACTATCTGCAGACACGAATTTCTGCAAGACCGGAGACTTCTGTGGAAGTGAGTCAAGCCCCTCCCTCTTTGCAGCCACAGTGGGCTGAAGTAAGAAGAAGCTTTGTTGACTATTAACCTTGATTAACCTGCCAAGTTTTGATCCGGCTGTGCTGTAAAGAAAGAAACAGAGAAAACTGATCTAGCTGCGGTGAACTTAGCTGCCACTGTAGTTTGTCCTCATGAGCAATTTTAGCTGCCACTGTAATTTTGACATTCTTGAGTGTCTTTTTTGTTAAAACGGTTCAGTTTACACTTGTTGCTTAGTTGGTCAGAATTCAGAACTGGAGTGAAGTTTGGGCACTGGCGCACAGTGCAGTTCTGATTTGCTTTTACAGGTTTACTGATAATCATGTAGGGCTGTACTGCAATGTATATGTACAACATTTCTGATTTGCTGCATTGTAACAGCTACATGTAATTAGTTGTTTTAGGCACTGAGAATATTATCGCTGTCGTATGGAGAACATGAAACGAAATAGCATCAGAACATGCATTCTGGCTGTATATATGCTCCATTGCAAATTTACGGTGTCCTCTGAACTGATCGCCGCATGATCGACTGCAGAAGCAGAGAACATGGGCCGAAATACATGAACAGAGAAAGGAGGAGACGACTGACCTCACCTTGAGCTGGGCGACGGCGGCGCGACGAGGCCGGCAACATTTTAGGAGCTGGAACTCCTAAAATGTTGTTTTTGTGTTGACGATTGTTATAGTATTGTGAATTGTTTTTTTCATTACATGTTATGCGCTGTCTTCTGTTATTTCTCAAGCTGCAACCATATCTCATGGGTAATGGGTTGTATTAATGCAACTGAAGAAAGACAGCCACTTACAAGAGCAATTTAGCCCAATTACTGTCCACGTTGGTGCTAGGCAGAATTTAGTTATTGGGCAATATTAGCGTAGACTGAATCTTGTGTGTTCCTTTTAAGTAGCCTATTTCATGTGGGCCGAAAATTAGTGGTGGTAATGAGCCTAGGCCCATGGATCTTCTCACAACCCACCTCAGTTCTTAAATATTTTCTTAGCTAAAAATCCATTAAATCTTAGCCAAATCCTTTTACCCAACCTTTATATTTTGTAGACTAAAATGTTGGGTCTATTACCACCTCTAGCCGAAATTGTTCTCGTATGACGTGAGCCTTGTCTTTCTAATTGGACTGAGCCTTAAATAAGCACTCCGGATGAGCCATAAATGGGCTACTTTCATTTATGGTGGCCTAATTGTAGAATGGCCTCCAGTTGTGCTGTGGGGTGCCATTGCGTTTCCTCTTGAAAATAAGTCTACTTTATCTCCCTTACCTCATACCCTTAGTTGAATCGCATCCCTTAACCCAAAACCGGGTATAATGTCTCTCATCTATGAAACCGGTTCAAATTGACTCCTTTAGGGTGTGTTCTTTTGGGTGTGTTGAGAAGAAATTCCCTCCGCACGAAAAACGGAGCGACTCATTAGCACATGATTAATTAAGTATTTACTTTTTTTTTGAAAAATGGATTAATATGATTTTTTAAAGCAACTTTTGTATAGAAACTTTTTGCAAAAAACACACCGTTTAGCAGTTTGAAAAACGTGCACGCGGAAAAAGAGAGAGATGAGTTGGTAAAATAGGGTGACGAACTCACCCTTAGTGGTTTGAGAAGTGGTTTCTGCTGAGGGGACCCACATGTCAGCGACTCTCTTCTATTCCCCTCCTCTCTCTCTTCCCCTCTCCTATCTTTTTCATCTCCCCTGGTGACGTCTCAGAAGCGATGCCGTTGTTGTCGCCGGTGTGAAACGGCGGCGAGCTGGCAAGTGGCAATGTCGAGGGACGGAGGAAGGAAGAAGAATGCAGTGGAGCGGCTGGTCGGCGTCATGCTGCTGTTCCAGCCGACGTCATTGTGCTTCGCATTTGCGGCAGCAGTGCTTGCTGGGACCAATGGCCCCGTGCTCCAACTGCAACAGCGGTGGTGTGAGAGGCGACCACATACGGGTCACACGATGGTGGTGAGGGTGGAGGAGGAGGGATGAGCACCGACCTTGCTCCTCTCCTAATGTGTCAGCCAAGCCATCGAACAGTGTTTTAAATAGCGGGCTAAGACATTTAGCTGTTGGTCTCTCAAATAGCTATAGCAGCTAAATTGTACATGAGAGCAAATAGCTAGAATCCTTCTCAAATAACTATAGCCGGAGATTTAAAACCCTACCATCGAAGCCGTCATCCTTGCTTCCCTTCTTCCTCCTCCCGCGAGAGCCGGCCAAGCCACACAAGCCATCGTCCCTAGCCTAGCTGTTGCGCCCGAAGAATCGACCACTCCCAATCCAGTCTCGCACCCACTTTAGGTCTTTGGCAATGGCATCTGAATCGGCGGCGCACGGAGAGAAGCCCTCGGCAGCTCGGCCGACCCCTCCTCCCGGCGTCCACGTAGCCCTACACGCCGTCGATGCTCATCTTTGTCTCCATCCTCGTCCGTCGTGCCGTGTCCTTGCCTGCGCGCATTATCCATCCACACACTCCCGTCACTCCTCCTTCCTCACTGGCCTCGTCTTCTACCCCTTCGCTCTCGTCACCCTCGTGGTCGAGTTTCGCCTCACTCGCTTCCATGTCAACCCAACCGCATTCCCAATTGTCGACCTCAACCTCACGTTCCGCCTCTATGTTTGCAACCCGGCCTCACCCTCTCGCTACGGTCTTTCGCCTCGACATCCCGAACGTTGCTCTCACGTCAGGTCAATTCATCCCAGGCAAGTGTTGCTCCTCTAGCGGCGGTCGAGGCCGAGATTGGTGGCAAAAACCTAGTCTCCCACAGTGGCTCCGAAGAATTCCCCCGCGCCTGCCCCCGCGACTCCCGCGGCCACGAAGCCCATGGCGCCGACAAAGTCGTCGGGGAGGTGCAGCACCTGGAGGATCGCCTCGCCATCGTGTCGCCCTTACCGCTGTCTTGTTGCCACCAAGAGAGTAGGAAAAGAGATGAGAGAGGAAGAGAGATAAAGGTGGGGAAGAGGAGAGGAGAGTCCCTGACATGTGGGTCCCACTTGCTGACTCAGTAAGTCATCAAAACCACTTTCCAAACCACCAAAGGAGTTGATTTGCACCGTTTTTCAAAAATAGAGATGCATTATACTTGATTTTGGGGTTGAGGGATGAGATTTAATTAGGGGCAAGGGTTGAGGTAGGCAAAATAGACTTATTCCTTTCATCTTGGGAGTTGGGACTGTTAACTTCGGCTAATGCTGGGTTGTAATATCATGGGCCGTTTTCAATTTAGGCCGGTGAATAATGGTTCCATACTGGGTTCTTGAATTTTTTGTATTTTTATATTTATTTTTTAAAAGATTTACAAAAATAAATTCCCGAATTGAAATTTTACAAAACTATACTCCGGCCGCCCTCCCGTAGGGCGGGGCATATAAATTGCCCTAGGGAAGGACGGGCTATCTGACGTGGCAGGCCGAGAGAGGGGCACGCCGAGGCATTTTTGCAGGCGGCCCCTTCTCGCCCTACCATAAGCCAATTTATCGCCGAGAGGGGGCTACCTGCACAATGGCACGGTCACCCCCTGCCGGGTAGGGTGACGCCTGCATAAAAGCATTCCCCATCCTAGGGTAGGGCGATTTTTCGCCTCAGGCTATAAAAGCCACCCCTCCACCCAAAAAATCTAGTTCTATTTGTGTAAAATCAATAAAATAAGAAAGAGGGGTGAGGGGAGGTGTAAGAAGGAAGCAGCGGAGCCCTGCCGGATTTGGTACTCGACTGTAGGTAAATTTTTTTATCCCTTAACATTTCAACACATTGGTATTAGCACAGACGATATAATTACTAGTTATTAATTAGTATAGAAATTTTATGTTAGTGTTAAAATCCGATGTTAGAGGTGTAGAACTAGTATGTATATATGTTGAGTAAGCCTTATGACATGTTTATTTAGTTGTATATATAGCAACATAGTTAGAAAATTGCGTTTAGTTGAATATATTGTAATGAGACTTTAATCCGTGAATAGATATGTCAAGTAAGCTGATACTCGACTTGTATTACAGTGAAGGCAACGTTAGATATGTTCATATTGGGGTAGATCTGTCTGAGTTCAAGTGTATGGCTAAGGCCATTGATAGAGCTGTCGAAAGGAGTTTTGGGGTGTATGCAACTGGTTGATGAGAGGCTTTAAAATCAATCCACAAACCCATGGCCTTACACTTTATGTTGTGGTTAACCGTCAACCCATAGGTTATATTTGGGAACTTATGCCTATGGATTGCACCGATACATGAAGAAGACATGTTGAGATGGCATGCGAACGTTGTTGGCCACTTTCCATTCTCGTTCAGGTGTATGAGAAGGAGAACACAGTGGATGTGGGTATGGGGGAAAGCGAGGGACCAATTATGCTTAGTGATGTGGGAAGTATGAAAGTGGAAGTCACAGAGCAAGGTAATCCTGAACTGGAAGAAACCGGGGAGGCTGACGAGGAAGAGAGGATTGGTAGTATTGTGGATCTGATGGATAGGGAGGATGAGGAGAACAAGGAGGATGTTGGATATGCATCATCTGACGAGGATAGTCCTATGCCTTCAGATTTTTGCAATGAGGATTTTTCGTCTTGTTATCTCAGAGGGCCATCACATGCCGTGGGAGTATAAGGAGAATGAGGTCGTGCAAGGTGCTCATTATGTTGAATTGGAAGATTTAAAGAAGGCGGTAAAGCATTTTGCTATTTCTATGTAGAGAGAGTTCAGGGTAGAGAAGTCTTGCAAAACTGTTTATGAGGTGAGGTGTGTGAAGGAGAGGGAGGGATGTCCATGGTAGGTTCACGCATACAAGGGTGAATGAAAGGATTATTGGCAGGTCTCAATTGTTACAGAGCATCTGTGCTACTTACAAGGAGTGGAGAAGTACTACCGTAATATTATATCAGCATTTGTAGCAGGTGAGGTGTATAGCCAAGTTATGAAGAACCTAAACTTTGAGCCAAAGTCAATCATTGGGCACATAGTAGAAAAATACAAGTACACAATCAGTTATGCAAAGGCATGAAGGACAAAACAGAAGGCTAGAGGGACGAGGTTTGGCACGTTTGAAGCATCTTAAGATAACTTGTCGAGATTGCTAGCAACCATCCAGTTCAGGAACCCAGGCATCTTTTTCAACCTTTAGCACTATCCATCACCTGAGAATGACGAGCGCAATGCAAGTGTTCTACAAAGAGCATTCTTCTCTTTTGCAGCTTGTATCCAGGCTTTGTGCACTGTAGTCCCATATTATACATTGATGGCACATTCTGAACCAAAAAATATAGAGGCCAAATTTTGACAGCCAGATGTGTTTATGGGAACAACCATGTGTTACCAGTTGCTTTTGCTTTCGTTGAGAGTGAGAACACTGACAACTGGTATTGGTTCCTAAAATGAGTAAAGGAACACATTGTCAGGTGAAGACCAGATGTTTGCTTGATACATGATCGACACACGGGCATGATGCGGGCTATTGATGATTTGAATTATGGCAGCTCTGAGTACGGTGTCGCCAAGTGGCCTGATGTTAGGAGTAGATGGTATAATTTAGGAACAAGAGTTTGATGGACTTTTTCAAGAGGTTATGTTCACAAAACCAGCAGAAGAAGTTCAATGAGTTGTGAGACAGGTTGGATGAGTTGACTGGTAAGCAAACAGATAAGAACAGATCGAAGCCGTAGCCTGAAGGTGATGACGCTCCAAAAGCACTTGGTCATCTGATCCACCGCGAATGAAGAGGAGGAAAGCATTGAAAATTTCTAAATTTTCTGAGTGGATTGAGAAGGAACCAAAGGAGAAGTGAGCTTTATTATTTGATAAGGATGGTTCGCGCTACGGTATAATGACCACAAACTTGGCGGAGATATACAATTGGGTCATGCAAGGCGCACGTGCTCTCCCACTTGTTGGCATCGTTGAGTTTATTTTACATGACACTTGCAAATACTACAGGGATCGGTTTATAGCAGCTGGGCCATCCATGGCAGACAATAGTTTGATATATGCCGAGAAGGTAAAGAAGTACATTGATGAGGGTATAAAGAAGGCCTGGAATCATCGAGCAACGACACATGGTACAGTGGACCATGGGTATGAAGTTCAATGCAAGGACAGATCAAAGGATGGTATCAACCGTAAGAGAGCGGTGCAAGAGTGTGTATTGAAAACTGATGGAACTTGTTCATGCACATGCTGAAAGCCCGCTTTACTGTAGTGTTTCCCCTTTTTGTACTACGAACTTGTTTGCTACTGTTTGCGTTGCTGCTATTTTGCTTGCTATACTTGTGCACCAGTACTACTTTTGCTATGACTTTTGCAGTGTCAGTCTTCACTGTGTATCTGTCATTTCGTTGTCCGAATAGCTGACATAAGGACACAATACAGTGCTCATTTGTGTGAGATCGACTAGTCGCTATCAACTTTCATCGCAAAATGGCCAGGTAAAGTTAAGAGTGGTCGTGTGTGCTCGTCATGTCTTTTCACGTGTTATCATAGCGTGGTTACAATCTACTTTTGGCACCTATGTCGTTTCGTTGTCCAAAGACCTGACACACACACACACACACAATACAGTGTCATTAGTCAAGATCAACTTTAGTGCGGGACAAGTAATCACACAGACACTATGTGAGCTCGCCTAGTCTCAATCACCTTTCGACACAGCATGGACAGGTAAAGTAAAGAGTGCTTCCTTGTGCTCATCATGTCTATTCACAGATTACCCTATCATGGTTACAATCGACTTTTCACACCTACAGTTCCTCAAGTTGCTATGCCACTATATATAGACGGACCTTGCCGAAACACTTCCGCAAGTTCTTTCAGTTCTACATTTCCCTTTCCCATTCACATAGATCTCAAGATAATGGAAGCTCCATTTTTCGAGTATCTTGACTAGCGAAGGGATCCTTGGCTGGTCTATTTCCACCATGGTACGATCGTCCGTTGTGCGTGTGCGGTGATCGGTGTATACTCATGACATCCCTTACTTCAGAAATCCATGATAGGAAGTTCTTTCAATGCCCAAATATTTATCAGGTAAGAATTATTTCTATCTACTTCAATTACCTATACTGAATACATACACCGTTAACTGTTTGCGCATCATCATGCAATCTTTCGCAGATTTACCGTAGTTTGTGCGACTTCGTTGAGTGGGTAGATACGACGAATCCACAACATGACGGAACACACACGTATCTATGTAGTGAAACAATATCGGACTACCTAAGGAGGAAGGATGAGCACGAACGACGAATTGCTACAAAATCCTTAGAATGGCATGTAAATCCCCTGGGACTCCCTACATGGCGAGAGCGTCCAGAGTGTGGTTGTGGAGACCGTTGCTAGGTGATAGAGTCCGTAAGACAAGGAACTATGGGACAAAGATGCTTCTATGTTCTAACATTGTTGACGACGGTTTCGTCGTAAGTACTGTTAAGTTCTCACTCCCGCCGATCACTACTTTCATACACTTAGATATGTCATCAGTAGTAATGAATTTGTGAAAACAGGAAGACGTAAGGAAATGTGGCTTCGTAAAGTGGATCGATACGGCGAGAGTAACCTCCATCGGTGCAAGAATAACACAACCTGAGACAACCACACAATTCATTCAAGCGTGAATGGAGTACAAGCGTCAGACACAGTCTGCTAGCTACACTAGAGAAACAATCCATTAGGTCTACTTGAATGGTCTCAGCGTCCAAAATGTGGTTGTAGAGATCATTCCTAGGTGGCTACATCCTTTGCACAAGAGACATTTGGAAGGCGATATTTCGTCTGTCCCAACATAGACAACATGTTCGTTGTATGTCACATTCTTATTTACCTATTTTCATTTTTGCTTGCGTTTCCATAATATACCTATCCCATTCACTAATTAGATTTATTCCTCAGGACAATCCAAGAATGTGCGGATTCACTTTGTGGATCAACATGGTCAACCCGACGTATGATGACGGAAGTTACTGAAGTTGAAACGCAAACAGAGTACATGCGAATGAAGGAGCACAAAGTTACAATATGTGTTGAACGACATAAAAGGGGTTCGTAGACAAGCTCAAGCCCGATTCGTTGGGACTGACAATTTCTTATAAATCATCTATGCAACTTCTTAACTCTCTTATGTCGGTGTATGCGTCACGAATGAGTTCTGTTGGTCTGTGCGTCATGAATCGAAAACTAATGTTTAATTTTTTTTCCATCGATAAAGTTGGTTTCTACTACCGTAGCAATGTCTTCCTTTTCTTTGCATTCTTTCTCCGCCATCCCCTAGGCGACATCAACCGATGTTGTCTTACGAGGGTAAAGAAATTGTGGCAAAGACATGAAACCAACAATGCCGATGAAAATAATAAAGAATCTGTAAATACATAATACCTCATTAATCCAAGGATTTTAACAAATACAAAAACAACTATAGGAAGAAAATCGCCCTCCCGTTAGGCGGGGCATATAAATCACCCTAGGGGAGGACGGGAAAAGTGACGTGGCAGGCCAGGAGAGGGGCGCGCCATGGCATTTTTGCAGGCGCGCCCCTCTCTCGGCCTGTCACGTCACATAGCCCGTCCTCCCCTAGGACGATTTATATGCCCCGCCCTACGGGAAGGCAGTCGGAGTATAGTTTTGTAAAATTTTGATTCGAGAATTTATTTTTGTAAATCTTTTAAAAATATATATATAAATAAATAATTCCTGGGTTCTTTTGAGTCTTGGGCAGGGTTTTCGTGAAATTGATTGGTCTCGATTTGTAAAAACCGATCGGTATTAGCTGATTTTTATGCGGTATTGATCAAAAGTCGTCGATTTAAACCCTGGTCCTGGGACGGTTTTTACAAGGTCCGGCTTCTTTCTTTGGGCCAGTTTATGCGTAGGCTGAAAGCCATTGCTGATCCTGCTTTCACTTTCACGCAATTATACCCTGGGCTTTGACTAGACGTCAGGGCGTATCATAACTAAACTTACGTGAGTGTCTAGCATCAAGGTCGCAAACTTTGGCATACTAGTAGCAATTTAGTCCAATCAAACTTATCGTGACTACTGACTAGGCAACGTTTCATCACACTAATCTCTCGGCTCTCGCTGCTCTTACATAATCCAAGAAAACATATAATTTCTGTGGAAAATATTAATCCGGACAAGCCACGTGCATATATATTTAACAGTGATTACTATAACGATCGAACCGGGCAATCTTCTTCCTGCTCTCTGCTCGTCGCCGGCTAGCTTAGCAGCCACCGCAGCCGCTGCGCTGCTGGAAGAGGCTGCACTTGCCGGCGGTGTCACAGTTGAAGGTGGAGCAGCAGCGGGTGATCTGGCAGTCGCTAGGGTTCGCCTTGGAGCAGCACCGGCGCCGCTGACATTCCCACGCCGCCGCCGGTGATCCCACCATCACCGGCACCATGTCGTCCTCCGCCGCCGACCATGCTTAGTGCCGAGACCATTCATTCACACAGCACGATAATTCAGCACAAAATGCAGATGTTGCAGTACTCGGTTAATCTGACAAGAAATCACAGCTCAGAATATATATATATATATATATATATATATATATATATATATATATATGTATATATATATATATATATGTATGTATGTATATATATATATATACACAGTATACCTCGGGATTGCATGGCAACGATGACTATGAGGACGGCGACGAGAGGAGAGACCATCTTCCTGAGGCTTCTCGCCATGGCTGAGTCGATCTCGATCGTGTTACTCTGTTGATCGATCCATGAAACATTGAGAATGGGAATACTTGAAGAGGATGGCGACGAGAGAGAGAGCGCGATCTTAATTAGTGCAAAATCTACCTAATCTAATTCATGATGTTTTGCCTTTTCAAATGGCCGGTTTGAATAATTGCTAAATGCATCGATTCCGTGCTTATCTGGAACACAGTTTTTAGGCCAGCTTTCGTCTTGTCCTTCACTTTCTCTCTTTGGAGATGTTTTTATTGCTTCCATATTGCAAAATCCTATCCTTTTTCTTTAAGAAAAAGGACCTTACTCTTCAGAGAAATTTGATAATATACATACATTACTAGTATATCATGCTTACATGTAGTAGTACAACATTACAATTTACTACACAAATATACGCTAACAACAAAACGTGCTGGATGGAGGCAGCAGAGGAAGGGGCTTGCCTCCATGGCCCATGGGCCTCACGTTGGCAAACATAGTCGGAATAAGTCTATTTGTCTCCTTCATGTCTTGCGCTTGGTTGAATTGCATCCCTCAACCGCGAAACCGGGTATAACGTCTTCCCCAACTTCACAAACCGATGCAAATAGAGTCCCTCGGTGATTTTAATAGAGGGTATAACGTCTCCCGCCATCGCACCCTCTGGCGTCTCGGCCTTCATTGGCTTTCTCGTCGCCGTCCACTCAACACGACCAAGGGGGCAACAGCCAGTGCCCATGCTGCCGCGAGCTAAGATGGACATGGGTGCTCCGTCCCACCACCATCGCTGTCATCCACCACCTATCGCCGCCCCACGCTCCCTTGCCAGCATCTATCCTCTGTCACTCACAAAGAAGAAGCAGAGACCTGAGAGAGAGAAAGGGTAAAGAGGGAGAAGAAAGGGTAACTAACACGTGGGCCCGATATTTATTTTTATTGTTATACTCATTGACATGTGGGTCCTATTTAGATTTTTTTTCATTTTAATGCCACGTAATCGTCACGTCGATGCTATATAGGATGAATACCAAGTCAACCCGCCACGTAAGTTTCGTAGGATAAAACCACTATTAAAACCACCAAAGGACTTTATTTGCACCAGTTTTTGAAGTTGGGAAAAACATTATTCCCGATTTTGTGGTTGAGAGATATGATTCAACGAAGAGCAAAAGATGAGAGAGGCAGATAGACTTATTCTAACATAGCCACATATTGGTAGTTACTGGGCTTTGGACTGCATATTTCTATATGGGCCTTCCAGCAAAATCCTCATGGCCAGCGGTCTACGGCTAAGTTCTTTGGTTGAGGTTGTAAACTAACCTTTGATGCACGTAAAACGAAATAACTCATTAGTATATAATTAATTAAGTATTAGTTATTTTTTTAAAAAAATAGCTTAATATAATTTTTATAAAAAATTTTTATAAAAAACTTATCGTTTAGCAGTTTGAAAAGCTTACGCGTGAAAAATGAGACAGATGAGTTGAGAAAGTGAAGCAACGAACTCAGCCTACATGGTGATATATCAATCTGCTGTGAGAAGTACTGCACAATTAACAAAAGGAATTTGTATGTAGATGAGAATACATCGGCGTCCGGTTGCTGTTGAAAGGTTTTTAGGTCCGGTTTATTTTATAAATTGAATCAACTCTTTTCTTCCATAGTGAATTATATGAGCTTCCAGCCCGTTCCCTCGAAAAAGAATACATCGGCGTCGCCCAATTGGCCAATCATTCATCAGGCACGTATCATGTATGTGTATAATAATTAGTCTAGCTTCTGCGATGGAGAGACGGAATGGAATCATGGAATAATTCATAGTAGTTGCGTACAATGCATATACACGGATATACTTATATCATATCGATCGATGAGCGCGATGTACGTATGATCGATCATCTCCCCGCACCGCACGCAAACGCACGAGAGAGGCGAATATATTGCTAGCTTGATTATTGTTCATGCATGCGGTCGTATACGCCGACGATGTGGGGTGGGGGGGGGGGGGGGGGGGCCTACGGCGCGCGCGTCTTGCCGGTTGCAGGCAGATAAAAGAAGGACGAGGGCAGGCATGGCGGCAGGCCGGCCCTTGCTTCGCCTGATGCAGTGCTGCCCGGCGGCTGCCTGTCTCCGCTAATCGGTGTGGCGGCACATGGCTGGAGAAGCCGCGTGGAGAAAAAAAATAATAAACGAGACAACTTAAAAAATAATTTGTAAATAAAACTTACATATATTTGTTCTTAGTTAATGACAAAAAAATAAACTAT
Source organism: Oryza officinalis (assembly GCA_008326285.1). Taxonomy (NCBI): domain Eukaryota; kingdom Viridiplantae; phylum Streptophyta; class Magnoliopsida; order Poales; family Poaceae; genus Oryza; species Oryza officinalis. The sequence goes on from BDMV01000007.1 coordinate 43,405,223, forward strand.
AATAAAAAATATTGAAATCAACTCTAAAATTAAGTTTTAAAAATTAAACTTTCGATGTAGGTGATGAGTCAAATATCCGACAGGACTTCTTTGACATATGTTAAAAGGATATACTACATGCGAGCCTGTTTGGTTTTTAGAACGCCAAAGAGCTGTACGCTTGCTCACGTACGTACGAAGTACGATCTGTGAGCTACGTACATGACAGGATATACGATACTAGCTCAATAAGAACCCAAAAAAGAACAGGTTCAATTAATTGACAGTGCCGGCTAGCGCCTGTTGCTGTCAGAGGCCGAGCCGGCCCCAGCGAAATCGGAACTTCAGAAACGAATTGGAAGTAGGATCCAGAGGCAGTTAAAAGAAAAATCTCCGTTCTAGCTTTAATTACAGTATAAAGTTGAGTCCAGGCTCAGAACAGGAACTGATGGGAGATCTCTGCATACATATGCGATGGATAGAATCATCGAAAGAAGAAAAAAGGAAAAAATATTGAGCTGACTGATGTTCCAAACTTCCAATTACTCTCTACCGATGTATACATGTGTTTGAATCTCTCGAAGATGAAAATAAAAATAAAGATAAAAATTAAATATTACATGTAAAATGAGGTGACATTAACATGTGATTAATTAAGTTTTAATTATTATAAACTTGAAAAATGAACTTATCTCATATTTTAGAACAATTTTCATATAAAAAATTTTCACACGAAACGCGTCGTTTAGCAGTTTAAAAAACGTGCCATGAATACATTCGAACGCATAGTAACATGCATGCCAACAGTTTGGCCTCCAATCAATGCCATCAACAGTACCACACCGACCCCACACGCTGCCTCATTGGCTAACTAATTGATGATTTTTCTTCCCTCGGTTTATTATGAAATTTCCTTCACCCGCGATGCACAAACTTATATAGTTGTTAGTGAGTTGAAATAGGTATAACGACTTGCAAAACGGATGCAACTTACTTAATCCGTACAAACTCAAGTTAAAATGGGTCACACAAGTAAAATGATCTAACATGACACCAATATTAATCTCTATGAGCACTTTTGAAGAAGTCATCATATGATTCATCAACAAAAATTTAATCAGTTAAGTTATGCTCACTTTGCATATAAAATATATTTTATATAGGCTATAAAACATTAAAACAATACTAGGCCTAAATGCCTATGAATTGGTTTATTATGATACATTCTGATGGTGATGTTGGTTTTATAATCTTTTAGCGTGCGTATGGCTTAAGGGGTGGCATGAGCCAAGTTGGGTCGAATCCATTTTTTAAAATATTAGGTTTGGAGATAGATGAGATGGAATGATTCCTAATAGTAAATATTCCTCTAATATCCGGTTTAATCTTATCGCTCAAAAAACTGACAGACCAATCCAATCCACTTTTATCTCTCGCTGACATGTGGACCATCATTCAATCATCTCTCTTATGTTACATGGGTAGATGAGATCATCCCATCTAAAAGCATAAATGAGTCTAATTCATTTTACCTTATTCTCAAATCAAGCATACGTGGGTTGCATTGCATTGATTTTAGCGGTCGATGGACCCATACGAAAAAGATCAGGGTGATAAAAGTCAAGTCTAAATATCCTCTAAATTATGTAAAATCGTCATGGGGGATTTGGAAGATAGCTTTTGTATGGTTAAGATGACCTAGACAAATATTTTTGTGTGGCTTTCCACATCACCCGTTGGCCCATATATCACAGATTCTCCCTCTTTCATCTCGTTCCATTTTTCTTATCTGTTGAAATAGTAAGTCCGTATGTTATTTTTACTAACCACATCATTTACCCCGGGTGCACAAAACCACACCAAAGGATAACATTTAGGCGATTTTGAACAGTTCAAATAGCTATTTATATATGAAATTTTACATTTTAACGGGTTAATTACACAGCCGCTTGTTCCACCAAATAGACTATTCTAACATTTTTCTCCCAATTCCACGTAGGGCCTCTCATTGCTACTTATTATCTTATTATTGACCGCAACCAAAATTTTAATTTTAAAATTTGATTTTATGTTAATTTTGAGGTTTCATTCATCATAGATATATTATTTTCTAACATTGTCTTTTAAAACGCTAAAAATTTTGAGGTTTCATTCGTCATAGATTATTTTCCAACATTACCTTCTAAACCGCGCTAAATACAAATATAGATTCTACTCATAAATTATTTTTAATTGCTTTGTTTTTTTCCACAGCTTATCAGCCATGGATCAAACAACCAGAGCTAACACAAGGTCAAACTCCTTGCCGTCACGCAGCTATCGCATACGTATACACGACCAGCCTATGGAGTGCGCGATCAAATCCACTGCTCACGTGTACCACCCGGTTGGTGGCCTGCTTCGATGGGTGCTTGAAACTGGATATTGGGTACACACGTAGAACAGTACTACTCTGTCTTAAAAAAATCAATTCTAGCTATGAACCAGGTTCGTAGTTAAGACTGATTTTTTCATAAAACGAAGAAAGTATGCTCAACAAAACGGCAGGTGCACTGTGGTGACGCAGACACAAAACTATGGTCACTCGACTCCAGCCACCAAAAGATGGAAGCAATCGGCAATCGGTTGACCAGGGATCGCACGCGATGTGACAAAAAAATCACCTGCGTTTCGACGATTTCTATTGTGACAGATCGACATCAAGCGACGAACCAATAACAAATTGAGCTCTCAGCAAGGATGAAAACACCCGCATTTCGGCGATTTCCATTGCGGCGACGGATTCAATATCGAGCAGCGGATTCGATATCGATCATAATGAGCTCTTGGCAAGGATAAAAACGATATGGAAATTCTCGACCTTTCCATAAAACAGTAATATTTTTTAATTGTTTTGGTTTATAGGCACATATAAAATTTAATTTTTTGTGTCCAGTTAAATATATAAATGAAAAATTCATGATAGTACCGATATCATTTTTGAAAAGATAAAATAAAATTGATATCGTTTTTTATCATATTTCCTCTACTCGGCACGACGAAGAGGCCGACTTACAAAGGTCGACGGCTAACATTACCATGCATGTGAATGTGAATCGTCAGTTATTTCGTATTCTCATATCTCTGGTTCCTCCAAGGATTAGTAGATCTTTGGTTGAGGAGTACTGGCTGGTGCTGTGGGTCTCTGTAGCGTTGCGTGCGTGCGCCGTAACTAGCCGCGAAGGCAGGAGGGGAGCTATGGCCAATAGCCCCCAACAACGGTACAAAACCACAAATAACAATGGTACCCTTTGTCACTATGTAGCACAGGTGTTATGAGACCGAGTTCGTGGCCTCGCGAGACAGCCCATAGTTTGGTTCGAGCCTTGATAAAATCTCAGGACTGTCCTTGGCGACGCCGGTTAACACAACCTTCATCTGGCGGCGGATGTAAGAGACTAATAAATTTCCTAGCTATATACTCTTGGAATGAATGGCAAAGCTTATGTTATTGCTTTTTAAAAAATATACTAAAATCATTATTGAAAATCTTGTTATAGTTACATATATATATATATATATATATAATTGTAAACTTTTACCGGGATATATAGTCGATGACATGGCGTCCTTGAGGGTTTTTGTTTGGAAACATATCCTATGCACACCAACTAGCAAATGTTACGAAAAATTTTAGAAAAAAATAGACACGTACTCCTAATAATATTACACATATATACAAAGTCTCATATTCAAATTCATTATATTTTAGGTGAAAATCTGACAGTTTTAAGAATAAAAATTTATTAGAATTTTGTTTTCTTTTACGACTAAAATATAATGAATTTGAAGACAAATTTCACACATAGCTGTAATATACTAATGAAAGTAAGCGTCTATATTTTTTTTTGACATTTGTTAGTTGGCGTGCACAGGAAGCTTATGTGCATAAGATGTTTCCTTTTACTTTTTTGACAATTACATGTTTTCTCATAATCTCTGGCTCTCTTGAATAATCTAGATTTTCATATAGATTCTCGGAATCAGTAGCTACATAGGCTTAAAAAAAAAAGAAGTCAGAAGCTTGAAAAACCAATTAAAATTAGTTTTTTTTAGATTCTAACTAGTTGACCATTCGCTAGCTGTTTGTCAGAATCTTCAACTCTTCAAATAGGGTCATCGTCGGTGAAGAAGACGACGAGGTACTGTTAATGTTGGCCCATGCAACAGTTGGCAAGATAGCTTATATATGGCCTTGGCGTATGGTAGAGTCATCGATTCATGAGGAAGTATTTGCACTTGGGGGACTTTACGGGAAAAATGGCCTGTAAACATCAGCTAAAGCCTAGAAGCAATAGGGCCATTATGCAGGTTAATTATAGAGTTACTCAAATATCATTGCAAAAGCAGAGGAAAACCTAAGCATGATGGCTTTCTTTGGAAAAGGAGTGCAAAGGCAATGATTTAGTTGTACATTTGGTGGAATGTGACGATTGTTTGTTCTGGAGACCATAAACTCACAATAATTAAGAGGGAAAAATCTCTTATGGTTGATAAGAAAATATCTCCTTGAAAGGAATTAATTTGCAAATTAGAGACGATGGGCTTGCCATCAAGCCGCTCTGGTGATAATGTGATAAAAAAAATTCAGTTAAAAAAAGGACAATTTGATAAAAGATTCCGGGAGAGCAATGTGTCGTCATGTTTGACAAAACATCACTCCGTTTTTCTAGAGTCCTGGTCCAACAACTAATTTTCCTGCATGGCTTAATTATATATATATTTAATTTAACAAGAGAACACTTTGCAGATCTAAATGGCCTGGCAGTATATGCTATGGTATATATGTCATTTATTAATAAAAAATAAAGAACTCTACATAAATAAACAATAGGTTAGCTTAGTCTTATAGTACTAAGGTGAGGCCCTGGCAATTGGATTTGGGTCTGAATGAATAGATCTTGGATTCTTGTTAGGTTAGGTATTAGAGCATACTTAGGGCATACTTAGGGTATTGGGTATGATGGGAATGGGTAAAGTGATATTGATTAAACTACAAATGGAATTCGTTTCATGGAGCTCAATGATTGATGTCCAAAGTGTATCATTAGGGAAACTTGAGCCCTGAGGCATTACCTAAATTAAAAAGAAATCAAATCAAACTGTTTGTTCTCACATGAGGTCAAGGACCAACCACTTCAGTTGCTACCAATCATCATCCTAATACAGCACGGTGATGCTTCACTGACCTGCGGGGCCAGTGTTGCTAATCTCCGGTGGGTCCCACCTGTCACTGTTTGTAGTAGAAGCCTCTGGTATGCATTAGGCGCCATTAGTATATGTACTAGGCAATTAGGTAAACTAATCAAAAGAAGAAAAGGCCAATGCTTGGAGCTGTGAGCCAGCCGTAAACAATGATCCATTACACCCCTGTTGCCTAGTGAGTGGTTAGTACTACTACTACTAGTACATGCTCATAATGCACATTTGTGAAATGCTTAAGCTAATTAATCAAGTACTACTTAATTAACCCCTAGCTAATGTTGGTTGCCCCTAGCTGCCGCTGCCATGCTCTCCCAGCAGCTAGCTAGCTAGCTGGCTTTACTATTTCGATCCCAAAGTGTCCCGGCTTTTGTGGATTAAACAAGCGTTAATTGCTATCTGAATGTGCGTGGCCATTGGGCAAATGGCTATTCAATTCTGAAGCTTATCAACTTGGCATCTTCTTTTTGATGGTGATTTGAATGGTTTCATTCCGTCACAGTGCCTTCTAATTATTTGCCGGTCAGAGGGAAGGTTCCGGGTCAGTTTAGTTTGGAGGAACGTGGGTGTGGAGGTTAGGGATGAAAACGAAACGAATAGTACTCTATATCATATTTATTTTTATGTTTTTTACAGGATATAAAAATAAATATGAATAGTTCAGATGTATTTTATCTTAAATGTATTTTATCCTATATATTCGTAGTAATATGGTATGTCCCATCCTATATAAGGGGGTTAATTTCAGGGGCTTTTCCTTTTCAAGATTTCAGCTTGCTATGTGGACCTTGCATTTTCATAGTTTGGAACTATAGCAGCTAGAGTCAGAGGGAGTAATAAATTTAGACTGTAGAAAAGCTTTAAAAGGAGGCCACTAAAATTACATTAATGTATCACAATCATGAACGTTCGGAGATTGTGAAAGAACAATGGTTTCGTCATAATATACTGGACAAGTCAAACAAACATTTATCTTGAAGTCAACATGTTGTTAACGAAAAGGTCGTAGGATGAAATCGACGGTTAAACTAAATCAATTTCATAAAATAATTGCTGATCCACAAGGTCAGTCAAAAAGTTCAGAGCACACATATGTTGGCCTTAGTGAACTTCTGAACAGTATAAACCTTAGCATGACGACGGTTAAGCAAATACAGTAGAAGATAAATTAATAATCACAGAGCATGTACTTCTGTCCACGGTACACAACCTTTAGATTTCGTCCTATGGTGGGAGCCACACACAGCACAGTCCTATAAATCACACTAGTGTTCTTCACTTCATCTAATAACTTCATTCCCAGTGCACATAAAACCATTATTACTTAACGACGTCTCGCGCTTTGCTGCGGGATATATGAATAAATATATGTTAAATGTTAGACAAAATTGGTTTTGATTGAATATTATAAAAATAATGTGAGAAATGATAATTTAGCATTCTTATGTGTTGAGGTTTAGGATGTAATAAATTTAGCATGCTTGTATGTTAAGTTTTAGTTTATGATGTCCTACGTTTTGCTGTGAGATGTATAAAAAAAATATCATATGGATATATGTTAAATGTTATAAAAATGTTTGGACAAACTTGATTTTGATTGAAATATTATAAAAATAATGTGATAGATGATAATTTAGCATTTTTATATGTTGAGATTTGGAATGTACTAATAAATTTAGCATGCTTGCATGTTAATTTTAGTTTTTTAGTGGGTTGACGTGGTATGCTTGCATGTTAGCCTTTAGTATATACTAATAACTACTCTATTTGTATGTGAGCTTTAGATACTTGGTGGTTTATAATTATATATATTTGTATGTGAGCTTTAGATACTTGGTGGGTTATAATTATATAGAATATATAGATTTAGTATGCTTGCATGTTAAATTTTAGTTTCTTGGTAAGTTGACGTGGCATGCTGCATATTAACTTTTAGGATATACTAATAACTACTATGTTTGCATGCATGTTGAGTTTTAGATATTCAGTGAGTTGTAATTATATAATAGAATGTATAGATTAATGATTCAACACAGCTATAAACACATGGAACATAATTTTTTTACAAACTACTCTATTACAAATACCTACAATTATTTATTATCGGGACCACTAATTTGTGATCTCCAGTTTATGCTTTCACGGAACCACGAGTTTTGAACTGGCAGAAAAGAACAGAAACGTGTGACATGGCAGTAGGGATGAAAACGATTCGGAAACGGATGGAAACCACCTTAATCGTTTTCATTTTCATATTTTTTTTGGATTCGGAATCAAAATCGAAAACCTCGGATATTATCGAATACGAAAACAGAGCGAATACAAATCGGAGCGAATACGTAACGGATATTTATCGAAATATAAAAAGCCCTTAAACTAACCTTCTCAAATCAACGAAGAGACGTAGCTAAGCATTTTTTTCTAAGACAATAAATCAATATTTTTATACTTTTATTAATTAATAATAATACAACTAGTTGCACACTTTACTTTCTTGGAAAAAAAGAACTGTATTAATCTATAACTAACTATAATTATAATTTGGATGGTATGACCTAATAGAAATAAAAAAATAGTCATTAGGAAAAAAAATCTAAAGTACTGGACCAAAAAAGTATCTCTATTTAATTAAACTTCTCGATACATAATAAAAATCTAAACATTTAGAGTAGAGAAGGGTAAAGCTATCAGTTGTATATGAGAAATTTTTTCCGTTTCCGATTCCGAGAAAAAAAACTGAATTCGTTTCCGGAAAGTTTCCGAATTCATTTTTGAAAAGTTTCCGACGGATAATAGTCTTATCATATTCGTTTCTGTTTCCGAGAAAAAAATTCTGAATTCGTTTCTGTTTCCGAAAGTTTTCGAAAAAATTCCGACCGCCACTTTCCGTTTCCGAAAACATGCCCGGAATCCGGAAATATTTCGAACCGTTTTCATCCCTACATGCCAGAGATGCCCCCCTTACTCTCTTGCTGACACACACGATGACACAAAAGCCACAGTAAAGACAAGATAAAAACAGCCTCGTCCTAGTAGGCTGCTTGCTGCTTGCTACCACCAGTGAGGCAGTGACTCATTGTGTGTTTTCTCGATTAAGTTTTTTTTCAATTTTCGCTCTTTTGTTTTTCAAATTGCTAAATAATATATTTTTTAAAAAACTTTATATATATAATTTATTTAAAAAAATTATATTAATTTATTTTTAAGTTTTTTTAGTCATACTTAATTAATTATTTGTTTCGTGTATAAGAAGAGAAAACATTTTCAACTCCTTCTCTTGAACACATCCTTGGAATCGTGTTACACGTACGGTCGCTGACCACACTTTGGCTGGCCACGCCCTCACCATCCATCACATGAAAAAACCTCGGCAAAGTGCGAGAACGTACGCTGCCTTTGCCCCCGTTTTGCCCACCCAACCCGCGCAGCAAAAACCTCGCTCCGCACGCCTGCAGGGCTGCAGGGCCTCGGACAAAAGAGAAAAAAAGAAGTTTTAACCGACGCGGCGGAGCGCGCATGGGCAGAGCAGCCAAGCAGCGAGAAAAAACCCCCGGAAAACGCTGGAAACGGAGGAGGGGTGGTGCATAATGCATATGCAGCCGCTTCGGTTCGGTTTTGTTGCGACGCGCGCGGGCGCCGCGTGAGGTTTTGGCTGCGCGCGACGGGCGATCGAGGGGTAATCGCTCTGTTGACAGATTCCGGGGCGGGGCTGTTACGCGACGCGCCAAAAGAAAACGGAGGGCTCCGCCAACAGCAAAGCCCATCGCCCATCGCATGCCTGCCTGCCAGTGCCATTGCCAATCCTCTTCTTCGTCTTGCAATAATACGCACGAATTTGGCTGTGGTTTTTGCTGATTGGAGCGGTAGGTGGGGGCCAGCTGGGGGTTAGGGGTGTCAGTTTGGACGAAAATGCCCCTGGATGGAGGAACCATGGCAGCATGTGTTGTGTCTTGGAGATTCATTGTGATGGGGTTTTTTTTTCTCCGTTTTAGTGGATTGGTTTTGATTTATCAAGAAATTGTTACTCCTAGCTTTTAATGCACACCTCTGCGTTGTTAACTATTTCAACCATCGAATTTCAGAAAAACTATGGAACTTGAGGTAAATGATTATTATTTTTTAGATACTAGACGCTCGACGAAATCTCTATTAGTTTGCTTGCTTTGTAGAATATGTGCCATGATGCGTTTAAAATGTACAGCTCTAAAATCTCTAGTTTTAATTATTTAGCATAATGAAAACATACAATATTAGCTTTTTTTTCCAGGGGAAGATGGCATTAAACTTTTCTAGAAATAGTGACAGGCATTTATACAATATTTAACTTGTAAGTGATGAAATGGAGATAATGAAATCCGGCAAGTTGTTCAGCTTAAGTTTATTGTCATTGACACATCGCTGTAGCTGGTTGCTGCTTGCTTTTCTAGTGCAATCACTAGTTGAGTCATGGACATTAGTTTGTAACTTCGCGAACAATTTCACATATACGAAAGTGATGTACATAAACTTTGGGTGATACGATTGTTACCACAGAAAAGGAAATGTATGATGTATTTCATTGCTAGTCTTGTAAGATAAACATCCTTGCAACCACATCATGGCATGATTAGATGCAACAAATTACCTTGATTACAGGAGATTTGCCTGATCTTTTTTCTAGCACAAACAAGCTTGAAAGCTAGGAGGTATTATTGCCACAACTTTTTTTGTCACTATCAAAATGTAATGAGTACATTGAAAAAATCTTTTCAGAGAATTATTCCAGGCATGCACAAATCAGTAACATCTTCTAGAACAACCAGTAATGTCTCATTCAACTAAGGTAATACTTGCAACCTACTAGTTAAAAGAACCTTGATAGTTACTAATATAATACATGTAAGCTACCACCGTATCAAATTTGACATTGTTTCATGGAAACCTAACTTGCCAATTAAATATCCATCTAAACAACCATTTTCATATAACAGAGGCAAAGTATATCTGATGCACTCTAGAATAATCGAGAAGACATCTCAATAAGATCACAATGATCCCTACTTGAGGTGGACATATACATGGAATGCACTTCAAAGAGTGTCTTATTTGGAACTTTTTCCCATTATGGTTTGAAAAGGAGCTCTAAATATGTATGTATGCAAGCTATGTTTATATCTTGTCACATAGTTGAAACTGGTAGAGCGATATATGATCCTCGAATACAAATAAAAAGTTGCAATACTAGGTATAATTATAGAAACAATACAAACATCATAAATGTCAATCTACAACACCTTTACAGAATCTATGTCGTAGCAGGTTGCTCCAAACATCATAACTTCTGTTGTTGCTGTTGTAGGCACCGAAACGCCCCTTCTGTCAATCGAGTGAAACTTCAAATCAAGCTTTACAAGGGCTCACTCGATCGAAGAAAAACTTGGTAGATAAGAATGAATGGTTCTACTCTTTTACTAAACATATTCTCGCTCTTCTGTTCTAAGTTCTCATTTCTTAGTCCATAGTATATTCTATACTATGATGATAGATTGTATGATTCTAAATGGTTATACATGAGCTATGCTTTTAGTTTTGTCACATAGTTGAAACCGACAAAACTAACGATCTTAGAGTCCAACCGGTGTTAAAAAGTCATACACGCAATGCACAAACAAAACATAAACATAACGATACCCCAAGCATGACAATATCGTCGTTTATCAACAATCAGGCAAACGAAAATATGGTTTGTCCTTTAGGAAAATACCATGCCTAATGGAGTAACGGTTGATTGACTTGGTCAAAACCGACAAACAATCGATTGTAGAAAAAAAACAAAGAAGAGTTGTCCGGACAAAAACAATATTAAGAGACAAACCAATCAATGTATTGTACGTATTAAATGTCATGGTTTACTCAACGGTTCGATGAAGTGTACTTGTAGCATAATTTGAAAGTCTCAAATTTTAAGGCTTTGACTAGTCTCAAATTTTAAGGCTTTGACTAACATTTGATTTATCAAAGGGCATGCCTTAGTTTCCATTAAATTTGCAAATTACTTGGTCACTATTACTCTCATGTAATCTATCAATAATAATAATAATAATAAAGAAAATCCCTCCAAAGTAAAATTCCCCATAATTATGTAGAGTATTGGTTAGCCAAGGGCAGAACTGTCATTCCAACACATCCTCATAAACAAACTCCACCCTATCACGAACAAACTCCAGCAAAAATCTGCCAAACGAAAGCCATTTTTTTCCTCTCCCCAATCACTTTTTTTAACCCCCTCCGGTTTTGTTTCCTCAGCTTCGAGCCCCTCCTCTCCTCCCTTAAAAACCTTCCTCTTTCTCTTCCTCCTCCTCCCCCTCCCCCGTCGCCTCGCCCCCACATCCCCCATCCCCGCCGCCGCCGCCGCGCCACTCCCATGGCCAAGCAACGGCCTCTCCTCGCCCCGCTCGCCGTCCTACTTGTCCTCGCCTGCGCGCTGCCGCTCGCTCGCTCCCGCGCCGCGCCAAGAACGGCCGTGGGTGGGGGTGGCGGTGTTGGCGCGTCGGCCGACACGATACACGAGCTCCTGCGGACACACGGGCTCCCGGGCGGGCTGCTGCCGCGAGGGGTGGAGTCGTACAGCCTCGACGAGGCGAACGGGCTGCTGGAGGCGCGGCTGTCGGCGCCGTGCTACGCCAAGTACGACGACGGGGACCTGGCCTTCTTCGACACCGTGGTGCGCGGGAACCTCAGCTTCGGCGCGCTCCGCGGCGTGGAGGGGCTGTCCCAGGAGGAGCTCTTCGTCTGGCTCCCCGTCAAGGGCATCGTCGTCGCCGACCCGGGCTCCGGCGTCATCCTCTTCGACATCGGCTACGCCCACAAGAGGCTCTCCAGGTCGCTCTTCGAGGAGCCCCCCGACTGCAAGCCCTCGGCCTCCGCCGGCACGGACGCCGCCGACGCCGCCAGGTGGAAGGACAGGCAAGGTGAGATTGCGCTATTCATTCCCCTCCTCGAGATGCCCTCAGGCTCAGATTTGTTCAAATGGTTTCTTGATTCCTTAGGATCCTCTCCGTCTTCCTCTCCTCTAGTTGGTTGGTTGGTAGGTTGGTAGTTTCACCTTCTTCCCTGGCGTTTGTGTCTCGACGTCTAATCGCTGGAATTCTCCGATAAGATTCCATCTCGGTGAGGGGGTTTTAATCGAATTCGCCCTTCCCAATCTCTCGCCTGAGCTTCATATTGCTTCCGCAATTCGCCGATTCGATCCCAAATCGCCGCGAATTCGATGAGATTCGGTCCTCCAAACAGTGGATTCCGAGAGCTTATTACAAGGCTAACATGGGTTTATTGATTGATTATTAATTAGCGTGAAGTTGTTTAATCTCTTGACTTCGGTTTCGACTGCGCAATCGTCTTGAATCAGTGGACGCCGGTTACAAGTTGGCAAGCAGGACGTTCTTTAGTTGTGGCAGAGCTGGAAAGTTGGAAATTTTATGGCTTCTTGGAGTTGGAAGCTTGTGGAGGAGTAATTCTTGGAGGGGTGATTAATGGCTTCAGTTAGAACTGAATTTGGGGGCATTAACTCCGCAGGAAATTGGTTCGTCTGGTGTTTGGAAATCGAAGCTGATCTTGGCACTGGACTTCTGAGCACTAAGGGGACATTTATTACACACAAAAGAAAAACATATTCCCGCAGTATATTTAGTACCGAGACTTCTGCATGATTTTTCTTTTCTTGCCCCTTAAGTGTTTGAATCAATTCTTTTATGCGGTGGATTATATCTCACTAGACAAGCTATGTTGGCATAACTGAACGGATCCGGTGTCGGTGGATTCAGAGCAAGAGCTATCGCTTCTGTTCTTGGTCAGATCAATTGGTTTACATAGATATATGAGAAGAAGTTTAGATTTGGAGCTTAATCATAATTTGATATCTGCAATGATGTGTTAGGCAGGCAAGTTGTCAGTCTAGTGTTACAAGTGGCGAGGGGAAGAGTAAGCATTAGATGCTTGCACTCCTACTCTTCTTTGCTTTCCAAGCAAAGATTTTTGGCTGATGCATGCTCAATTCTATCATCTATCTTCTTTAGGAATCAAATCACACGCCAAATTTCCTTCCTTAAACCTTTTCCCGTTTGTCACAGGCAGGTTAGTTGCTTTTCGATGTCCCTCTCCTTTGCAGATTGTTATCTTTCCCATGTTAGAATGTGTGTCTCGTCTTCTCATCTGTCCTTCTCTGGCTTGTGGCTGTTGCTGTCTTTTTCTCACCCTTCTTTCACCTCTGCCTCCATCTGAGGGTGGAAAGCTGATGAAGCTACTACCTACATACACTTGAAGAACACATCTCCGTAGATAGGAAAGGATAGAACCAAGGATGTTGTAACTGTCAAGGGCACTCTTTGTTTCCCCAAATTGCTAAACTTCACATGATTGATGTGAACCTTAAACAGTCACCCCCAAAAGAAGAAGAAAAGATAAATCTTTCCTCCCTTTCCTTTCTACTCCTACTGTATTTCTGTAGCTAGCCACGGTAGACTGGTAGTTCCTCCCTCCATGGACACTTGCACAGTGCTTTAAATCTCCATTACTGCTGCAGCCAAATGTCTGCAACTATAACTGATAAACACATGGACTGAACAAAAGCTGCTTCTTTTTTCCTGTGGAATTGCAGGTGTTCCTGGCCTGAGGTTCATGGGAGAGGCATCATCAGGAGAAAACCACCAGGACCAGAGGTGAAGAGAGGAGTTAAAACAAGGAAATGTAATGAGGGTGAGATCCAGACAAGAAGACAAAGACAATTGGCTGAGCCAGTTTTCCCCTTGTGTAAAAATCCTGTGGTGAGATTGCTGCTGCTGCTGCTGATGCTGCAAACAACAACAACTGCTACTGCCTGCAGAGGGTTTGGGTGTATCTACTTAAGGGAGATGTGGGTACTTTTGCAACCTGTTTTTTTTCTCTTTACCTTTTTTGCCTCCTCTCTCTCTCTCTAGTCCATGCACCTGTGTGATATTAAGTTTGTCAGTGATGTGTTACAAGCAAGAAAAGAACAAGGAAAAGGTGGGGTGAGAAGCCAATTGGGGCTGGTTTTTTTGAGATTCTTGAGAAGGGAATTTTCTTTGGTATGTATGTGTTGGTGTATGTATGTGTGTGTGCCAGCTCAGCAGTGAGTGAGCTGGGCACAGCACACATGCTTGCATTGCCTTCCCTGCACTGCATGTGAGCTTGTTTGTGTTTGGCTGGCTGGCTGGTGGTTGGGTGCTTCTTCTCCTGCCTAAGATGATGAGATTAGTAGTACATATACAATCATACAATACCATGCTACTCCCTTCAATTATTATTCTTCAGCTAGGCTGGGTCAGTAGAGCTAGCACAGAATATAATAATAATAATTATTTGGGCTATATCTCCTTCCATTCCATGTAGGAGTATCTGTTTATGTGGTGTGCAAGTCTCAATGAGTATCTTTCTATCTGTCTTTCCAATCTATATCCATGATAAAATAAATAATTGTTCTCTTAAGTGGAAAAAGGCTCATCAACGTCTTCAAGACTCCATCCAGCCAACGAGAAACCACCCAATATAAATCAATCTACGATGCGTATGGAATTGACGACATGATAAGGCGATCGAAAGAGACGTGTTCTCTCTGTCGTTGTTTCGTTGCTGATGTCTCCTCCTCTGTTCCCGTTTTGTTCTTCCTGGCCTTTTCCAATACGGGTCACTTCGATTGGTTTGAGAAAATATCGCTCGTTCGTGTTGATGTCATCATGTGGATGGACGCGATAGGAGAAGGGGAGAAAAAATTAGTAGTGGAAAAGCGATGGCATGGGTCACTTGTTTGACAAGTTACGCACTTGCGATTTTTCGCCCGGATCTGTTTCACTTTCGGTGATTCATTTGCCGGGGTCGTTTGCGATGGAAAAGCGAGTCTTTTGGCCATGGAGTGTAGAACTCGATCGCACGAATGAGAGATTTCTGTTGCCACATCAAACCTGATGCCCCAGTTAAAAAGGTATAAACGCTAACGGAATCAAACCGGTTGGACCCATTGGTACAGGTTGAATCACTATAGTTCAACTAAGGGTGTGTTCTTTTTGGTGGAGTTGGGAAAAATTTTCTCCGTACGGAAAACAGAACGACTCATTACCACATGATTAATTAAATATTTACTAATTTTTTTCCTTAAAATAGATTAATATGCTTTTTTAAAGCAACTTTCATATAGAAACTTTTTTAAAAAACATACCGTTTAGCAGTTTGAAAAACATGTGCGCGGAAAAAGAGAGATGTGAGTTGAAAAAGTAGGATGAAGAACTTACCCTAAATAAACTAAATTTTAATTTTAACATAGATTGACCCGAGCAAATTCAAGATGATATGCCTAGCTTGGTTTTTGTTTGCAGTGGTATTGGTGGGGGTGGCAGCATGCATGTTGGTAATATGACACCCACAGAACACACCCTAGAATCTTTCTGTTTATCTTTCTGTATCTTGGCAGTCTGATTTACCATTTATTTCATACAACAGGTCCAAATGATCCACGCTTCTTTCCTTCTAATCCCTTCCCTGCGCCCTTTGGTGGCCCTGGGTAATCCACTTTTTCTTCCACTAATTTGTCATTTCATTATCCATACTATCCTTTTTGTTCTGTTATAAATGGACTTAATATTTGAAAATAGGAGTGTTCCACTGGGTGGTCGTTATGAGGGAAGAGGGGCAACCCAAGCTCTCCTCATACCTCAACCATTCTTGGTCCAAACAAGCTTTCCACATTTGCAGTCTCACTAGAGTGCTGTTGCACTTCTTAAAAAAGTATGTCTTGCATCTCCAAAAGAGGTATACAGTTCAGCAGGCGGTGATAGGCTGCTAAGTGCTAACCCCCCCTCGCAAACCTCGTTTTAATACGGTATCCTAATGGCATGCCTACTCTGCAGGCACGCACTAAATAATTCTGTCCGCCGCTGACGGCGCAGCCGCCATGATGGCAAGCGACACTGGACCAAGCCAGCCTGAGGTAGCAGCAGCAGCAGCAAGTCCTTGAAACTCGAAAGCCTCTCCCAACATAGGAATGCCAAAAAGAGAAGGGTACTACAATGATTCAGGCTGCAGCACAGCACTGGCTGTGCATGGGGCTCGTGCCTCATGCCATGGCAGTGGCAGAGATAGCCTGGTTGGTGATCCAAGCACAAAGCAAAAAACAGAGCAGACCAGACCAGACCAAAGCAAAGGTTTACACGCAGAAAGCTTGTGATTAGTTGTACTATTATGACCCATTAAACTGGAAAACCAAAAAGGCAAGGCGAGTGAGCCCAGGAGAGCACCAGCGCAGGGGGGAGGAGGCGAGAACAATCATGGCATCAACACAACAACGCAACAGGACGAGACCAAAGGGAAAAAGAACGAAAAGACCCTGGGTCAGGATGAGGAGACCCTGGGGCAGCAAAAAACATCCTCTCGCAAAACCACCGGACCAGACCAGGGCCTGACCCGAACAAAAACTAATGTCGTCACTTTGGCCTGTTTCTGCCACTAACCTCTGTGCATTACTTTCCCAGGCACATTATTTAACAACACCAACCTGGATGGCACCACAGGATGCTGGTATATTCCTGCAGCTGATTGCTGAAGATGCACCTGCGAGAGACGACAGGAGAAGCTTTTTCCACAGGAGGGTTTGCATTTCATCAGCAATCCATCCCACAGGTCACTATTAGTACAGGTGTGCAAGGGTGACAACTGACGAAGATAGGTTGATACAATTACATAATACTATATGGTAAACTGCAGCTGAGGATAAATACAGGAGTTTTGCATCCATTTTTTTACAGGCAGAGTCCGGTAGGACTATTCGCGATGTAGCAGTTCTATCTCACGAAGTGCACTTCGCATCAGTATGAGAAACAAGGCAGGGTTATTCAGAAACGGTGGGGAGGAGGTGGGCCCCTGAATCTCAGAAGGGGCCGTGTGGCCCTGGCTGGAAGAACTCAAGGTCTGGGTGAGTGCTCCCACCTGGAGGCCTCGGACGCCTGCATGAAAAGAAAAATTCATAGGTTAGCATTGCCTGTTGATCAGTGTATCAGAGAGTAACTCCCAATTAAAATGGAATTTCCTGTAAGCATTGACAGTTTTGACTAGATGCAAATGCACTGTTTTAGAGCTTTTGCAATGCAAAGGGAACATAAAGATATGTAGGATATCACTAAGCTAATATTATTACATTAATAAAAAACTATTGTCACAACTGCAGGTGAGACAGTGTATGAAGAAATGATTTGATTTGTTGGTCATGGGTTTTAAAAACTAGGTTGAGTACAGTAGTTGGCGATCTTGGAACTCAGAGATAAGCTAAGAATAATTGGGTCTGAAAAATGTTGCTGAACTATCTTACCTCACAAAGCGAGAAGGTTCAAATCCTGGAACATCTGGTGGACCAATTGGATCATAACGACCACCCAGTGGAACACTCCTATTTTCAAATATTAAGTCCATTTATAACAGAATAAAAAGGATAGTATGGATAATGAAATGACAAATTAGTGGAAGAAAAAGTGGATTACCCAGGGCCACCAAAGGGCGCAGGCAAGGGATTAGAAGGAAAGAAGCGTGGATCATTTGGACCTGTTGTATGAAATAAATGGTAAATCAGACTGCCAAGATACAGAAAGATAAACAGAAAGATTCTAGGGTGTGTTCTGTGGGTGTCATATTACCAACATGCATGCTGCCACCCCCACCAATACCACTGCAAACAAAAACCGGAACTATTAATTATGTTAGCATATGCTTCATCGATATTTTACATGGTTGTAAACAAACCTATGAGGATAGAAGCCTGCGCCAGGGCCAGGGAAGGCATCATCATGACCAAGTGGAGCTATAGGAGGATAAACCAAGCTGTAACACAACAGAATTCACAAGAAAGAACATCACATTATTAGAACAACTAATTAACTATCATGAAACCACTCTAGTTACTCTCTTGACTAAATTTGCGCACACATAGCAATACAATTATTAAGTGCATATGTACATTTTTTACATCTCTTTAATGCTATGAATGAACTTCGATGTTCATGGCATATCGGTGCATATGTATTAGTAAGTTAATGATGAATCAAAAAATTCTGTCAATAATTACTCCACAGCTCTGCCTTATGTTTAGTTGACTTTCAACAAAAACACAACTTGTTCAGTCAATGTAATGCACTGAAGAGAAAAGTTCATATAAGGAACCAACAAGGATTCATTCAATGAAACCTAGAAAATAAACTTATAATTGTGATATTTTGGGCGAGAAAAATTGCAGAGTACACATTACTACTACTATATGGGCCTCAACATGTTGGTTCAGTGCTAAATTAAGCACACTACACACCTTATTTAAATATTTACAAACATAATCTTTTCATGTTATTTTCCTTATTGGTGTAGACCAGTGTTCAGTATCACAGAAATGACAAGGAAAGAAATACAAGACATAAAATAGCAACATGACCTTAGAATGACTACATTAAAATTTGATGGTACATGAAAAGGCAATGGATTAAGATAATTTTGGTAATAATAACAGATACATTCTGTCATAATCATGGCTACCTTAAAAATGCATTCTGCTCACAATAGGTCCAAACATTCATATATCTGTAATCTTAACTGACATAATGTAGCATTGCGTTGTTAACTTGTCCAAAATAGTTTGAGAAAATAATACAGCTAGTGGCAACTTTAAAAGGAATCACACTGCTGGTGGTCAGTTTAGCAATCTATTCCAGAAAGGCAAAGGAATTACTGTGGCTCTTCATTTCTATCTATATGCCAATGGTTTTCAGAATTTAATCCGTGTATAAATATCATTAATAACTGAGGAAAAGCAGGAACAATATAGTAAAGTTTGATAACAGTTGTAACAAGGTAGAGAGAAGCAAAAAGGGCGGGCTGAATAATGAAGAATGTACACATATAAAGCAAAAGGAGAAATACAAATGTCTTGAGGTCATACCCAGGTTCAGTAGTTCTCAGGCCTGGATTTTCAGATCTGGAACACAAGTGCCTTATGTTAGAAAAAAAAATCTTGGAGACAACCAGTTAAGGCAAGTTATTTTGCCCCTTGAGAAGCTTCAGCTTTCAATGACAAGTTTCACTAGCATTTTCCTAAACTAGCAGACAGCTAAGATTACAAGAATATTCAGATTATAACATAATTTTATATTAATGATGTGAGATAACATTACCAGTTTTCCATTTTATTTTTTTAAGACCAAAGGTCCAAAGCAATACAGTAGCGTCTAGTCCAATGTATGTGAACAAAATATGCACGCGCGTGCACACACATGTGTTTTGGAGAAGAGGGAGTATTGCCAAAAAGGAAGCATAGAAAATTATCAATTACCTGTGTATTGATGAACTAGTCTCAACCTCAGGGTTCTTGGCAGCACCAGCATCCTTCTCATCCAATTTGCTCAATGCATTTGAGTTCATGGTCTCAATTAAGCCTGCAAAGTTTTTGTATATGTCCCTGTAGTTCTTTGGCTGCTCCTCGGAGAAGAAATCCTTCACACTGCACACAAGAAACAAAAGTAAGATCCCCCAAAATAAGCCAGAACCTTCAAGATGAGAAAGGAACAGTTTAATGGAACTGGCAAATCGCAGAGTGAACAAAATAAGTGCATCTGCATAATACGAGAGCACGAGACAGTGTTCGTTGCTCATAACCATATAATGGTTCTACACTTATTTGTACTCCCTCCGTCCCAAAATATAAGGACTTCTAGGATTTTTTGGAGAGACTAAGGATGAAGGGAAAAGATTATGATGCCCCTTATTATATGAGGCCAGGTTGGGGATAAGATGTGGTGAAAACTAAATGAGGGGTGGTTGCTGGGCAAAGTAGTATCTAGAAGTCCTTATATTTTGGGACCAATTTCATACGCTAGAAATTCCTATATTTTGGGACGGAGGAAGTAGATTACTACTTCTGCTACTAATCTTTACATACTTAAATCACACCTGAAACATAAGAATGGTACAGAACAAAGTAAGAAGGTGCAGCTTTGAAACATACTTGATCTGGATATTATAAGGGCCTTTATCCTGTGCCTCAAGATCCAGGACATCGATGGCAAGGACGTCACCGATCACCAGACATTTTACCAATACCCGTTTCTTCTTGCCCTTCTCCTCCTTGATGTACAAAAATGCATAACAATTATCCATGCTGTTCCAACCATCAATCCCCACCTCCTCCTCACCTAAAGTTATAGGTACAATACAAAACTTACTATAAGGCTAAGAACTCAGGAGAATTACTGAGCATAACCATGAAATGCAAGCAGGAGGTAAGATGTTTGCTTAAAGTCACATCTCTCTGACCACATTGTAGATTTAACTAGAGAAGACTGACTAAGACTTAAAAATTATTTGGAATTTAAGAATTATGAGTCAAATACACAAAGCCATATTTATCATAAAGCATTTGCTTCCAAATATTTCACACATTAGTGATCTAACCGCTACTCTGCAAGCTGTAGCACAGAACTAATCTTCAGTCTGACCCCTAATCTTCGGTGCAAGAATTTGGAATTTAAACAAAAACCAAATACATTATGGTGGACATAAATGCACTTTGAGATTGCGGTATTGATAAAGAGATTTCAATCGCCTGCATATATGTATTAATTTTATCTCACTTAATGCTTGGATTAACTAGCTGCTATATTTTCTTGACGAACAAACAGAAGAGAGTAACTATGGCAAACGTGTATGTAAACTATGCATTTTACGCATACTTTCCACATTATCCACTAATTATCGGACAACTGGGGATGGTGGAACAAGAGAAATAGTAAGGGAGAGAAATGTTTCAAAACATCTAAATATTTGTATATACCATAGCCATCCTCTACATAGAAATGCACGAAACACTTGGAGACCCATTAGCAAACAGAGATACTCAGTGAGATTCCTATTTCCCAGTCCAAAATTTCTGTATTATAAGCAGATCCAGGAAAGTGCTAAGTTGTAGGAAAGGAACTGATGCAACCCAGAATCTATAGAAATCCAATCCATGGAACCATTAAACTCGCCGTGACAGGTTATCCTGAGGCAAATCACACGCACATTAGAATTGCTACAAATTCAGTCAGGCCTTACACCACGACGCCTAATTCTACACCGCGGAGTACCACCCGTAGTACATCGACATCTACCAACCTGGGTATTCCAATTTCCATAACCCAAATGCGCGAACTCTAAAATTGGGGTGCAAAACCTAACCGACACACAAGGAAGGAAAGTAGGAAACCCTAGGGCCTAGGCACTAGGGCTAGGGCGGAACGGACGGCGGGAGAGCGCACCTGAGGGCGGGGGGTCGGTGAGCGCGGCGGGGCCGACGGCGCAGAGGGAGTAGCCGGCGGCGAGGAACGACGCGTTGGCGGCGAAGGCGACCCCGTCGTGGGCGCCGCGAAAGGACGGGCGCGCCGCCTTCACGACGGCCATCGCGGCGGCGTCGGTCACCATCGCGGATTCGCGGGCGGCGTCACGGCGAGGGAAGGGGAGGCGGTGGTCGTCGGGGGTTTGGGAGTTTCGAGAGAAATCGGTCATTCACCGTAGTCCGTAGAGTATGCAATATACCAGTAGCATACTAGCATATGATACTGGAAATACGGATTTTAAATTCTACTCGATTCGATCCGTTTCTTATTATAAATCGTTTTGATTTTTCTTAATTATTTTTTAAAAATTTAATTAAATTTATAAAAAAAATTAGTAACCTTTATAATATCAAATTAGCTTTATTGAATGTAACATTAAATATATTTTGATAATATGTTTGTTTTGTATTAAAAATATTACTATATATTTTTACAAATTTAATCAAACTTTAAAAAAATCTGATTAAAAAAAGACTTATAATATAAAACGAAGGAAGTATAAATTATATCTATAATATGTTTATTTATTTTATAAATACTAGTAGTAGTGAACTTAATTGAAGATATTTACCCATGTGTCCAGTTAAACATTGGGCGTACCGTAGATCAAGAATGTCATCGCTGGTGATTGGTGAACCAGGAATTGACTGTATATATATTAAGCTCGCATATTCTCTTAATTAAAAGGCTAATCTGAAGTACTTGCATTAGCGTAAGTGTCACGGTGTAGCATCCTATATTCCTATAGAAGCACCTTATTGGGATGCAAGAAGAAGAATAGCTGAAATCAGAAACAAAATTATCAAAAAAAAAAAAAGCAAAAGGCACCGGTGTAATATGCAGTTACCATAGCACAAAGTTATAAATCTAATTTTATTTTTTTACATTATAAATCTAATTTTATTTGGTTTCCCGGGAAAAGAAAAGGCTGAATTTGATTCAAAGATCGAGGAACAAAAATATAATCATCAATATCTGATATCTGCTCTGACCGCTGACCGGTGAGGCGGTGTGAAGAATGGGCCGGCAGCCCGGAACTGTCGGCCGTTGGCAGGCCGACTTGTCAGTAGGCCGACCAGGCCCATCAATATAACCAACGCAATATCAGGCTGGGATTTTAGGCTTTTTAGCCAGGCCGGCCCAATACACGTAGCATTTCTTCGTCAGGGTCTCTGACAACATGGGGGCTGTTCGGTGGAGATTGCACGGTCCTTTGTAAACCAGCGCTAATCACCGGATGTCAGGATCCGTTTTCTGTCTTTCTCACAGTAGTAAAGAGGTGAGAAGATATGGAACACCCGTATTCTTTCGTTTGCTCTCAAGAACATTGTAAAAGTAGATCAGATATAAGTTGAAGCCTTCTCTTCATTATAAATATGTTCTTGAGTATAAGCAACCTCAAATATTGCACCCTGTCTCTTTATATATAGAAGTCTTCGGAGGATATCTTATCTATGCTCCTCTTTATATATAGAAGTCTTAGGAGAATATCTTATCTATGCTCCGGTTCAAATTGATCTATAAAAATTTTTTATCTTTTCAGGAGATATTATTTCATAACAAGCACAACCGTTCGACATATCAATTGCTGCAGCGGGCAGTAACGAACAACCCCAATGGCAATGGGGTTATTTGGTTCAGTTAGCCTGTGTTCGGCACAGCGTTTTCCCATCTTGCTGCAGTGTTTTACTCGCGCACGCTTTTCAAACTACTACACGGTGTATTTTTTTTGCAAAAAAGTTTCTATAAAAAGTTGCTTAAAAAAATCAAATTAATCTATTTTTAAAAAAAAATTAGCTAATACTTAGTTAATCACGCGCTAATGAATCGTTTCGTTTTCCGTGTTACTGTGGCACGCTGGGAAAAGTGTTGCAGTGTTGCAGCTGTTTTAGAGGCAATTTGCTTGCTAGGTCATGTTGCCGTGGCTGCAGCACTGCCACAGCTGGCTATTGCGAACATAGCCAATGTCTATTAGCACTCTCACATGTCATATGTTTCTTATTGTCTGCTCTACGACTAATAAGATGTAGAAAGAAAAATAAAAGAAACAAAAATAATTAAGGGTAAAATTTTTATCTCTCTTATTAGTGATTTAAAAGCTAATGTTTCTGAGTAAATTATGATGAAAAAGCTCAGAATCAACTCTAAATTAAGTTTCAAAATTTAAACGTTGGTACGACTGATAATCCAACAAGCAAAACAATGGGGCAGCCGGTAATTAGTAACACTATCAACTCCCAGGCCATGGATAGAAGCTTCATTAATCATCAGTAACTCTTTACAGAAAAGGCCCGAAAAGGCGAAACTACAGATCTCCATTTAGTTAGGAGTACAGGTTTGGTTCAAGTAAAAAGAAAGAGTGATCTGCTGGGCAAGTGAAACTGAAAAAAGCGTCCTCATGCCTGCATAGTCGACCAACGTTAGATAATTTGATCAAGTCTCATTTTTTTTTATCCTTCAAAGGAAGTCTCCCTTTTTGGGATGCCTGCAGTTATCTGCTGGGTTAGTGAAACAGAGTGATCCTATTCCTAAAAATGGCTTAAGAGGTAGTTTGGCTGGAAATTAGGGCTTTTTGGTGCAAAGCCGTAGTTTGGCTGGAAATTAGGGCTTTCTAGAGTACAAAAAGCTAACATTTTCTGTCACATGCCTGCATTAACTCCTGCTATCACAATGAATTGATCACCGTCCAACTCCAGAACAATGTCCTCGAAAAGCGTACAGCTCAGCCATCCGAATGACATGAAGCCTATCCGGATCAATGCATGTGTGAGTGCTCGACATGCATCATTAATCCAAGGAGAAGAGGAAAAAAAGAGGAGGAATTTGTCACCTATTTCATCAGCAATGGATTCTTTACAGTGTTTGCAACAAATCTATGAGGAGGGTTACATGTGGTGTTCATGTCTCCTCACCGTAAGAAAAAGAAAAGAAGATTTTTTGTAGGCGTGATGCAATAGGATAATCAAGATTTGGGCTCGATCTTCTTCCTCCTCGTGATCCGGATGTAGCAGAAGACGGCGGCGAAGATGGCCGCCGCCAGGCCGCCCAGTATCACCTTGCCGCCGGCGAACTTCCGGTCGAACGGGCTGTGGTTGCGGTGGTGCGAGCTCAGCGGCGACTCCGCGAAGCTGGACTCCAGAAGAGAATACACATGTAGTAGATGACCACCACCACCACCACCACCAGCATCTGAAGAAGATGAAGGCGCATCTGCGATGCTCATCGGCGTGTCGCCGCCGCCGCCGCCGTAGAAGAGAGGAAACGGCCGCCCCATGACTGCGGTGACGGCGAGCTGGCTCGACACTAAGCAGAAGAGCAGCAAGCGAGGCATCTTCAGAGAGAGACACAGAGGGATGTGCAAGATGCAGATGCTTAGCTGTGCTGTGAAGGAGCTCTCACGATCGAGTGAGCTGGTGTTTGATGTGTAGAAGACGATGCGAGTGAGTGCTTCTTATATAGAGCTGGCTGAGCCACTGTGCTGATTCTGCAGCTCAGTTTGCTCACTAGCTCAATAATCAAAAGCGATATATAATTTAATAGCTTCGTGTGCTGTTGAGCAAATGCTGCACGCACCCACTCTTTATGGATCTTGATTTCTAACTAGAGAATTGTCAGTCTCATGGCGGGTGGATGGTGGCTCCAGAAACATGATTGGGAGCTGGTGGCTTCTAGGAATCAATTGGGTCGGAGCTCTGAATTCTCTGAATTTCAGAGAGGCACTGAGCAAGTGACATCTGGATGGAACTCAGCTAGGTAGCGACTCATTGAGCAATCAGCATGCAGCTACAGCTGTGTCCAGGCCTACTACAGTGAGGGGAGGTAAAACCTTGTGTTTCTGTTCTAACGGTTTGGTTTCAGGGGCAGGTTCTTGGAAGGTGAAAATGGAACTATCAACTTGCAAACCTTGAGATGGATGATGATCGTATATTTTTTTTTACAAAGAAGGACTTGTTGTAGATCAGAAAGGGGGAAATTTTCTTGGGAGCAGTGGCTTGAGTATTTTCTTGATCTCCTTTTTGAGCAGTAGGCATTTCTTGAGTCGATACAAAAGTAGACTCAAAAGGAAGCAAGACATTGTTTAGGTTTAAAAAAGAAAGTAGCTTAATCAGAGAAATCAAGAGTTCCATTTTTCTGGAACTAGTTAATGCAGACTAAATTTATTGAATGCTCCGTACAACCATGCTTCAGTTCTGAACAGCGGAAAAATGAAATGAATGACTGCATTGAACTTACAACTTCACATCTTCTTTGAAAAAGGTGTAAAACGTGGTTCATTTTCTCACCACTGAAAAATAAGTGATTTAGTCACAAGAAAAACATATGATTAGAGCACCAGATAATGAATTTTCAGTGAAACAAAACCAACGAATTTCCTGTCCCCTATAGTAGTTGACCTATGATCATGTGAGATGCTTCCTTGTTAATTGCAGCTTCGTGCCACTGCATGTGTGCAAGAATCACCAGACAGAGTTTAAACAAATGTTCATTTTTTAATATGGATTTCATATAATATACCGTGTCCATGTCATGCAGGAAGCGAACAGCGGAGGCAGAGATAGCAGGAGATGAGCTGCTCTGGTACACCATTGCTGAATTCGCTGCCTCATTTGGTTTCTGAAAGATGCCATTCTGCCTGTTCTAGGAACATAGGATAGGAGGTAGAAGCTTCTGAGCTCTGACCGAATTGCTTTGTCCGAAGACTGCATGTCAAAACTAGCACAAATCACTCTGTGTTCTACCAATCTGCATCCCTTATTTCCTCCTTGTGTTGCATGTTGAAAGTGACCACATTCAGTTGATCATTCCTACTTTCTAGGTCTTGCTATCATTTA
Organism: Oryza officinalis; assembly: GCA_008326285.1. Lineage (NCBI taxonomy): Eukaryota > Viridiplantae > Streptophyta > Magnoliopsida > Poales > Poaceae > Oryza > Oryza officinalis. The sequence goes on from BDMV01000007.1 coordinate 43,431,669, forward strand.
AGCAGGTTTAGACTGCCAGTAGTTAAACCAAAATGACAAAGATGCCTAGAATTACCAAGTAAAAAGTATATGTGAGTCTGCGTCTGTATTATGTTTTGCCAAAAAAAAAAGTTTTGCATGACGTGAACGGACTTTTCTTTTTATGGTACTTAAGGAGATACTGAGATATACCATAATTTTTAGCATATGTTTTGATACCTGTAGAATTACTCATCCTGAACAATTGTTGCCAGATAACCCTTTCTTTTACCCAATTCCTGAATAGAACAAGTGTACTGCATAAGCAGAAAAGGGCAGCACACACATTTGGAAATTAATACTAGATCTATAACAATTTTTCATGGATTAAGATAAAAACTGAAAACTTCAAGCAGAAAAACAATCTAAAATCCAAAGTGAGAACCATGCATGTGATGCACACTTTGGCAATCCACCTGTTCCATTTCTTAGATTCAAGCAAGAATCTAAGTAGTTTCCCCCCTCCAGGACTGGAAACAATGAAGCCCAAATCAGCAAATTCTAGAGTTAGCTGTAATCAGCAGGGTCGGCTAACACGAAAACAGGGTCAATCATACCAAGAATCATTGGAGACAAGATGAAGCTTCCCTCGACGGTGCACGCATGCCGGCACGCTCTCTGAAACCGACCAATTCATGGCAACCAACCCCCTCGTGCAACCAGAAATGCAGAGATCTTCAGATACACTGTCCAAAATTCTATCATATCACAGCACCAAATGTGCCGGTTGCTATCTGAACAATTGGAACAGTGAACGTGAGTTGTCCTTCGTTTTCAGGATCAATGATTCAATCACAGGACATGAAAACTTTGGCGTATTTGGAGTAGATAGCAGAGTGAGTGATTGAGTTTTCTGTTAAGATCATATTATTAGGAGCAGATCTTGTCAGGACCATTCTATCGTCTTCGTTATCATTGTTGTTTCCTCTAGATGATTATTTTTAGAGTAATACTAATGACTGTATTTTCTGTTCCTGCTCCAAGAGATTCCTTGGTGATGCTGACTCAGAGTCCAGACATAAGCAGGCTTTTCTTTTCCATGAAATGTTTTACAGGGGGATGTGTTGAGCTGTTGACAATGAGCTTAGATGCATTCTGCTCATATCTAGTACTACATCTGATTCAGATGGATGTACTTGTGCTGTACTTTTAACATGTAGTTACTGTTAATTCAAGTGCTCAACTTGGAGTTGTTATTCAGATGAAGTTCCATTGTCAACTGTAAGGCCTGAGTCCAAACCTTCCATGCTCCATTTCTGTCCAAGTTCAAATCTTAGATTAACTTGGATATCCATCTCCTCATACTTAGTGATAAGAGCTTTTAGGCTACATTTACTTGGGAGGGGTTAGGAACCCTTCTCTCCTGTTATGCAAAACAAAGCGCTGGATTATTAATTAAGTATTAGCTACAAAACTTTAAAATGGATTAATGTGATTTTTTAAAGTAACTTCCTTATATTTTTTTTAAAAAAAAGCTCCATTTAATAATTTGAGAGGCGTGCACGTGAAAAACGAGAAAATAAAAGTTGAGAAAGCGTTCAAACGAACACAGCCTAGTCTCTTCTTAAAGAAAAAGGTAGAGAACTTAAACATAAGGTCAAGTTCACTGGTCCAAATATCAAGTGAATGTTGCTTTCCTAGTTTCTACTGCTGACTGCTGGTTGCAAATCAGTAAAATCAGTCAGCATTAGTACATCGGTGTTTCATGGTTTAAACAGCAATTCGCTTGGCTTGAAATAAAGGTCACAATTCTGGATCATTGTTAACGGAGCATGTAGTGTGGATGGTACAGCCGTACAAATCTGGAGATGGATCCATGTTTGATAAAGCAAATATAAGTTGTACTACAAATCAAACGTTTGATGCCACAGATGAATGGAATATTCTCAACCCAGGTTTGAAGAGCCAAATGAAACCGCATGTAACATTGTCAAACTTACTAATATATACCAAGTTGCATCCATTTATTTTACATTACTGGCTCTGATCCCTGATCTCGATTTCTGAAGAAGCTGCTTATCATACCAAAACCAATTATGCCAGTGCTTCCAAGCCTGTTTCGATCTATTTGCGCCCATCACTTCAAAGCCCAATCGATCATAATGGAAGGTTACAACTTACATGACACAGAAGATATATGTTCATGCTCATGAAGATCAGGTTGCTCAAGTGGTTAGGGAAGGAATAGCATGAACGTGACCAGCGTCCTATTCTAACAACCTAATCATACACATTTCCCTCTCAGAAAAAAAGAAGTAAGGACCCAATGAAAGAGTGTTTGTTATGCTACTTTTCAAAATATCCTGGATTACAGATACACAAAGTGGCAGTTGTGAATAAAAGGCCTGATATTTTAAGAGATTGCCTGAAGAACAAAATTTCTGTAACCAGACGTACAATACAGCTAATGGAACGGTCTATTTGTTTGTCTACCTCTCTTCAGCATGACCATCCATAACTTCAATCTTTCACCTGACAGATTTCCACTCCAAACATCAAATTCTGGAGAACGTTCTGGAGATGCAGGTAATCCGAATAAATTTCAAACGCAGAAGGTGCATGAAGTAATTGAATCTTCAACCTCAGCGCAGACCAAATATTTCTTCTGGGGGATCATAGATATGCCTTTCCGGGAACAACTCTTCAAAATCTTGCTTCACTCTGTTCCTTAAAAGTGGGTGCGGTAAAAGACCCTTCAATAATACCCTGAAAGGTAATTCTTCTGGAGGATCGGGTGACTTTTTCATTTCCTCGTAAATGTTCATTGCGTCTGATGGGGAACCATATCTCAAGAATCCTCTTATGACTTCAGCATATGTTTGTGCGTCAGGGAACAGGTTCTCATCTGTCATGTTCCCCCAGATTACCATTGCTTCATCCATCTTCTTGCACTTGGCTAGAGCAACAATCAAGTCCTTGTACATGAAAACATCTGGCTTGTACCAGTCCTCCTTTTGTATTATCCTAAACATCTGCAAGGAAAAGAAACAGCCAGTCAAATATAAGAAAACATTAAAAAAATCATTTCCTGATCTTGATCTGAAAAGCCAAGATGAGTTCAGTAGCCACATTTAGTATTATTACAGGTACATGATCATTTTCAGGTGTTATGGCAATTTCTTGTTAGGACCAGGTGGGCTGCCAATGGGCCAGTACAACAATTCACTCAAGCTGGCCCAAGGAAGAGAACAAAAGCAACAGCAGCTGCTCATTCCAGGAGGCAACGAACAAACAGTAGAAACCAGAAACGGTGGCGACAGCGGCGGCGACCTGGAGGCCAGGCTTGTCTCCTTGTCAATCTACTTCCTTACCCTCCCTTCTTCCTCTTCCTGGTTCTCGGAGTTTCTAGATCCTTCTAGAGAAGACTTGTATCCCTATCCTTCTTCCACCTTGTTCCACTCAAATATTTTGTGAGTTGCATTATAAGGCTGCGTGCAGATCTTCATTTGGAATTTGCAATTGTCTCATTCTCCGTTAGCATGTTTCCTAAACTGCTAAACGGTACATTTCATGCTAAATCTTTTTATATAAAAGTTTCTTAAAAGATCAAATAAATTCATTGTTCAAGTTTATAATAATTAATGATTAATTAATCATGCACTAATTATCTGCTTCGTTTTACGTGACAGTTACTAACCCAGTCGAACTGGACTTGCGAACGCAGCCTAAGTTGTTTCTGTTGAATTTGGTGAAGGAGGTCTCTAACATTTCATTCTAGGAAAATCAACCCGTTGCTAACATAACAAAAAAAAGCATTTCCTGATCTTGATCTGAATGAAGCTAAGATGAGTTCCATAGCCACATTTAGTATTATTACAGGTACATAATCATTTTCAGGTGTTATGGCCATTTCTTTCTCGGAAAATCAATCCATTGCTACAGAGCTTGTTCTCATTCAACAATTCATGCTAAGATCAAGTGTATACTGTGTCATTTCCAAAAACATCCACCAAATGCCATCGCCCATAGTCATCAAGTACAGATCTAAGAAGCTCCATGCCGTGTCGGTGTTTTTTCACAATAGCAAAATACCCCTGCCTATTAGTCCCCCACCTATCTATCTTTATTTTCCCTTTTTCCATATAGCAAAAGGCTACCGACATCTTACGAAGCAAATCTAATGCACCCTTGTGATTTACAAATTGAGTCCTAGAAATCATAAATTCGCCCTTCTCAAGCAGCCAAACAACAATCTTAAAAACTTCACCAACCGCATTCTGTGCCTCTGCCCAGTAGCCAAAAGATCACCTCAACAAACTAATGTTGGAATTTGCCTCCTAATCTCCTATGCAATCTCCAATTCATTCATCAAAAATGCTATGCCTCTTATCAATCTTAAGCAAGTAACAGATATTCAACAAAGTTTCCATATAGCAACAGCATAATTCCATTTTGCAAGACAATAGGGCACATCTAACTCGTTGCACACAACATAATTCATCCACCCCAAGCAAACAGTGGGGGGCATATCGGCTAACGTCAATCAACCAACCGCAAGCTAGCAACGAGAGGGGATCGGAAAAAGGGGGGCTGACCTTGACGGCCAGATCGACCTCCTCCTGGCGCTCCAGCTCCCCGAGCACGGCGAGCTTGTCGGCCTTGAGCAGCCGCGCCACGTGCCGCCTCACGAACTCCCCGAGCCTCTCCTCGTCCCCCTTGAACCGCTTCAGCCCCTGGATCGCGAACAGGGCCTCCTTCCCGATCAGCTTCTTGCTCCTCCACAGCGGGCCCCGCGGCCGCCCGTCGTGGAACCCGCGCCGCCACACGCCTCCGGGGCACGGCGGCGTCGGCGGAGGTGGCCACACCGAGGGCCTCGGGAGGAGGCTGTGGGTCGAGGAGGAGCAGGAGGAGGAGGAGGAGATAGGAAGGGCCTTGGAGCGGAGGAGGAGGAGGAGGAGGGGGCGGCGGGCGAGGGGAGCCCGAGAGGCCGCGGCCATGGCGGGGGCAAGGCAAGGCAAAGGCAAAAGCAAAACCCTCCTCGCCGCCGTCTCGTCTGGGGTTGGTTGGGTTTAGTGGCGGAGCAGTGGAGACGACGACGAGCCAAGGTGGTTGAGTCCAACCCTGTTCGTTGCGACAGACGAATGGGTGGTTCCGTTCCGTTCCCTTGGGTTGGATGGGAACTTGGAACTCCGGCCGGTTTGGGCAAGTAGGTTCAGTGCCATTCATGGATTCAGGCCTACCGTAATGCTTGTTATATATTTTTATTGGGCTAATGCTATATCATATTTATTGTAAAATATTAAGGATAATTGTAGTGTTTTGTTTCACCATTATGTCGATCGGAACAAAACAAAATGTGAAATTGATATCCGCGGTGTGAAATCAATTTGTGAGACCCATAAAAAAATCCACCAATTAATTAGTGTGTTTGTCCTCTATGCATGGATGCACTTAAAGTTTGATTTTTTTTTCCTGACATCATGAGTCGGCTATCACAATATGCATGGTTCGTTTTTTCCTATCTTAAATCGATTTTGTATTTATACTGGAGATGTTTTTAAAGAGTAGATTTGGTTTACGGAATGGTGTATAGTTTGGTTTATAATATTAAATCTGATACAATTAATTGGTTTTGTGTTGGGCGAGTGAATGTGTGTTCTGTAATATGTATTTGCTTAGAAAATCTTCAAGACTTGTTTGATTATGTGTCGGGATTTCCACGTGAAATACCAAGGAACATTTGAACCTCATGTAAATAGTCTTTTCCACTCACGCTGACTGGGCCAACACGAAACAAAATCGAACTTTGTTTTCGTGAGATCATGCACACGCTTACCTTTTCATCGGAACGAGTAGACCACATCCTCTGTACAGGAAATCAAATATTTAGATATGCATCTTGAAACCTAATGCATGATATAAAAACACACCCTAGTTTGCAAATGGCCCATGGACTTGCCAAGAGGCTAAGCAGGATTTAACCTTCCAAATGAGTCCTAACAGAGAATAAAATGATAGACGTAGCCTAGAACAGTAGATACATTGTGTTATGCTATAATTTTATAACTATATGCTTTTTTAAGTGAAGAGAAGATATCTTGTAGTGTTTGGGCTGACATAATAACTTGCCAATATAAAGTGGTTGTCTCCATTTCTAATTTTGCATGGAGGATGAACGAGTAAATAATCGCATCCATGCTTCTTTGCCTTAAGATGACAAGACTACCTAACTAGGTGTAGAAAGAAAAAAAACGGTCTCTTCTTTAGCTCTAGCCAATGAAAAACTAATAATCTATACATTTCTTTGGTCATAAAGCTCGGATACTTGAAAAAACCGAGCTTCTCTGTCTTAGTTCGATGCGCGCAAAGAGAAGGTCCCTCCGATGTAGATCCAAGAGGTGGGAGGGGTGTTAGCAAGGGATGGTAAGGTTGTCGAAGGTAGAGTGACAACTGACAAGATCCCATTGGCCCGATACAGATCTAGAAGGGCCGCCATAGACATGGGCCCCATCGGCAACGGAAGCAATGAGGTCATGTCGGCCATGTTCAACACCATGTCAAAGCAACGGCTCGTTATCCTCAGACCAATCGTTGTTGTTGTCTTAATTGGTGGTGCGTTTGCTTCCTTGCCATGCCACAATCTCAGCTTAGTGGAGATCGAAGACCAAACCGACAGTTCGGTTAACCGCTACAAAAGTTAACTAAACTATCGGGTCACGATTTTCTGTCGGTAACTTCGGATTCCTATTTCGAATGGACATTTTCGAAAAAACTGAACTACCAATAATTAATCTGGCAGTTCAGCTTTTTGGAAAGAAATCAGTTCAGGAGGTAAGAAAAAAGTCCTAGAGATATCAGATCTTGTTGCATCATTGGCGCGGTTACACTTACACGGTACTATGCTCTTGCTCCAGTCATGGTCTCATGGCCCTCCAACGATATGAATATCTTTCCACAGTTTTTGAGAATTCCCATGATCCTGACTGCATGTACAAAGAGTACTCTGATCCAACTACCTCCAGCCAGCCTGAGAGAGAGAGAGAGAGAGAGAGAGAGGAGGGGGGGGGGGGGGGGGGAGAGAATTCCAATCAATCTGTACCGGAAAAGAAAATAGCTTGAGAGATCTGCAGTACATGATTGATATCTTCAGTTATTCTTCATGATCTCCCAATCCAATGACCAACAATAGGAGTATTGCTCACTGAATTCGTCACCCTTTTTTTCCCAGTTCAGTTACTCCTCTGGTCTGAACCAACCGAATTGGCTGCAGTGTATATATTGAAGTTGGGGGGGGGGGGGGGGGGGGCACAAAGAGAAAGAAAATAAAAGAGCTTATACTTAGAAAATTTATGTCACAAAATCCTTACAAACCATGATGTGTCATAATGTGGTTATATCTAGATCTCCCGTAACTTTTATTAAGTTAAATCAAATGATCAAGAATTTTGTTTATAGGAGTTTACTAGGAATTACTAATTTTTAAGCACAGGTAGCAATGCTCGATAGAAGACAAGGGAAATAGCCTTCTTCCTCTGTTCATTTCACTTCTCTCTCAGCATATAGCCGGAAAATGGAAGCCCCATTCCACCTGATCATATTGATATAATTTTCTCCTTTACTATAAGTCAAAACTTGTATGGATTTCGAGTGGCAACAAATTTATTTTGAAAAAAAAAGCTATATGTACAAAGTTTTTCTTTTAAAACTTTTCAGAGACCGATGTGCCATGAGTAAATCTAAACTTCATGTAATTTTCATCTAGTTAAATTAAACTCAAATATTGTTCGGAGCAACCTATTAGCTTTGATTTTGGGCCAGTTACAAATGTGTGAATAGGACAAGAAGGCCATGCACACTGCATGTCAGAATCTAGAGTCAATTTTCATATAGATTTTCATCAATTTTAGATGAAAATTTAGTAATAGACTTGGGCTTTGAATAAATTATTTATTTCCTTTGGTTGGTGTTGATGTGTCGTCTTTTTATTTTCCTTTGTTTAATTATGTCATACTTAAACTTTGAGTCCAGAACTACATAACAAGTGGTGTCAAACTGTCGATGGATTAGCTGACTTTACTATGTGGTTATAGTTTTAATTGAAGCAAAGACTGGGTTTATATCTATTATCTAAAAATACCTTTGTTTAATTCTATTATACTTGGACTTCGAGCCCAGAACTATGTAATAAGTGGTTATAGCTTTACTTAAGCAAATGGCAGGTTTATATCTATTACTCCCTTCTTTCATTTATATAAGACATTGGTTAAAATGAACTAACCAACGACATATAAAAATAATGGAAGGAGGAAGTATTAAAAAAGTTAAATTAAAGAGTAAATTCTAAAAAACCCATGTGTTTATGATAAAAGTTACAGAAAACCACATGTATTATGATACATGTCACTTAACTCAGGTATTATGATTTTAAAGTTTCATAAAATCCCACTCTTACGTATTTTGAGTATGAATTTACTTAAAAGTCTAAAATATATAGTGTATATAATTTTTTTTTAATTATTAAGTTGTTGACTAAGGTTGATAGCTTAATTCTTTACTACTTTCAAACAATATGCTGGAATTTATGAAGATTTTAACAAAGATAGGATTTTACGAAACATTGGGACCGTAAAACATGTGATTATATGCTATACGTCATCATAATATATATGATTTTCATAATTTTGATCATAAAACATGGGATTTTGTGAGATTGAGTAAATTAAACCGATGATAATCTTCTCCTTGCCCTGGATCGACCTCGGTAGTTGTATACTTGTATGCAGTGAGTCAAACGGCGGCACGGCGCAGCGCAGGGCAAGCAACAAACCGGGCGGGGCGTCCACTACTATCCCAATGGCGAAGTCCCCAACCAACCAACTCCCCCCCGGGGAAGGGAAACAACCCAAGCAGAGCATCTCGCCTCCTCTCCTCTTGCGTTCGGCCCCTTCCTTGCGTTGCTTTCTCCATGAGATTCCTCCTCCTCCTCCATCCTTATAAGCCACCGCAACCGCAACCGCAACCGCAACCCCGGAAGGAACAGGAAGGAAGCAAGTGCCATCGAGTGTGGTTGAGAGTTTGAGACTGAGGCTGCTGCTGCGCTGAACCTGTCGTTCGGTGGGAGGCAAGAAGAAGGTGGTGGTGGTGCAGCAATGCCGCGGCGCGCGAGGGCGAGGGGTAGCGGCGGCGGCGGTGGCGGCGGGGAGGAGGTGAAGGTGGAGGATGACTTCGTCGACTCGGTCCTGAATTTCGGTGGAGGTGGGGGCGAGGAGGACGGCGACGACGGGGAGGAGCAGCAGCAGCAGGCGGCGGCGGCGGCGATGGCGGCGGGGAAGGAGTTCAAGTCCAAGAACCTGGAGGCCGAGCGGCGGAGGAGGGGGAGGCTCAACGGTAACATCTTCGCGCTCAGGGCGGTCGTGCCCAAGATCACCAAGGCAAATGCATTCTAGCTTCCTCCCCTTTTACTGATCACCAGCTAATTCTTGCACTGATCATACAACTTCACATAATCAGATATGAACCTGTTTATACTTACCTAACCCTCTCTCGATTCTCTGAAAATCGTGGATTGCTTCACCGGGGAAAGGATTTCTGATTTCAGTTTGTCATTCCTGACATGTTCTGATGGTTGGTTTCTCTGCTGTTGCAGATGAGCAAGGAGGCCACCTTGTCGGACGCGATCGAACACATCAAGAATCTCCAGAACGAGGTTCTTGAGCTGCAGCGCCAGCTCGGTGACTCGCCCGGTGAGGCGTGGGAGAAGCAAGGCAGCGCGTCCTGCTCTGAATCCTTCGTCCCCACTCAGAACACCCATTATCAGGTAGCAGCCGCTGTTCCAACTTTAGACTTAGCGTAGTCGCTTTTAGAACCCAACTGTTCATCCCTGGAGCTAATTCTGATCAATCAATGCTGCAATCTGGAAAATATGACCACTCAACTTCACAAAATTTTGAAGTTTAGACTATACTGGTCCTGATGTTTCACAATTTGATTACCTGAAGTCGTGGACAATTGGCAAATATTTGAAGCTCCTTAACTTTTTTTTTTGCTTAAATAGACCATAAACACAACTGAAGATGGGTGGAAATTCTAATCCATATTTGGTCTAGTAGACTAATCTTCATCTTCATGGGATCCACAATTAGACTTGCCATGGATTTTGTGAGAATTTTTCAACTAACATTCGCACAGAGCTTGATCTGAGGAATGCCTTAACATGAACAAAATTTTGAATGCTCAAAATCTGAAATTATTGGATATAAATTCATATATGTTTTTTCTACCAAAATTTACCCCTGATATCTGATTCCTCAGTCTCTCAACAATCTATACATTTACACAGGGTCAGGTGGAATTGATCTCTCTTGGGTCATGCAAGTATAACCTGAAGATCTTCTGGACCAAGAGGGCAGGCCTCTTCACCAAGGTGCTGGAAGCACTCTGCAGCTACAAAGTGCAAGTCCTCAGCCTGAACACCATATCCTTCTACGGCTATGCAGAGAGTTTCTTCACCATCGAGGTAAACTAAACATGCCCAAAAAAATCTTTGTTCCGCACAAAATTGCAGATTTCACTGAACATTTTAACCCATTCTTGTCATCTTAGTCTTCTGATAAGTTGGCCACTCACTAATCTCTCTATCTGCAGGTGAAGGGTGAGCAGGATGTTGTGATGGTGGAGCTGAGGAGCCTTCTATCCAGCATTGTGGAGGTTCCAAGCATCTGAGACACTCTTGACTACAATAAACTCACAGAACTCATGTTAGAGAGCACATATGTTTCCCTGGAAGAAATAATTCCAGTAGCAGGGTTCTCTATGTAGGGAGAATACAGTGGTACATGTTTGACTGAATGACTGATGACATAGAAGGGAAAAAAGACTGAATTTTGTGTTGAAATTGAACACAGTGGCACAATGAACTTGCAATATGTGAAAGTTTCTGATCTTTTCTTCTTATTTTTTTTAGATAATGGCTTATATTAAACCGGTCTCTACATCCAAAGTGGATGTACATAGCCAAGTTCTTTTCATCTTCTTGACGACTTGGTTGTTTGATTCATTGATTGCTTTCAGTTTATAGGCTATTGAACTCACCCCTGGAGAAGTGGTGATTTAATAAACATGTTTAGTAGAATTAATCTGGCAAAAAATTTCGTTAATGCTTGGATTTTGTAAGATCTAGCAAAGACGAATTCCTGCACTGAAGATCGCAAAGAATTTGATCGAACTCACTTCCAGGTCCTAATAGAAAACGGAAGGGGAGAAAGAAAGACCAACCAACTCCTTGCAGGAAAGAGCAGAGACATCCTCCAGTACATGTACATCCCGCCGGAGGTACGCCGCCGTTGCCGCCGGAGAGGCTCCTTCTCCGGTCGCCGGCGGCGGCGAAGCCTCCACCGCGACGAAGGGACAAGGAAGAGACACGCTTTGAGATTCGGGGCGACAGGTGGCAGGCAGGAGCAGCGGGCTACGACTCCTCCACGTGGCCGTGCGGGCGTGGGACCCACACCCACAAGGACTCGGCCACTCGTCTCTCTCTCATCTCTAATTTTTTTTGCCCCCCGTCTCTCTCAGATCTCCTCCTTTCTTCTCTTCTCTTCCCCGTCGCCGCGAACCTCCCGATCCCTCCTTCCTCCGCTCGCTCGCTCGCCCATCGCGCCAGGTGAGCCAACGCCAGCGATTCCCCACTCCTCTCCCCCCTGCCCTCTCGAATCGCTCGCGCGCGCGCGGTGGTGCGCCGCCCCGATCGCTGCGGTTTTTCGCGGGGGATTTTCCCGGGGTTCGATCGGATCCGCTGGCTGAGGAAACCGGGGGCGTTTTGATCTGATCCGTGGCGTGAATTTTTTGTCTGCTCTTGCAGGTGGGCTCGTGGCGATGGATCACGCGGAGCTGACCACCGAGCAGGTTAGTGATTGGGATTTGCCTCCCCCGCGCGGATTTAGCTTTGCTGTTCTGATAAACCTGTTCTACTGTCGAATTGTTAATGCTTGCAAGCTTCCATGTGTCAAAAGTATTTATGATTTGATTACTGTCTACATTGTACAGTAGATTAAGTATGCTTACGCTCATGGAAGGGATACCCTTTGCGACCGGTCAGTGCAAACCAATGTGGTATTCGAGTGGAAGTAGATGCCGTTGTGATTGTGTTAGGAAGTGAGAAGATTTTTCATATAAGGTGTTTTGCAATTGAGTAGAGCACATGTCAGGAGAATTTTAACGGAGTAGATTATGGTGTAGTGATATTTGGAAGCTGACCAGTTTTTTTTTTTCCGTCTCACTTCAATGCATGCTATAGCGTTGCGGCTTAGACTGGTAATCATGGGTTTGTCCAAATACTGCTTGATCAAGTCATGTCCAAACTAAACCATACTGCTATGGTTGTGAACTTTTTGTTTAGCTAAAAGAAAAGAATGGACTGTTTCATTGATAGAATCAGTGATCGTCCTGTTCAGGATTTTTAGCTAAAATACCAAGCTTGTAAAGTATAGTATGGGATTATAGTATGGGCCTATTCTAATATCTTACGTGACTCTGTCCTTCATTAGAGATTGGACAGAGTATTGTTCTGCTTCCACAGAAATATGCCTATGGTATATGGATGTTTAGAATTTGCTTTTATTGGAGGGAATAGTGAACATCAAATTGAGAATGGCAAACCCTGCAGTACTGTAATATTGTTTTTTTTTCTGTTGGACAAAATCCTCCTTTTTCCTTGTACCACAGATAACTTCTGGCTCTAGGCAACAGTGAACCTGCTGATGTGTGTTCTGTCATATATATTATGCATTATAGGCTTTGTAGATTTTAGTGTTAGCCTGTTAGGCACTGAACTGCAGATGCTATCTCAATTGTGTCTATCAAGTTCATGTGAAAAGTATAAATTTGTCACATTGCCCCAAATACTTGTCATGTTCCTTGATAGATAGGGCTCCTTTTTCCATGAGAACTTCTGGAGCGTAGAAGAATTTTCATTTGCGTTACATTTTATGGGGGAAAAACTTGCTTTACGCTGATCTGGACTTTGTCTTTGCATTTCAAGGTTCTCAAGAGGGATATTCCATGGGAATCATACATGGCAAATAAGCTGATTTCTGGGACATGCCTTCAGCTTTTGCGACGTTATGACCACAAACCAGAAAGCCAGCGAGGTCCTTTGCTTGATGAGGTGAGTCTCGTTCTCATCCTTAATCATTTCTGTGGGTAAATGAGTTTAAGCACCATCATGTGACCGCTTGTCCTTAAGAAATTTCAACATTGAGTTCTTAGTGCTGATTTTGCTGTTTTGTGCACTTCTGTTTGGCTATTGGTAATTCGCATTTGCAACTGTTCTCTTGACATAATGGCCGCTGGAAATTCTTTTAGGATGGGCCATCCTATGTTCGAGTGTTTCTGAATATCTTGCGGAACATCTCCAAGGAAGATACTGTTGAATATGTGCTTGCCCTGATTGATGAGATGCTTGCAGGTGGGAAACTAGTTATCTGCGACATGGTTAAACAAAACTCTTCTGATGAGTTACATCTGTTAAATAATTGCCTTTGTTTTCAGTAAATCCTAAACGAGCAGCACTGTTCTATGATAAATCTCTCTCTGGTGAAGACATCTACGATCCTTTCCTAAGTTAAGTATTCTAGAATTGTATGTTCTATTATGAGTTTTGCCATAATACCATCTTACCTGTAATCTAATGTGTTGTAAAGATAGAAATAAACCAACATAGACTGTGACAGATTTCTTATATATTTTGAAAAGGCATTATCATGAGAAGAATACATCTAGTAATTGTTGAATTGGTCTAGCTTACAGTAGGATAGGATCATTTTGTGGTGGCTATAAAAATCAAAGAGATGATCAGTTGATCATATAATGTGATGTCGTTATCAACATTTGGCATAGTTCCAGATCAGTTACTTGGATAAGTTTTTACCTGTGTGCTGTTATCCTCAATGGTATAATTTGAGAATGTCAGATATTTCTTCTCCTCATCTCAGTTATCTCACATTTATCCATGAACTTATGCCATCCAAGATTTCACCATCCAATCCTGGCAACTAAACTATAGATACTAAACCATTACGTTGATTAAACACATGATTTTGCACCATCTAAACTGGGATGACTCATCCAGTTTAACTGTTTAGAATCTTTGCATTTTTGTTGTTTAGGTTTGATCTCTGATTGTCATATTTAGCTAACAAAATTGTCATTTTCAGATTGCTCTTGAAAGGTAACTGGTTTGTGCAAGAAAGAAGTTGTAAGATATTGACCCAAATAATAAGGTATGTTCTGTCCATATCCGCATGTATGTAGTCTTGTTCTGGAGAGTCTAATTTTTATGTGATTATAGTGCACGACCCAAGATGCAGAATGGCATAGTTCCAAATGGAGAGGCTTCAAATTCAAAGAGCAAGCTAACATCTACTCAAGATGTGTTAAGAGGTTTGGTTGATTGGCTCTGTTCTCAGGTATAACCTGCGAAATGGCCTAATTTATTCTACCCTTTCATATGTTATGTTAAGGAACTAGTGTTCAAGAGTTCTGAACTTTGAGAATGGTTTGTTTTGCAGCTGAGGAATCCTACCCACCCAAACTGTTCTGTTCCTACTGCTATGCATTGCCTTGCCACTTTGCTAAGAGAACAATATGTTAGAGCTTTATTTGTTCAGGCGGATGGTGTAAAACTGCTTATTCCTTTAATTTCTCCAGCTTCCACACAACAGTCAATCCAGGTATTTGTTGAGTCCTGTAATAATAACCAAAGCTGAACTCTTTCCCCAAATTGCTATATTCTTTTCCTTGATAGGATGCATATATCAATTTCCTTTTTTTTTTTCAAAAGGGAGCTTTTCAAAACTAACGAGCTAATTTAACAAACGGGATATTCACCTTCGTTGAGATGTCATATTTAACAAGATTGTACACATACACGGACAGCAAACATAACTGTTCTCTCATTTACTTTGTGAACTAATTCGCTCAACCTCCTGCTTACTCTCGTTGTGTCATTTGCAGCTTCTCTACGAAACTTGCCTCTGCATCTGGCTTTTATCCTTTTATGATGCAGCTGTTGATTATTTGTCCACTACAAGGGTTATGCCAAGACTTGTAGAGGTTGTGAAAGGTTCAACAAAAGAGAAGGTGAGGTTTGAAGTATTGTTGTTTTATCATGTTGTCACATCTCCTTTGTATCAGAAATACCATTCATGCTTTCCCTAAAATAATTGCAGGTTGTCAGAGTTGTTATCATGTCTATCCGTAACTTGCTGGCAAAGGGTGCATTTGCTGCCCAAATGATTGATCTTGGACTGCCGCACATAGTACAAAATTTGAAAGCTCAAGCATGGACTGATGAGGTGAGGAGCTTACCAAGCCTTTTGATTTCAATTTTTGCATTGACAGGATATTATAATTCATACGATCTTTATATCTGAAGCATAGTTTGAAGCAAAATATTTCAAGGGAGTTGCTAAAAGACAAGCATATCCTTTCTTATACTGTTCCATCTGAAATAAATAACCCTTGAGGAGTCCAGCACTCCAGCATTTCATTACTACTTTACTTCAAACTGTAAGCTGCATAGTGGTTCCGTTTTTTCTCTGTCTCGCAATATGACTAAGCACATGAATTTCTACTACTTTCTATGGCTTAAGAAAACATGTATAGTTTTTTGTTGTGAACATGTTTTAACATGATTTACATGTCTATATACTTTTAGAATATTTAAAAATCATACAAGTGCAAAAGGGGTGTATCTACATTCGAACTGTCAAATCTGTTATTTATTCACATTTGAGCTTGTCTTGTTATCTCTTTTGAACTGACAACCTTCTTTTTTACCACCTATGCACCCAGGATTTATTAGATGCGCTGAATCAGCTAGAAATAGGACTCAAAGACAACCTTAAGAAGTTGAGTTCATTTGAGAAGTACAAGCAACAAGTTCTTCTTGGCCATCTTGACTGGTCTCCAATGCACAAAGACCCAAGTTTCTGGCGCGAAAACATTAATAATTTTGAAGAAAATGATTTCCAGGTATGTTTTGTCCTTTATTGGATGGGAAATATTCCAATCAATATTTTATGGAACTTCAGTAAGACTGTTGGAGATTCTTTATGCTTGCCCTTGTTCCAGGGCATTCCTTGAGCCAATGCACATACAATTCTAAATGAATGCCAAAATGCTTATGAGCATGTTAATACCCCTGTATAGCATATGTTCATACCTGCAGATTCTACGGCCGTTTGATGTGGTTAATTAATCTTATGATCTTCATTTTCTTTTGTAAGAATTGACCAAGTAGCACACGATTATATATACAGGATTTAGTTGACCTAAACCCGGACACTTCTATTTATTATATTTATATACCAGTATACTACCACGCATCATGTGGTTATTGACTGGTCACAGTTAGCACCCGATCAAAGCTTTGCCTATTATTATTCAAACAAATGAAAACCCTAATTTCTTTGTAATTCTTTTAAGTAATTATAACTTTGTGCCACTCATTTCGTGAAGTGTGCTTTCAATGGTATACGTGGAATCAAACATAATTATTTTGAAATAACACCGTCAACTTTCAAATTTGCAGATTCTACGTGTGCTTATGACAATCATTGACACATCGGCCGACACGACTGCTCTTGCCGTCGCCTGCTATGACCTTTCACAGTTTCTTCAGTACCACCCTGCTGGGCGCATTGTGGTGGCAGATCTGAAGGCGAAGGACCGAGTGATGAAGCTTATGAACCACGAGAACGCCGAAGTGAGGAAGAATGCCCTGCTCTGCGTGCAGAGGCTTTTCCTTGGTGCCAAGTACGCGAGCTTCCTGCAGACCTAAGACAAAAAGACAAGAAACTATTGAAGTTTTGTATTTATGCTTTAGAGCCAGAGAAACACCAGGCCATTTGTCATAAATGGTGAAAACCATGATTGAGAAAGACAGACCTCGAAAATTCTTGTCCAGTATATCCAGTCGTTATTTCATTTACCAAACCGATGTATAATAAATAATCAGCTATTCCTTGCTCGATGTAATAAAGTGTCAGAGAGCTTGTTTCTTCGTTTCCTCTGAAGATGTTTTTGTCCGACGAAGCACACACGGGTTATATATAATAATTTTCGATTTCTGTGAGCTGGTTGTTTCAGCCTTACTTTGCAACTCTCTCCTATTCAGTTTAACTAGCCTTTTTGTATACTCTTGTGATTTCATGTCTTCAGTTTCTTGTGACTTCATGTTTACTCATGGAACTTTGGAAAGAGACATTCTACATTTCCGACAAAAGTTCGTTAACACAAAATCGAGGAAACATCGTAGAACGCTGAAACATTGCTGGTATCATAAGTGTCTGAAGTAAGTATCGTAAGAATTCTTTGCAGTGTAATTTCAGCAGCAAGTTTGTTTCTTAGAAAGAAGTTGACTCATGAAGTGTTTGAGAGGAGAGGATCATAGAAATTTGAGATATGTAAAACAAGGTGAATCATTAACCTTATGATTAATTGAGTACTATCTTCGTTTTATATTATAAATCATTTTGATTTTTTTCTTAGTCAACCAAATTTATAAAAAATATAGCAACAATTTAAACACAAAATAAATGTATTATCAAAATATATTAAATATTGATTTTCATAAAATTAATATAATGTTATATATATTACTAAAATATTCTATAAATTTGGTCAAATTTAAAAAAGTTTGACTAAAAAAAATCAAAGCAACTTATAATATAAAATAAAAGGAGTATTAATTATTTTAAATTTAAAAATAAATTAATATAATTTTAAAAATAATTATCATACAGAATTTTTTTTTAAAAAAAATACACCGTCCACTCAATCCTCTTCTAACAAAAGCCATAGGCCTTTGTTTTTGACAGCTGTTTGTCCATATGTTTATCGCGAATTGTTTGCTCAATTTCTTTCATCGTTTAGACTACATGTTCTACGCTATTTGTAAAGTTTATTTCTCATTATACTAATTTTCTCGTTAATACATGTTCTATGTTATTTGTAAAGTTCATTTCTCAATATAGTACTAATTTTCGCGTTAATTAAGTAGACAATCTGTCTCAATAATCCGAAAAAATCTATTTCAAACTGGGCCTAAAATAGCTTTGCTGATCCATGAGCCCATGATAAAGCCCACTATTTGGCCCGTACGAATGATTGAGCTCTCGACTTCTCGAATGGTCTCGACCACTCTGCGCTAAACCCTTCCTTGGTCGCCGCCGCCGTCGCAAGCCTCCGTCCCGCAGCGCCACTCTCTTCCCCGCTACCGTCGCTCGCCGGCTGATTAGTATGGCGGCGGCCGCTGCTCGCGCCGGGTTCCGGCGGATGTTCTCCGTCTCGGGCTTCACGCCGCCGCCTGCCCCCGCCGCCCGCCCCTTGGCGGACCCCTGCAACAACCTCTTCGTCTCAGGTAACCAGACTCTTCGTCCCTCTCTCCTTTGGCTGTAGTACTCTCTCGTTTACGCTCTTTTCCTGCGCCCTGGCTTAGTGGATTACTGGATCGTGTCTTCGGTAGACCTGTGGAAAATTTTGCTGCGCAATAAGCCATTTATATTACCTACTTCTGCTTACTTTTGGAGCGTTTTGCTGAAAATTATGTTGCAAGAAATGCACAATTAGACCTGAAGAGACTTTCTAACACTTCAAATTCCATATTTTCATGTGAGATAGGAGTAGCTTGCATCATAGAAGCATCAGAGTAGAACTTTCATGAAGGATGTGTTGAATGTGTAATCCAACAGTAAAGCTACATATAAATGTATGTTCCTACCACGTTTAACAAAATTTCACCACCATGGACACCTCTACCCAAGTCCGTGAAATCCCTTTTTTTTCGAAGAGATGTAGTTAAGCTGGGTGCAACCGAACATTAGTTGTTAGAAAAGATTATTAAACTATTACAATCAACTCTAACATGGAGATATTGCTCATCAAATGATTGAATTAAAAAAATAACAGCTAGGATAGACAATGATGCTATGGATTGACAATATTGATCTGAATATCAGCTTTGGATTTAATATTTGGCTGACGTAAAGTTCATTTGAGTCCTATAGCTTTTATATATCCAACTAACAAAATATTGGTGAGTTGTGATCCTCTAGTTCGCAGGTTACAGGAGATACTCCATAACAACTTCTGAACTAAATAACTAAAATAATGTTTACTTCAGAATGAAAAGTGATCAGTTGCTGTCTGTAACCAACTAATGAGTAGGATGCACTACTCAGGTGTCATAGAAATAACCGATCTTTTACTACCTGGATGTCATAAGAGATTAATAAATTGATCAACAACTAGTTAATTTCTTCTGAGCCCGTATGTTAGTACACAAGGTATCAGAAATAAGCAAGTGTTGAAACACTGCCACTGAAAAAAAACATGTAACCCATGTATTGGTTGGGCCTACATGAGACTACACTGTGGGTATTGTACCAAGAGTTTTAGACCAAATCTCAGGGCACAAACCGAGTTCTTTCCTTATGTTGGTACTGCACTTTAAAATATGAAAATAGTGAAGTAGCTATAATGGTTTATTGGTCTAATTGTTGACGTAGTAGTATTGTTATCTTCCTTGAGTTTATTTTGAGATGTTAATAATCCGTCTGCTTTTGAGAGAAACTTCTATCCATAGCACAAAGATTTAGTCAAAATTATAGAATATCATAAAATTTCGAGGGTTCCCATCTATACCACTGAGCAACTGCAGTGACACTTTTGCCCTTCTTCCCCCCTTCCCTCCATCATTTTCCCTACTGTAATCTCACCTCTTCTAAACTGCCTGGCAACTCCCATGGCGATCTCTGTCGGGCAGCTGACTTGGTGACCGTCGGCGACGTCCTGTTGTGCAACCATCTGGCCGGCAGTGCTGCCTGTTGAGCTTGTCTGAGGGGCGACATGAATCGAGGCCAGCCCAGCGACATAGGTTGAACTTGGTCAATTTAGTCCATGGCAGCAATAGGATATAACCCAACTTCTCAGCGGCAACAGCATGGATCAAACCCATCTAATGCTAGAGCCTAGAGCTCGACGGTGACTCTCCTCTTTTTATTATCCTCCCCCCCCCCCCCCCCCCCCCCACCCAATTCCTCTCCCGCCGGAACTGCTTGCTGGTACGGTGCTCCAGCTTCTGGAGCTGGTCACCCTTCATCGGTACATGAAGAGGAGAGAAGATAAAGGTAAATGTGGGATTAGAAAAAAATGTTATTAGGAAATAGAAACTTTTGTGGTATAGATGGAAGTTTGATGTTTCTTATGGTATCTATAACCCTCAAAATTTGTGGTATTCTTTGATTTTGATCAAAATTTTTTGCTATAGATAAAACTTCTCTTTTGTGGAGAACTCAGTGGGATCTAAATCTACCCAATAATCTCTTTGATGTATGTTTTGAAATGTTTCTTCTCTGTAAAGTTCAGATACGGTCACAAAAAAATTATAATAATGTATTATGGATTCAATTTTACATAATTTGTAACACTGAGATGCAAAATCCAGTTTCTTTCATTTGGACCAAATTTTGGACATAGCTGTGGTAGGAGCTCATAACATGATACTTGCTCAGGGTTGAATAAACGCACGACATCTGAGGGACTTAGGGAAGCCTTCTCAAAATTCGGTCAGGTTATTGAAGGTATTTGCTTCCAACCTCTGTAGTTCCTCCACCTTTGTACAGTTGCTGATTCCATTCAAGCAATTAAAACACATTTCTATATGATGCAGCTAGAGTAATCACTGATAGAATATCTGGATACTCCCGAGGATTTGGCTTTGTCAAATATGCAACTGTTGAAGAAGCCGGCGAGGGCATAAAAGGCATGGATGGAAAGGTGAGTGATTCAATTAACCACCTGGGATGTTCACAGTAAAAACCTGGAGTTAGGGACATCCATACAAAATTATGCTGTTGAAGACATCAAGACATTGTTGTTGCTTTTCATAGTTTGGCCTGCTGCTGACACTATTGTATGTTGGTGTAGTTCCTCGATGGTTGGGTGATATTCGCCGAGTACGCCAAGCAGAGAGAAGCGCAGCAGCCTGCGCAGCCAGCAGCATCATCTGGTTACCAATACTCCAACTAATGATAGTTGTCTCTACGAGCAGGATCATCTTCTATTGGACATTATTGTTCGCTATTTTACCATGTAAAAACTGAAAATCACTCTCCTTGAAATTTCGTCAGGGAGAAATTCTTGTTTGCACGGCATGAACTTCCTTTCTGGCTATAACTTACGGTGCCGTTTTGTTTGCTACTGTCTGCTGGGTGACTGTCCTCTCTGCGCTTGTGTAACTATATATCTGCCTTCATTTTTGCGACTACAGTTTAACGATCCAGAAGTGATCAAAACTATAAGAGCCTGTTTGTTTGGTGCCCTGAGTATCATGCCTGGGGAATTTGCATGCCTGAGAGGCATAGGAGAAGTTGATGAAACTTGCCTGGTCAGGCAGCCTGACATTTTGCTTGTTTGGTTGTGGACAGTAGCCTGAGAGGAAAAAACATCTTTACGGTTTAGATGGGTACTACCAACTCAAATGCTAACTGGAACAAATCAATTTATTGCCCAGTTTTTGATGAACAAATCATTTGCATACATCAAGAAGGAAAAAAGAACGAAGAACACAAGAAAACAAAATCCTAAATCCACGCGTCTAGCAGAACGCCAACCTTCAATGATTTTTGCCAGCTTCTTTCCATGGACCAATCAATCACGTACATAAAGAAGGGGAAAAAGAGAACAAAACGCAACGACAGAAATCCCCAAACCTTCAACGATTTCTTCAATACTTCAACTGTGTGCAAAGCGTTTCAATTGTTTCGGCAGATCAGCGACAGCTGCTGCTTCGTGTGGAAGATGGGTCGCAGATGGAACCGATGAATCAAGATACTTCACCGCAGCTTCGTGCGACGCCGGATCCGGCAAGCTGGTGGTGGCTTCCGACGGCGGAGGCAAGGTTACTGCACGCGCATGATGGCGGCGGCGGAGGAGGCAAGCTTTTCGCGTGCGTGCGACGACGATGGCGACGGAGGCGGAGTCTTGCGCGACGGTAGCGCTAGCTGCTACGCCTGGGGCTCAGGCGGCCGAAATGACTCATGCTAATCAGGCCATCCCAACGCGGGTGGCCTCGTAGCCCTGGTGACGCCGTTCGGTTGCCGTTCCTTTTCGAGCCGGCGGTGTGCGTTAGCAGAGAGGCGCAGCGTCTCGCGTCTCCCCGCGCTCCTTGGCTCCTTTTCACCGTCCATGGCTCCGTGTTGGACAATGCCGTGGCTAGGTCTTGCGCTCGTGGTCTTGCTCTCGCACAGGTACTTTTCTTTTTCACCCTCGGTTTTGGGAGAGGAACCGGAGGCGACGTGGTAGGACAGAATCGAATACACAATGTGGAGGAGTCGGAGGCGAGCGGTTGGGCGGAGTCGAGCGGCACGTGATGGGGCAGAGTCGGGGACGGTGACTTGGGGACGACGCGGCCCACCAGATCTAGTGCGGTGAAGAGGAGCTCTGTCGTCCACGCCGTCGGCGATGGGCGGTGAAGCTCAGCGACCCGAGGAAGTCCAAGAGCTCGCACTGCGTCTTGCCCGGCACGCCATCAGTCACCTCGCGCGTCGCTTATCATTGGCCACCTCGTGAGTCGCTTGCCGTGTGGAGGGAGAGATAGGTGACGACGGGTGGAGGGAAAGGGACGACGTGGGAGAGGAGATCCGGCTGTCGACATGTTGGATGACGAGTCGGCGACGAGCGGCGAGAGAGAGGGGGGAGAGAGAGCAACGAGTGACGGGCGTAGGGAGAGAGAGAGAGGCGACGGGCGAAGAAAATGAAAGAGCTCGGTTGGGCTGAAATTTTAATAGGGTAGGATAGAAAAACACACATGTGGCTTCATGGGCTGGGGCACACGCGTTGTGGGCTAGGGTATCTTCAAACAGTTGTCTCAGATTTTGTAGGGCCCATTTAAAAGTGTTTTTCATTGGGAGATATGTGTCCCATGTATGGTCTCAGTACATATGGCCCACGTGAGGCCACTGCTAGCTGTGACTTCCATTAGGGATGCCCTCACACGTGGAGATGTACCCAGACCAGATGAGGTGAAAACAGTCTCAGGCCAGCAACCAAACAAGACCAAAACTGTGTCAGGCTAAGCGTAGCAAACAAACAGCCTCTAAAACACGTGATTGCAAACGTTTTTCTTCAGAAAGGGTACCAACTAAGAAGACACTCAGTAGTCTCGTAGTATTAAACAACGTTTTGGCTTAGCTACCTTTTCGATTTTCGTTAGAAATTTTTTTAAATTATTAAATGATGTGTGTCATGTAAAAACTTTATATTTTAAAAAATCAAAAAAAATCTATTTTTAAAATTTTAATAATTAATATTTAATTAATTATATAGTTTTACGTGTGGCTAATCATCCGCTTCAAAACGTACTTTAGAGCTCCCTAAAATTCACAAGAAAAGCTAACGTGATGTGCTCATCTGAAACCACAGCTGTCAGTGCGTCACAGACTCACAATACCAAACCAAGCAGGCCAAAGCCGAACAGGCGGAAATCGGTAGGCACGGCCCAAATCACGCAGAACCATGTGCGCCTCCCCGAGCCGCGAAAATTTCCAATCTCCCCACCCAAAACGCGAAATTTTCCACGCGATTCCCACTTCCCCGCGCGCGGGCTCCACTCCACCAAATACCCAGCCCTCCTCCACCGCTCCGCCACTCACGCGGATCGCTCCCCGATCCAACGGCAGGCGCTGTCCCCTGCACCACTCACGCGGATCCCTACCCGATCCGACGGCTCCCCGCTCCTCTCCCAACTCTATATAATGTCCAGTCTCTCAAATCGAAGGCACCAATCACCACCAAAATCCCCAATTCCATCATCGTCTTGGTCGCCGTCGTCGCGAGCATGTCTGGGCGCGGGAAGGGCGGGAAGGGGCTGGGCAAGGGCGGCGCGAAGCGTCACCGGAAGGTGCTCCGCGACAACATCCAGGGGATCACGAAGCCGGCGATCCGGAGGCTGGCGAGGAGGGGCGGGGTGAAGCGCATCTCGGGGCTCATCTACGAGGAGACCCGCGGCGTGCTCAAGATCTTCCTCGAGAACGTCATCCGCGACGCCGTCACCTACACCGAGCACGCCCGCCGCAAGACCGTCACCGCCATGGATGTCGTCTACGCGCTCAAGCGCCAGGGCCGCACCCTCTACGGCTTCGGCGGCTAGGCCCGCCCCCCCAGCGATTTCTCTCTCTCTTTCTCTTCGCGTCGCGTGTTGATTGCCCTGTGTGTAGGATGTAGGTTGCTGCTGGCTTTGGTGTCAATCTGGTTTCAGTGTAGCACTTTGATTCTGCAGTGAACAGCTGCAAGTAAACTTCACCTTGTTGGTTGTTGCTATCAATCCAATGCAAATTTTTGCAATCTTTTGGTGGTTATTGGCATGTGAATCCAACAGAAAAATTAGGTTATCATAGAGTAAATTTTACTTTGGGCTATCTTTTTTTTTATGTTTTGTTTTGGATTTTTTTAATTAATATTTTTATTTTAAATCAGGCATTTTTATTTTGTTTTACTTTAAATCATTAAGAGAATATGAATAATCTTGAATATGTTGCCTTTTTTCAATAAACTTTTATCATTTTTTTTTTGATATATGATAAGTTGAATGTATATGGATAAAATAGTTAAGGGTGATTTAAAATGACATAAAAATAAAAATAGCTGGTTCAAAATAAAAATGTTGGTTAAAGAATGATTTAAAGTAAAACATTGATAATAAAATATGGTTCAAAGTGAATTTACTCTTAATTCAATAATCAATCCGAAGGCTGACTCAGAACGACACTTGGTCGAAGAACACAAGAACACTCGCATCCTTCACAGAATTTGGATAGGCGAATAATGTGGCTGTGCTTTTTGAGTTACCAGAATTTGGGTAGTTCGACTCTGTATGACCATTTACCACAGCAGAATTCGGGAAAGTAAAGAAACAGTAACAACCGGTAGTTCTGCAACTGCAAGGTTGCAGTATAACAACTTGTACTATAGTAGTGCTTTTGCTGCACTGCTGCATTTGCAATTTTGCATGATCATTAGTTGGTCGCAGTTTGTCTAAGACCTGCTTAGCGGGACCAACGAGGCAGATGCACTGGTATTAGAAAGCTGGATATTTGGATGGGCCGCGGACTACATGTAAGTTCTTGTATGATTAATCACATTTGTCACAAAAAATGCAGGTCGAGATGCTACCTTCGTTGTGATCTTTTATACTTTCCGCGGACTACATGTAAGTTCTTGTATGATTAATCACATTTCTCACAAAAAAATGCAGGTCGACATGCTACCTTCGTTGTGATCTTTTATACTTTCTCCGTTTTAAATTATTTATGTTTTACATTTGTATCTTTGATCGTTGATTTCGGAAAAACCCATATAGTTAGCATCGTATGATTTACTACCTCTGTTCCATATTAGTCTCATATTAAGTTTATTTCTAAAGTTTATTTTTAGCTTCTTTCATTTATCGTAAAATAAATTTATTTTTAGAGTAATCATTGTATCAAAATTTGTGAAAGTATAAAATAGTTGTATTGAAAGTGGATAAAGTCATGAACAGTTGTATGGGGATTAAATAAAATAGGAGTATTCTAGTCTTTTATTGTTTATATTGGTACGTGTAAGATAAGTAAAAAAATAAACTTATTTTGAGATAGAGGTAGTATGTGATTATATTCACCTTAATAAAAATTTTCATAATATATAATATACATGTTGTTAAACTATCTGATTTTTTTAGGAATTGGTGGTCGAAAATAGATATGTTGACTCAAGATAGAGCTAGAACAGCAAGTAAATTGAAACATAGGGAGTAATAGTTTGGTATTTATAAGAAGGAAGGGGCATCGTCCAAGGGTTTAGAATAGTTTTTCGATGCTATTTACATTGCACATACCATTGTTTTGGGGCATCCTCCAAAAATTTAGAAGAGTTTTCTAATGCTATTTAGTACTTACAATGGATATAACTTTTTTTTTACATTGGTATCAGATGCATATGTAATTTTAAAAAAAATGTCTGTCAACTAGTGAGTCTTTTCTTCAAAATGTTTTATTTCTGATACCAAATCTTCAGCATTACCATACGTGTGGTCTCATCCTCCTCAACTCACATATACGATACATATACAAAGGAACGAAATGAATCGAAGATCTGCCTTTAGTCTAAGAGAAACATTACATTTTTCATAGTTTGCAGTACATGAATTCCATTAGTACCTCAATTCACATGTAAGAAGAAAAGTCCCACCTATTAATCAATTGAGAAATTTTATGGTCCTTAGTAAAGTACTTTTATGTATCTAAATTTAAAGTACTTTGAGGTATTTAAAAGAGTGTATCTTATCAGCAAATTAAGCAAGAAGTAATTAATCTCTAATCTCTCTTTCTCGTTAGTTCTTTCTTTCTCGTATGCGCCCGTTCTCGCTAGCGCATTACTTTTTTTCTTTGTTCGTGATCGCCGGCCACCGTGCCTCGACAGCCGCGACGCCCGAGGCTTCGGCCTCCATTGTTCCATCCATACAACTTACGGTTGTGACAGATGTGTAGGAATGGGTATTCGGACCGATTTCTCTAGTAGTAAAATCTTTACTGCGAATACTAGGGGGGTGTTTAGATCCAGGGGTGTAAAATTTTGGCGTGTCACATCGGATATACGGACACACATTTGAAGTATTAAACATAGACTAATAACAAAACAAATTACAGAATCCGTTTGTAAACCGCGAGACGAATTTATTAAGTCTAATTAATCCGTCATTAGCAAATATTTACTGTAGCATCACATTGTCAAATCATTGCGAAACTAGGCTCAAAAGATTCGTCTCACAAATTAGTCGCAAACTGTGCAATTAGTTATTTTTTTCACCCACATTTAATACTTCATGCAGACGTTCAAATGTTCGATGTGACAGGGTGTAAAAATTTGACGTGGGATTTAAACAGGGCCTATATAAGAAAAGAAAAGGTATGGGACTGATGGGAGGGGAGGGATAGGTGGGGCCTGTTTAGCTATTATTTACCCCAGGCATAGTATAGTATATATATCAGTTTTTATAAACTAAGTATTTTAAAAATTATTGATGATCAAAGTTTCAAAATTTTAACTGAGTTATGTCAGACAATTATGCCCAAAACGAGTATATATAAGGCTTAATTACCAAGTTCTCTATCTATCTATGTCGTATATATAATTCGTGAACTGGTCTGTTTGTTTGCACGGACTGAAGATATATACAGGACATTCATGGATGATATGAACAACCTTCCCAAGTGTGAGACCTTGGTGGTAGCTATACTAGTTGAGCTCCATGGCTTTGTACCAAGCATGCTACATCTCCTGAGAAGATGCAACCACATAAAGAAACTTGTGGTAATGATTACTGAATACCCCATTATGGTAAGATACCCATTTTCATCACCATCCACTTTCTCTTATGAACATAATTTTTAATAATGGATTATAAAAACCTAGCCTCTACATCCATGAGAGGATGTACATAGCCAATAGTAACCAAGAGTATAAAGACTCGACGTCTTACAAGACAGTTTAAACAACAACTGAAAAACTGAGTACATGGACTCCAGCCCGAACATATGAGGTTCCTACACCACTTAACACGACACCTTCAAGAGGCAGCAAAAAGCAAAATTAAGCCTCCAATCTTCTTCTCCCATTTCACCCAACTATTGAAAAGAGCTCCAACACTCTCGCCTCCAAAAGCTTACAACCTTCTTTCGCCTTTAGAACATCTTTCTCCTTAAACAACACCGACCATTGATACGCCCAATATATTTCTTTGAAGATTACATGTAAAAAGGAGTTAGTTTTAAACCCATTGAAGACAATATCATTCCTACAAAACCAAATTGCCCAACATAAAGCCACTATGCCAACAAACATTTGGTATCTTAGCCTAGGGTGAAAACCATTCAGCCAACTACCAAAGAGATTAGCAACATTCATGGGTTATATACTCCCTCTTATATATGGTGATATTTTTTAAGTGATTTTTGTGTAAAATTTGGTATCTCGAGATATCGGTACTCGAGGTCGCACCAACATTTTTAATTCTATAGTTAGATCGTAAAATTTTTCATTTTGTGTACTGTTGTCTAATAATGTTCTAACTTATTTTCAGAGTAGATTCTGCTCGGGAGCATGCCCCTGTCGCTCACCAGATACAATACCGACGGCATTGCTCTCGACTGCCTCGAAGAAGTAGAGATCAGTCCCATAGGATCAACTCCTGTGGGAGTAGTTGCGGAATTTGTGGATCAGCTATTCAGACGGAATGCAGCTGCCATGCTTAAGAAGGTGGTCTATCAGTCACCACATAGAGCAGACCAGGAGGGCTACGAGAAGGTCCGCAGCATGTATCTTTCAAATCCCAGAATCGAGTTCAGGCAATGGCCTCTACAAAGCTAGGATGTGACAGTCTCTGTTCAGTAGGTTTGATATCAATTACTTTCAGAGATAATTTTTTTTCTCGTGTAGCCGACCTATAATAATTTTGGTATAGATATATATTGTGAGAGAGATTATGTTGTGAACTTGGTGGAGCTAGCCTTACAGCAGCATGCATGATACAATGTGATTAATTTACATCTACTCCACATTCCGCAAGTTTTGGCGACTGGTCTCACCGGCCTTTTGTTGGAAATCTAGTTATTATTTCGCATATGTTATTCTAAAAATATAGCATAATAAACAACATGTGTATCAATAAGTAATCCTAAGCTAATGCTAAACATAAACATTGTAACAGAGATAATAGCATCTAGTAGCATGTTTAACACCAAAGTGAAGAGAATATACCCAGAGAACGCTTCGGATCCAGAGGCAATGTTGATGTTGCTGTTCTTCTCCTCCGTTGTCATTGCCGCCACTGCTGTTCCCTTCGCCGTTGTCGTTCCCAGTACTGGCCGATATGATCCGAAGAGTTGTTGATGTAGAGGAAGCAGAGCCTGTGAAATCATTGTCATGATTAATATTTTGTGATGAACAATTGGCTTCGCAAATGATTTATTTAATAAATTGGTTTGAGAATATTTGTGGATGTTGGTGTGAGTGCGTGTGACTAATGTGGGTCAGGTTGTGATATCTGTGCCAGAAACGGTTGTGTCTGATTGTATGCATGAGTCTTGGAGGTCAACTTTGGTCAACGGTGGGATTGGGACTAGACTCAGGGAGGAGTTGAGGTCCAGACGATCGAGAATGCCGGGTGACGAAGTTGGATACGAGATGGCACACAATGGATAGACATCGTGTGGGAGAGATCTTTGCAACAGGCTTCACGAGGTGTGCGTGCAATCGTCGGTGTTCGCGGAGGAGATTGGCAGGAGACTTGTAATTTGATTTGGAAAGTGAGGGTTTGAGTCCTAGTGGAAGTAGGAGTTCTAATCCTACTAGGAGTTCTACTCTTACTTTGAGTAGGAGATTTTTGGTATAAATAGATGAGGGGTTGAGGCTAGAGATATATCGATTTTTTGGGAGAGAAAAGTTAGGGTTTGCTTCTAGGCTTCAATTTAGTTTGAGAGTTGAGAGAGGAGTGCTTTAGATGTACTTTGTAAACACATATTGATGCAATAAATTTGATCTATTTTCAAGAATTCGTCGATACATGTTTTCTTCAGTTCCCGACGGTCTGACCGGCGGCAGTGCAGCGGTTTGACCGGCGGCGTCACGGCGATCTGATCGATGCAACTTCATCAGGTTAGAGGGTAACTTTTATTTCCGCTAAAAGTTTTGGTTTTTGGTTTTTTCTACCATTCACCCTCCTCTGGTAGGTTTGTTTGGTCTTGTTCGATCCTATAGAGCCGACATGATGTAGAGGAAGCAGTACCGATGTGATGCAGAGGAAGAAGCAGAACAGTCGCACAAAGGACACGTTCCCCAAAAACACTATCACCTACTTACCCGTGTAGGGACTCAGAACTGGCGAGAACCAGCAAGAAGCAAGAGCAAAGAGAAAGCTCTCTGTCTTGGCTAGAGGTAGGAGATAACATCGCAAGCGAGAGAGAGCAGCGCTACGGTATCGATCGCGATTGATAGCTCATCATGACCTCGTCCATTTTCGGAGTAACGTCACCATCGATGACCATCGGTTTTGCTACTCTGAAACAAAGGAAAAGAGGTGTCGAGAGAGAACCAATGAGAAGCAAGAGCAGAGAGAGAGCTCTCTGTCTTGGCTAGAGGTAGGAGATAACGTCGCACACGCGAGAGAGGAGTATTACGGAATTGATCACGATTGATGGCTCATCATGAACTCGTCTGTTACCAGAGTAACGTCACAATTGATGACTGTCGGTTTCGCTTTTGCTCACAAAAAAAAAGGCTGAAAACGAACAGCTATGTCACCCAATTTTAGTTGGGGTCTTTTCTCGTTGGTTTTCAATGTGGTATTAATCTCTAACATTGATTGTGAGCCCTAGGAATTACTAGGACTAATTTGGGTTTAACCTATTTAATTGTAACAATCCTCACAGAATTTTAAGGCTTATAAGAAATATTCTCAGTTATGTTTCTATTTGTTATACTAACTCTCTTATATTTAGAAAAATGACATGGCGAGTTTTGAAATTTTACACTCTGAATTTCGGAATATATAATGTAAGTTTCATAATTTACATTGTAAAAGTATATAATTACCATGATAACGCAATTTTACTCATCAATTCATAGTTAGGAAATCTCCACAGTTCGTTAGCAAATCCCTTCAATTAATTAAGAGTATTTAGGCACAAGACCCAGGATATCGAAGACTCCGATCGAATTACTCCATGTCTTTCTCTTTCGAGGGGTGGTGCAGCCGGACCACGGCCGTCGATTGGAGATCGTCATGGACACTGCCGACCGGAGTTGCGAGGTGGACGAGGACTTGTTGATGAGAAAACACGACAGCCTGGGAGTTCTACTTAGCTCCAGTGCAGGTCCAAATCTTACGTTTGGATTCAAGGCATGCCAGTTGATTTGATTCTGCAACCAATAAGATATACAATAAAACGTGTCAGATTTACGATAGCCGATCGACCGATGAGCCGATGATGTATCGTATTAAACCTAGCCAATGCGATTTGATCGAATCGTCTGTAAGGTGTAAAATGGATAAAATTGAACAAGCCTAAAATATGTCCCATCGGCTGTAGATGTAATCAAACATATAATCTATGAGCTAAGATTATATTTGTTTATATCATAGCCGATGATACCATACTTAGATTTAGAAAAGATACTGTATCAGCTAATACTCCAATACAACCTTATACAAAAATGTCAGTCTAGCCAAATATATCAAGAACAAGTTTGATATATTTAAATAGTATGACATGCTTGTATAAGGGGCGGATATAACATGAAAAGCATAATTAAAAAAATTTAAGCAAAGCTAAACAGTTATATCAAGTAAGATCGGTTAAAACCCCGATTCTACCCTTATTAGTAATCAAGAAGCAAGTTAGTTTCTATGATTCTAAGCATGACTAGGGCTGATGTAGCACAAAGTATGAAAAGAAGTATAGAGCTTAAACAATCAAGTTTTTGACTGATTTTCAGGGTGGTGGATACCTTAGCTAATCTAAGCCAATAGGACGATTTAGCCAATACCGACAAAACCTTAGGTAAGGCTTGGCCGATACAGGTAAATCGAGCCATCAATTTAGATTAGCTAAGTTATATGATAACTAGCAGTTACACAAGATAGATTAGAACATCTAAAACGATGCGCTAATCCGCCGATACAAGCCGCTGTGACAAGCCATACCTCTAATTGGAGATCAAAACCGATGCAGCCCAACTCGAAACAAGAACTCGTCGAGAAGTAAAGTAGAATTGTGGTGATGTGTCGAGAGTGTATTGAATTGTTGTTCTTTTTCTTACAAGACCCTGAGCATATATTTATACTCAAACTTACAAACCTTGTCCATGTCGGACACTACTCAAAACTTGCCTAAACAAATAAGTCCTAGGTGGACTCTTACCATGAAATTGTAAAAGGAAATAAGTAACTCTTATTCCTAATTAATAGATACAATTGCCTCTTCTGCACTTGACGGAGCAAGGGGCTCCTCACCGGGAGACCGCGCGGGCCCCCCTTTGCCGGTTCGGCCGGGGGCGCTAAGTGAGGTTCTTCGCCCTCGATCTGAGGAACGTCAGCGAGAGAGGAAACGCATAAGACGCGGGCGACGTAGACAGGTTCGGGCCACTGAGAAGAGTAACACCCTACTCCTGTGTTCTGGTGGATATGAGGGTCTCCAACAATACAAAGAGAGTTCGGTCTCCAGAGCGTACTCGTCAGAGTCCCCCCCTCTTTCCTAGGCCTGGGCCTCCTTTTATCTGGCCAGGGGTCACCACATAGGCCTCAAGCTGCCTAAGAAAGGAAACATTCTTTTTACAATGAGGGCTAGTCTACAGCCGGAAGTGACCTCTGACAGGCACGGTACACGCCTTCTGCCCCGCTCGCCAGCTCTCCCGGTGGACGCCCGTTTCAACCTTCATTAAACGGCAAGCGACTTCCTTGCCATGCCTGCGCTGAAGTCTGGAATGGATCTGACCGGGACTGACATACCAACTCCAGGAGTTAGCACGCCGGCTCCGGCTAGGGACGAGAGCCAGGAGGCTCTCATCATTCTAACGGGACGGGGCGAGGCGTGCCACAGGCCGCCTGTCGCCACCTAACCCGCGATCTGACCGGTCTGTGACCGGTCACACACCGCGACCGGTCACTGATCGGATAAGCGTGCGCTGCGCCGCATTAAATGCGGCGTGGCACGCTCGTCTGATCCGCTATAAATGCGGTTAGGTGAGGCCTGCTGTGCTCACCTAACCCACACACGTGGCGCCAAAATCACAGGGGGTCGGGGCGCCCCAGCCCTCGGGGCCGAAATGGGAGCGGCCCGACCCCTCGGGGAGACAGAGGGAGGGGTGGCCACGTCACCCTCGGGCCCGACCCCCCCGAGGGGGTCGGGCCACGTGGGTGACAGCGGCTACCCA
Organism: Oryza officinalis; assembly: GCA_008326285.1. Classification (NCBI taxonomy): domain Eukaryota; kingdom Viridiplantae; phylum Streptophyta; class Magnoliopsida; order Poales; family Poaceae; genus Oryza; species Oryza officinalis. The sequence continues at coordinate 43,464,654 of BDMV01000007.1, forward strand.
AGCCTCTAGTCATGATACCCCCGGCCCCATGTCACCGATAGTAGCCCCCGGCGTTACGCCAGGGCGACCGCCCCCCTCGAGGGAAGCGCTCGGGCGTGACGCCACTCCTTAGGCCCGGTGACAGGTGGGGCCGGTCCCTACAGGCGGGCAGAAACCCAACGGTCGCGAATCGCGCGCATCGGCAAGGGAAAACCGACCGATAATAATGAGCGGCCTCTTTAAGACCGCTACATTACTCGAGCAGCGCGCGAATCGGGACGAGCCGGTTCGTTTCGCCTTGGGATATGATGATGGCGCTTTTCGCGGTTGGCGAGCGTAGTTAATGCGCGCACGATCTGCCCCATCTCAACCGCCACGGCCGCACGTCTGTCGCGTGCGCCGCAAACGGGCGAGTGGGGTTAGTGGAGGCGTGGGCGCGAGAAACGAGGGGGCGAGGTAGTGGGCGCGGGAAGCGAGGAGCCGGGCATAGCGTTGGCAAGGGTATAAAGGCGCCGAGGAAGGGATCCGTTTCCTTCCTCTCGCCACTCTTCCCCTTGCCTTCGCCACTTGTGCCCTAACTCTTCGTTTCCTGTGCCCTACCCTTGCCGCACACGCTCGCTCTCAAGCTCCTCCTCCGCCGGCGTCATGGCACGGGGCTCCGCACCGCTCGATGGTAGCGTGCTGCCGCCTTCCCGCATCGCGAGCGAGAGGCAGGCCGGGCTGCCGCGCCGATTCATGCCGGAATCTGCCACCGGCCGGGAGGTGGTCGCGCTGGGCGAGGGACGCCCGGCGCCACACTACCCGGGGCGGTCCGTCTTCTTCCTCTCTTTCGCAATGGCGGGGCTGGTCCCACCATTCTCTATTTTCTTCATGGATATTCTGGAGTTTTATGATCTCCAGATGGCGCACCTCACCCCCAACGCGATAATGACGTTGGCCATCTTCGCGCACCTGTGCGAGATGTTTATCGGGGTGCGCCCATCTCTCCGGCTGTTCCGGTGGTTCTTCACCGTGCAGCCGGTGTCGCCGCCGACGGCAGTCGGTGGCTGCTACTTCCAGCCGCGGGGGCAGGTGCTGAACCGCTACATTCCCTGCGTCCTCCGCAAGAAGTGGGACGACTGGAAGAGCGACTGGTTCTACACCCCCCTCGCCGACGAAGCGCGCCTCCGACTCCCGAGCCAGCCCCCGGCGCAGGCCTCCAGCTGGCGGGCGGCGGTGGATCTGGGGGACGGCTACGACGCCGTTCTTGACCGCCTGGCGGGTCTGCGATCCCAAGGGCTCACGGGGGCCATGGTGTTCGGCGACTACCTTCGTCGCCGGATCGCGCCGCTCCAGCGGCGCGCCCGAGGCGCCTGGGAGTACACCGGGCCCGAGGACCACGTGAGGACCCACCTGGGGCGAAAATGGGACTGGGACCCCGAGGACTTCAGGATGGTGGTCCAACGGGTGCTGAATCTCAGCTCCGTGGAGGCATCCCTCATCCCCCAAGGGGTCCTCCCCCTCTGCTGCGACCCAGAGCGCGCCAACATCCTGGCCATCATGCAGGTGGTCGGGGCGTCGGGGGAACGGGCCCCCCGAGGCCACGATGGCGCGGGCGGGAGCCGCAGGGGGGAACAATCTACCCCGGGAGGGGGTCGTGCTTCTGGGCCCCGCGACGGGGGCCCGGGGGGCAGCCGCCCCGCCGACGCCAGGGGGAAGAGGAAGCAGGGAGGTACTCCTCCCCCATCTCCTCCCCGAGGGGGCGGGGCGGTGCGTGCCAGCAGCAGGCGCCCAGAGGGTGCCGTGCCGGCGCCGCAGCCCGAGGGGGAGCGAAGGAAGAAACGGCTCCGCAAGATGGGGGAGAGCGAGCCATGCCGGGGGAGCCTCATCTCGCCCCCGAGGTGGTCGTTCAGCCGACCTCCCCGCAGGTTCGTTCCCACGCCCACTGCGGCCGTATCTACTCCCCAAGGCGAGTTTTTACTCACCCGCTTCTTTTTGTCTTTGGTTTTTCTTCTGCCTCAGCGAGATCCCGTCACGCCCCCCACGCCATTCCAAGTCCGGCCGGTCCGAGGCCGAGGAGACGGTGACCGCGGAGGCCCGGAGGCGAGAGGCTGACCGACGGGAAGCCGCGGACCGCCTCCGGGAAGCCGAGGAGGCTGCCCGGGAGGCCGCCCGGGTTCGCCAGGCCGAGGAGGCCGCTCGGGAGGAGGCCAGACTCCGCCGGGCCGAGGAGTCCGCCCGGGAGGCAGAGGCGGCGGGTGCACGCCGGGCAGCCTGCCAAGCCCCCGACCCGACTCCGCCCGAGACCATGACGACCCCCGAGGCCACCCACAACGAGGCCGCGGGCGCGCCGCCCGGGCCTGACGCCCCGGGCGACGCGCGGGACGAGCCAGCTTCGGGGGGCGCCCCCGAGGCCAGCACGCCGATCGGCGGGCCGAGCCGCGCGGCACCCACACCGAGGCGGCTCTCCCCTTTGCCTTCCGCTACCCCGCTGAGCGCGGAGCCCCTCCTGCAGGCCCTGGCCACCGCGAACAGCACGGTGCTGGACGGGCTAAGTGCCCAGATGGAGGCCCTGCAGGCGGAGCGGGCGGAGCTCGACGCGGCGTGGGCGCGCGTCGAGGAGGGGCGGCGCTCGGTGGAGGCCATGGTGGAGACGGGCCGCAAGGCATACCGCCAGCACGCCAAACAGCTCGAGGCCCGTCGTAGGGACCTGGCGGAGATCGCCAGGGAGGTAGAGGAGGAGCGGGAGACCGCCCTCATCGCCACCGCCGTGCTCGACGAGGCGCGGGACGACCTCCGCCTCCAATACGGGACCCGGGCGGCGGAGCTAGAGGAGAAGCTCGACGCCGCCCGGGGAGTCCTCGACGCCGCCGCTGCCCGGGAGCGGCGGGCGGCGGAGAACGAGGCGGCGTCCCGTCAGCGGGAAGAGGCCCTTGAGGCTCGCGTCGCGGCGCTGGAGGAGCGCGCCCGCGCCCTGGACGCGAAGGAGGGCGCCCTGGCGGACCGCGAGGCCGCCGTCGCCACCCGGGAGGCAACGCTGGCGGCGCACGAGGCCGCCTCCGCCGAGGAGGAGTCCGCACTCCGCCTCCGCGAGGATGCGCTCGCCGAGCGGGGGCGAGCTCTCGAGGAGGCCGAGGCCGCGGCGCAGCGGCTGGCGGACAGCCTGTTCCTCCGCGAGGCGGCGCGGGAGGAGCAGGCGCGCCGCAATCTGGAAGGCGCCCGCGCCGAGAGGGCCGCGCTGGACCAGCGGGCCGCTGAGCTCGAGGCGCGGGCGAAGGAGCTGGACGCGAGAGCGCACAGCGGCGGGGCGGCCGCGGGCCACGACGACCTAGCCGCCCGCCTCGCAGCCGCCGAACACACCGTCGCCGAGCTGCAGGGCGCGCTGGACTCGTCCGCCGGGGAGGTCGAGGCCCTCCGCCTGGCGTGCGAGGTGGGGCCCGGCATGCTTCGGGACGCCGTCTCGCGTCTAGACCGCGCCGGGCGGCAGGCGGGCCTCTGGGGCGGGCGGTACGCGAAGTACGCCGCCAACCAGGGGGGCCTCGCCCAGCGCCTCTCGGAGATGGCCGGGGCCCTCGAACGGCTCCCCGAGGAGCTCGAGGAGACGATCAAGTCATCCTCGAGGGACCTCGCCCGGGTGGCGGTGGAGCTCGTATTGGCAAGCTACCAGGCCAGGGACCCTGACTTCTCCCCGTGGGCAGCGCTGGAAGAGTTCCCTCCCGGAACCGAGAACGGCGTGCGCGCGTAGGTCCGGGACGCCGCCGACCACATCGTCCACAGCTTCGAGGGTACGGCCCCTCGGCTCGCGTTCGCCCTCGACTCCGACGAGGAGGACGGCGACGACGGTGCGGACGACAGCGACGACGAGGCCGGCGACCCGGGCGCGTCGGAGTGAGCCCCCAGGCCCCCACCAATCTTAATAATTTTTCCTTCTTCTTCCGAGGCCTTCGAGCCCCCTTCTTGTATAGACTGGTTTAATTTGCAATCAACTAAAGAGGAAATTTCTATGTCAGTCATGTTTGTTGTGCGTATGAGACAAGGATGGTCTGTGCCGCGGTCCTTCTGTGTCTTGGCTTGAACAAGGGCTCGTGCCCAGGTCCCAGCCTCAAACGGCGCGGGTCGGAGCTAGTGCCTGGGGAGATCCGCGTGTCGAGACTGGCCAGGCCGGGAGCGCGGTGACCGAGGGTTAGGGGGACCCGATTGTGGGCCTTTACCGATTCCCCCCCGGAGATCACCACGCCCCGGGGCACGGCTCGGTTCTGGGCCCCATTTGGCGGTTTTAGCCGGCCCGGGCCACCGAGGGCAGGGTCGAGCACGAGCGTACTAATTCAAGCCAAGATTCTTCAAAAGGAGACGATGGCACAGACACGGTCCTCAGGAAATCGAAAGTGCTTTTATTGAAATACGGAAGAGAAAAAAGATAAGTATATGCATGTGGTAGCCCCCGGCCAACCCTGCACGCCCGGGGCGGGGTGCGGGGTTGGCCCGAGCCCGAGACATGACACCCGACCCCCATCAGGGGTAGAAGCGACGAAGATGCTCGATGTTCCACGGGTTAGGCAGCTCTGTGCCGTCGCCCGTGGCCAACCGAATCGAGCCCGGCTGGGGGACGCCGATCATTCGATACGGACCCTCCCACATTGGTGAGAGCTTGCTCAGTCCAGCACGCGTTTGGACGCGGCGTAGGACGAGGTCGTCGACGCAGAGTGATCGGGCCCGGACGTGGCGCTGATGGTAGCGCCGCAGGCTCTGTTGGTAGCGCGCGGCTCGGAGGGCCGCGCACCGCCTTCGCTCTTCCAGATAGTCGAGGTCGTCTCGGCGAAGCTGATCTTGGTTAGCCTCGCAATACATGGCGACCCGAGGGGACCTCAGGGTGAGCTCAGATGGGAGGACCGCCTCCGCGCCGTAGACGAGGAAGAAAGGCGTTTCCCCGGTTGCTCGGCTTGGCGTGGTTCGGTTCGCCCAGAGCACCGCTGGCAGCTCCTCGATCCACGAGTCGCCGTGCTTCTTGAGGATGTTGAAGGTCTTGGTTTTGAGGCCCTTGAGGATTTCCGCGTTGGCGCGCTCCACCTGGCCGTTGCTTCTGGGGTGGGCGGGCGAGGCGAAGCAGAGCTTGATGCCCATGTCTTCACAGTAGTCGCCGAAGAGCTCACTAGTGAACTGGGTGTCGTTATCCGTAATGATACGGTTAGGCACCCCGAACCGAGCAGTGATGCCCCTGATGAATTTAAGCGCGGAGTGCTTATCGATCTTGATGACCGGATAAGCCTCGGGCCACTTAGTGAACTTGTCGACAGCAACATACAAATACTCGAACCCGCCCGGGGCCCGCCTGAACGGACCTAGGATATCGAGCCCCCAGACAGCAAACGGCCACGAAAGAGGTATGGTCTGCAGGGCCTGGGCCGGCTGGTGGGTTTGCTTGGCGTGGAACTGGCACGCCCTGCACCGCCGGACCAGGTCGACCGTATCGTTGAGAGCCGTCGGCCAATAGAAACCCTGACGAAAGGCCTTGCCAACCAAGGTGCGTGAGGCGGAGTGGGCTCCGCACTCGCCTTCATGGACGTCGGCGAGAAGCTCGACGCCTTGTTCCCGAGGAATGCACTTCAGGAGGACTCCGTTAGCCCCGCGCCGATAAAGGGTCCCTTCCACCAGCACGTAGCGCTTGGAGATGCGACGGACGCGTTCACTCCCTTCGCGGTCCTCGGGTAGAGTCTTATCTGCGAGGTACGCCTGGATCTCAGCGATCCAAGCAATCAATCTAGGGGAGCTGGGAGCGCTCCCCTCGGGCCCCGAGGCCTGGACTCCGACGGGCCTCGGGGGCCGTTCAGGCGCGTCCGTCTCCCCTAGGGGGTCGGGTCGCGCCGACGGCTGGGCAAGCCTTTCTTCAAAGGCGCCCGGTGGGGTCTGGGCTCGCGAGGAAGCGAGCCTTGAGAGTTCGTCGGCGACCGCGTTATCCCGCCTAGGCACGTGCCGAAGCTCTATCCCGTCGAAATGGCGCTCCATACGCCGCACCTGGCGGACGTAGGCGCTCATCTGTGGGTCAGAGCACTGGTACTCCTTACAGACCTGGTTAACGACCAACTGGGAGTCGCCTAACACCAGGAGGCGGCGGATCCCCAGTCCAGCCGCCACTCTGAGTCCCGCAAGGAGTCCCTCGTACTCCGCCATGTTGTTGGTCGCCCGAAAGTCGAGGCGGACCAGGTATCTGAGGACGTCTCCGCTCGGCGAGGTCAAAGTGACCCCCGCACCGGCCCCCTGAAGAGACAGGGAGCCGTCGAACTGCATCACCCAATAGGCGGTGTGAGGCAGCTGCGAGGGGCCCGGGCTGGCCTCGGGGGCGGAGACGGGCTCGGGAGCTGGGGTCCACTCCGCTACAAAGTCGGCGAGGGCCTGGCTCTTGATCGCGTGGCGTGGTTCAAAGCGCAAATCGAATTCAGAGAGTTCGATTGCCCATCTCACCACCCGTCCAGTACCCTCTCGGTTATGCAAGATTTGGCCGAGGGGGTAAGACGTAACCACCGTGACCCGATGCGCCTGGAAATAATGGCGCAACTTCCTCGAAGCCATCAGAATAGCGTAGAGCATCTTCTGGGCCTGAGGGTATCGGGTCTTGGCGTCCCGGAGGGCCTCGCTAACGAAGTAGACGGGCCGCTGCACCTTTCGGCGGGGCCTATCCTCTTTGCCAGGGGCCGCGTCTCCAGGGCGCTCTTCGTCCGAGAGGCCGTGCGGGGCGCACTCGGGTTCTGTGCCGACGACCTCGGGGTCAGAGGGCGATAGGCGCGGCCTTCCCGCAGTGGCCCCGGGGCCATCCTGGGGGTCGGGGGCGCCTGGCACCGTCGGACAAGCAGGCGGAGGGCCAGCTCCGGCCGTCGGGGGCCTTAGGCCGCCGTTCGGCTCGGGGGCCTCTCCCTCCCGCTCTCTCCCGGGTCGAGTCAACGCAGGGTGGGGGCGCGCGGAGTGAGGGTTGTCCTCGTCGCGCTCCACGACCAACGCCGCGCTGACCACCTGTGGGGTTGCCGCCAGGTAGAGTAGCAACGGCTCATCTGGCTCCGGGGCGACCAGGACTGGGGGAGAACTGAAGTACGCCTTCAACTGAGTGAAGGCCGGCTCAGCCTCCTCCGTCCAGGTAAACGGCCCGGAGCGTTTGAGGAGCTTAAATAGGGGTAGCGCCTTCTCTCCCAGCCTCAATATGAACCGACTTAAGGCGGCCATGCAGCCGGTGACACACTGCACATCCCTAAGCTTGCTGGGGGGGCGCATCCGCTCTATAGCTCGTATCTTCTCGGGGTTGGCCTCGATGCCTCGGGCAGAGATCAAGAACCCGAGAAGCTTGCCCGCAGGCACGCCGAACACGCACTTATCGGGGTTCAGCTTTATACGGGCGGAGCGGAGACTTTCGAAAGTTTCCGCTAAATCCGAGAGCAAGGTCTCTTGGTTGCGCGTCTTCACAACCAAGTCATCAACATAGGCCTCAACATTGCGTCCTATTTGGCTACCCAAAGAAATTCGAGTAGTACGTTGAAAAGTAGGACCTGCATTCTTTAACCCGAAAGACATTGTCGTATAACAATAAGTTTCTATGGGGGTAATGAATGCAGTTTTCTCCGTATCCTCCCTAGCCATGCGAATCTGATGATAACCAGAGTATGCATCTAGAAAACACAAAAGGTCGCACCCCGCGGTGGAGTCGACAATCTGATCAATGCGTGGCAGGGGGTAAGGGTCCTTAGGACATGCCTTGTTGAGGTCGGTGTAGTCGATGCACATCCGAAGCTTGCCGTTCGCCTTGGGAACGACGACCGGGTTCACCAGCCACTCCGGATGGATGACCTCACGGATGAATCCGGCCTCCAGAAGTCGCGCCACCTCCTCGCGGATGAAGGCTTGACGTTCCGGGGCCTGCCGCCGCACTTTCTGCCGGACCGGCCTTGCGCCCGGCCGCACGGCGAGACGGTGCTCGATCACCTCCCTGGGGACCCCGGGCGTGTCCGCCGGTCTCCAGGCGAAGACGTCGGCGTTTGCCCGCAGGAAGGAGACGAGCGCGTCTTCCTATTTGTCGTCCAGAAGACCACCGATCCGTGTGGTCTTGGATGGGCCGTCGCCTAGGGCAACCTCCTTGACCGGGACCTCGTCGCATGTGACCATCCGCTGCCTTGGGGCGGGCGGGACGGAGGTGCCGAGCCTCTCGTCGCCAACCGCGGGCTTGGACGCCGCGGCGCGGTGGTCCGCGCGCTGCTCCATACAAGCAAGCGCGACTTTGAGGTCGCCATGGACGGTGATGGGGCCACCGGGGCCCGGCATCTTCATCTAGAGATAGGCGTAGTGGACCGCCGCCATGAACTTCACCAACGCGGGCCTGCCCAGGACCGCGTTGTAGGGCAGACCGAGGTCCGCCACATCGAAGTCCACCCGCTCCGTGCGGAAGTTGGCGGAACCACCGAAGGTGACCGGGAGGTCGATATGACCCAGCGGCCAGGTGTGCCCTGGCGTCACGCCAATGATCGGCTGGGATGGTCGGAGCACCATCCCCGGGGCCTTGATGGCATCAAAGGCTGCGGGGGAAAGGATGTTGAGGGCTGCACCCCCGTCTACGAGGACACGCCCCAACTTCACATTGCAAACGGTGGGGGAAACCACCATCGCGATCTGTCCTCCCCGGGCAACGCACGGCGGGTGGTCGGTCTGGTCGAAGGTGAGGGCAACCTCTGACCACCGCGCCCGCCGCGTCGCCTCATGGGTAGGGGCCGCGGCCAGAAGCTCGCGCTTCATGGCCTTGAGGCTCCGGCGGGAAGCGTGAGCGCACGCTCCCCCATCGACGGTGGCGACGGTGGCCTCAAGCTCCTGAAACCCCAGGTCATCGTCGCCATCGTCGATGTCCTCGGCGGGGGCCTTCTGCTTGGCCTCACCTCGCCGGTTGCCGGCGGGAGCCGTCGGGGCCTTGCCCTCACGGCGCTCCTGCCTCTTCTCCTCCTCCCACTTCCTCGTCCGCTCAGCCAAACCTTTGACCGCGCGGCAGTCCGCGAGGTCGTGGAGGGAGGTGTTGTGCACGGTGCACCACTTGCCGGTCGGGCGCTCCCTGCTGGGAACGCCGACCTCCTTCTTTTTGTCGCTCGCAGGCCTCCCCTTTCGGGGGGCCCGCGAAGCGCCCTCGACGGCGAGGACATGGCCCTCGTCGTCGGAACGGGCCGACCTCTTCTTCCTCCTCCTGTCTCGCCGCCCTGACCGAGCGGCGGACCCGGGGGCGGCCGGAGCTGCCACGCCAGAACCGGAGGAGTTCCAGGTCCAGGCCTCCTCCTTGCGAGCCACACGGTCCGCGAGCTCAAAAAGCTGCGCGGTGGTCTGGGGCTCCTTGGAGGCGATCTTCTCGAGCATGCGGTTGTGCCGCACGCCCCCCCTGAACGCGTAGATCACCGCGTGTGTGGGGATGCATGGTATGGTGTTGCGGACTTGACAGAACCGCTGAATGTACGAGCGAATAGACTCATCGTCCCTTCGCTGTACGGCATGCAAGTCCGCTTCTTCGCCTGGGCGCGGATATGTGCCCTGAAATTTCGTGGTGAACTGCTGGCACAAATCCTCCCAAGAGTGGACCGACGCGGGTGGCAAGTTCATTAGCCAACCCCGCGCCTGACCCTTCAGGGCCATGGGGAAGAAATTCGCCATGACCTTGTCGTCACCCCCCGCGGCCTCGATCCCGGTCGTGTAGACCTGGAGAAACTCGGCGGGGTTGACGCTTCCGTTGTATTTTTAGGTGATGGTGGGCCGGAACCTTGGGGGCCAACGGACGTTCCGAAGGCTCGCCACAAAGGCTCGACAGCCGGCACCGCCAACCGGGGACACGGGGGGCCGGCCCCCGTGACCGGACCGAAGTGGCGCTCCGGACGAGGAAGCGCCCTCCGTTGCGTGGGCGGCGCGACGAGCGTCGCGCCGGCGCTCGATATCGAGCCGGGCATCCGGCTCCCCACGCACATCTTCTTGGGTCGGAGGCGTTGACGAGGGAACGGCGGACGAACGGCGTGTAACGGTCGTCGTTCGCCGCGCCCTCCGCCTCGACGACATGGAGCCGGCGGCGGCAGCGCCAGAGGCCCTGGCGGCGGAGGACCGCCCGCCGGCGCCTAGGCGCTGCTGCGCCGTCATGACCAAGTTGGCCACGTCATCCAGCCAACGTCGGGCTGGAGTCTCTGGATCGGGGACGACGGGCGGGTGACGCAGGAGCGCGCCCGCAGCCTGGAGCGCGCCCTGGGGCGTGCCGCCATCGCCGTAGACGAGGCGGCGACGCGCCCCGTCTCGCTGTCCTCCCCCGTCGCCCGCGAGCGGCGAGGTCGCGGATCCTTCGACCTCCTCGAGCGCCTTCCCCCGCCCAAGACTTCGGCGAGGGGGGGACGGCGGGGTGCGAGCCCGATGGCGCGGGTTCTGCTCCCTGTCATCAGCGCTAGCGCTCGGAGAGAGGCTGTGCGCCACTGCCCGTTCGGCCATAGGGCTGGCCGGGAGAAGCTTGGCACACACGAAAGAGGATGAGGGCTTAGAAAGACACGCGCGCCCCCTACCTGGCGCGCCAGATGACGGAGCAAGGGGCTCCTCACCGGGAGACCGCGCGGGCCCCCCTTTGCCGGTTCGGCCGGGGGCGCTAAGTGAGGTTCTTCGCCCTCGATCTGAGGAACGTCAGCGAGAGAGGAAACGCATAAGACGCGGGCGACGTAGACAGGTTCGGGCCGCTGAGAAGCGTAACACCCTACTCCTGTGTTCTGGTGGATATGAGGGTCTCCAACAATACAAAGAGAGTTCGGTCTCCAGAGCGTACTCGTCGGAGTCCCCCCCTCTTTCCTAGGCCTGGGCCTCCTTTTATCTGGCCAGGGGTCACCACATGGGCCTCAAGCTGCCTAAGAAAGGAAACATTCTTTTTACAATGAGGGCTAGTCTACAGCCGGAAGTGACCTCTGACAGGCACGGTACACGCCTTCTGCCCCGCTCGCCAGCTCTCCCGGTGGACGCCCGTTTCAACCTTCATTAAACGGCAAGCGACTTCCTTGCCATGCCTGCGCTGAAGTCTGGAATGGATCTAACCGGGACTGACATACCAACTCCAGGAGTTAGCACGCCGGCTCCGGCTAGGGACGAGAGCCAGGAGGCTCTCATCATTTTGACGGGACGGGGCGAGGCGTGCCACAGGCCGCCTGTCGCCACCTAACCCGCGATCTGACCGGTCTGTGACCGGTCACACACCGCGACCGGTCACGGACCGGATAAGCGTGCGCTGCGCCGCATTAAATGCGGCGTGGCACGCTCGTCTGATCCGCTATAAATGCGGTTAGGTGAGCCCTGCTGTGCTCACCTAACCCGCACACGTGGCGCCAAAATCACAGGGGGTCGGGGCGCCCCAGCCCTCGGGGCCGAAATGGGAGCGGCCCGACCCCTCGGGGAGACAGAGGGAGGGGTGGCCACGTCACCCTCGGGCCCGACCCCCCCGAGGGGGTCGGGCCACGTGGGTGACCGCGGCTACCCAAGCCTCTAGTCATGATACCCCCGGCCCCATGTCACCGACAGCACTCAATCCTCAGTTGGCAATACCTTGCGATCCCGATCTGGACTGGACTTGAACCCGTATACAACTGTATCTGCTGTTCTGCCTGTATTGGCTAGCCGAGTCCAACTCTATTTCGGCCGATACAGCCTTCAGCCGATGCGCAACCAAACTTTAGAAATAACTCCTCCTCCTGCCAAGTCCGCCTTGGTTTGTTCTTTGACTCCGAGTATCTTGCCAAATTTTGCTGTTAACAGAACTACATCAGTGGCCTCCCCGGCGACCTCTTGCACAACATCCTCCTCCACCTCCAATCCACCGCCGCCACTGCCCACACTAGCTTCTTGTCCCACCACTGGCTCCGCATCTGGGCCCATCTACCCGACCTCGTCCTCGGAAACTCATGCGCACTGGTGGTGATGGTGGACTTAGTCCTTGACTCCATCGACGATGTGATGGTGTGTGCCCATCTCGTTGCCGCTGTGAACGATCGTGCGCTGCTGTCGGTTCCCTTTTGGCTAATCTTTTTGCCACCACCTCCCATGAGACCACTCCTCCTCTCCCACGGCTGGTGCCAAGGACGCCTTTCCCCTTTCTCCTCCCTTCTCTTCGTCGGTCCTATTTCCCCACCATCACGCGCAGCTGTGCACTGCCGCTAGCCTTTCTCTCCTTAATTCCTCGCGCCGCCATCCTCCTTGAGCCCCCTTGAAGCATCCCGGACTTGCCCTGGCCTCGTAGGAGACCTATCAATGGCCCCCCGTGCGCCAGCCTGCTCGACCGCGTCTCCGCGCCCTCCTGCGCCTCGCCTCTCGCTAGGCCGTAACGTCCCTTCGGCCGGTAGGGCCGAGCCTTGTTTCCTCAGCCCAATAATCAAGAAGTCCACTTTGCCTCCCTTCTCCTTGAACCAGCCACCCATGGACCGAGTCCATGGTGCACCCATGGCTTCCAGCCCATTGACATGCGGATCCCACCTCTGAGAGAATATTCTTGAGAATATTCTTTTCCAACAAATTGAATAAATCCTTTTTCCCTTGTTCCCAAAAATTCAACTAATCCTCCAAAGTTCATATCTCTCAATCTGTAACTCCAGTTGACCCCGTTCCACTTCTAGTAAATCCGTAAAATTATGATCTATCTAATGACACTATTAATTAGTCTAAATACGATATTTTCTTGGTATTTTGTTTAGGTTTTGTTTGTTTGTGCCTAGTTGCGGCTCCCGGCATATTTTTTGTCCAAACTTGGATTTCTCGAAGATTCGTGAAGCTCAAGATCTCAAGCAAGACAAGTCACCTTTGAACATATTGAGCCTATATTTGAAATTAATTATGTTGCTTGCAAAATATTTATGCATTGATAGGATTGGCACTAGAAACTGTTTGCCCCATCTGCATGGCAGATCATTGGGCCTACCTAACCTTTTTGCATTTGATCCTTCCCTTGTTAATTGATATATCATGTTCCCTTGTAACCACCTGTGCTGCGCCTCAGTATTCATGTACCTTGTGCGAGTATCGACAGTAGTCTTCAAACTTAAATCTGAGAACCCCTTTGGGTAAAACCTGATTTATGAAAACTTTGAAAAACCTGATGCCTGGTCGGTGCCTTGTGAAAGAAAAATGAGTTTTAATAATAAAACTCACGACACAAGGCCATTCTTGGGCGGGATGCTTGTGCGGTCACTTTTAAGGACCGATTCCTTTGGAATTACATCCGAGCATATAACAAGTGCGACCACATGGGTGAAGTGGGACATCCCTAGCTAAGTAACTGGCTAGGCTAGGGAAATCTTGATGCAAAGGGACAAGTGGATTCACTGGGGTGGTGTCGGGGAGGACCCCTCGGCTTCCTGGCACAATTTGGTCTGGGACCTAACCTATTGTTGGTTCGTGGGACCCCTCCCATTGGCATAAGATGACCCTGAAAGTCTTAAAGTCACTAGACATGACTGTTCTACATGGGGCTGGGTGACCCGGGTTAGTAACGTCTTGTGGGTAAAGTGTACCCCCTCTGCAGCGGTTAATAAAACTATTCTAACAGTTGTGCCCACAGTCATGGGCAGATGTGAGGTGATTTCTTAGTGTAGTTTTTGTTTTACCCTACTTTGTGAAAAGGTGTTATGGTTTGAAAAACCTGTTGCTTGGGAAGCAAGTGGCTGTCAGGGAGACAGCAGGATAGGGAGTCCCTAGAAGTAATTGGTCGTTTGGGGACCAAATAACTCTAAAAGGTTGAAAAATTGGTTTGGTTTGGGAAACCAGCTCTGAGGCCAACTCTGGGAGTTGTGCAAACTTGAAAATAAAATTTGTCACTTCTCACCCCCGATCGAGTTGAGACCTTGTCTTACTCTGGTTGAGGAAAAGCACACATTTAGATTGTTCAAAATTTGAAAACAAAACTGATTGCAAAATAAATAGCCTTCCCTTGCAACTTGCAATAAACACCTAAGTTCTCCTGGCTTGCTGAGTACGTAAGTACTCACCTTTGCTCTCTGTTCTGTTAGTTCTGAAGATGAAGTTGAAGTGAAGTGAAGATTAGGGTTTCGTCCTGGTTCCCAGTGTTGCTTGTGGTGTTGGGTATTAGATCGTTGGTTTTTGTTGCTTTTGCTTCTGCTGTTGCTGCTTCCGCATCATCTGTTACGTTCTCAGGCTTCTCTCGAGAGTTGCAACATAAGTCAAGGTAAATAAGTTCTCTATTTAATTTAAGAATTGCGATGATTCATAATTGTCATCGTGGATGCTAGCGCTATGTCTTGGGACTGGTACTGATATCACAATCTCGTAGGAAGCGGTTTGCGTCATTTTTCCTATGACACGCTCCTGTCAGGTGCTGTTGTACGGTAGTGTCAGATTGGGGTGTGATAGGTATCTAAGTACACTAAAAATTTTGGTACTTTAAGATACCTAGTACCAAGATATATTAAGTACTTCTCGATACCTTCTTAAAAGATGATAAAATTGTTCTGATGACAATTTTGATTTAATCATCATAGTAAAATTTTCACTGCGAGTTATATAATCTACAAATGCCTCTTACTGCACCTTTTTATTGTGTAGTAGTCATAGCATACAATCTTCACTGTGAGAGAAACCATCCCCGAATACCCTTACGCAGTGGTCATAGTAAAAATTTTACCCCTAGATCTAATAGAGGTATTTAGCGATGATTTCTCTAGGACTAAAGATTTCACTACTGCTACTAAGTTATGAAGATGTGTGGGAAAAGATACTCAGGGACCGATTTCTCTTGCAATAATGATTTTATTGCGAATACCGCATAAAGAAAAGGCGCAGGCCGGTGGGAGTCGGAGGGGTGCATCATGGTTGTAGTATAGTGTGTCCATCAATTGCAGTTTTTATAAACTAAGTATTTAGAAAATTATTGATGGTAATGTTTTAAAATTTTTATCGAGTCTTTTCTAAATGTCAAATACTTATAACCAAAATGAGTACATATAAGAGGCTCGATTTCCAAGTTCTCAATCTATGTCATATACTCCCTTCGTCCCAAAATATAAGAGATTTTGGATAAATGTGACATATCCTAGTACTATTAATCTGAACAGACTTCTTGTCCATATTCGTAGTATTATGATGTGTCATATTAATCCAAAATCTTTTATATTTTGAGACGAATAAAGTATATAATTAATTTGTGAACCAGCGTGTTCGTGGCAGGGAGTTGAGGCATACAGGACATTCATGGATGATATGGACAAACTTCCCAAGTGTATGACCTTGGTGGTACCTATATGAGTGCAATTTCATGGCTTTGTGACAAGCAGTAAAACTATTTTAAACTCTCGAGAGGATATCCCATCGTTATTTGCATGTCATTTAAATGGTTATAAAAAAATTAAAAAATTCAAAAAGATAGATTAATATGTGATAATTCACTTCACAAACATATAAGGTCAAATTTAACTTTTATAAGTTGCAATGAAAAAATAAAATTTGACTACGAATATACGTTTAGACATAGTTTAATTTGTTTTTTTAACTTGTAGAAGTTAAATTTTAACTTACATGCTTATGGAGTGATTTATCATATATTAATCTATCGGTAATTTATCATATATTAATTTATCTTGTTAATTTTTTGAAAAAAATTTATAATCATTTGAATGACTTGTAAACAACAAGGGGATGTCTCCTCGAGAGTTTAAATCCACTCTCGTGACAAGCACATTTCAGAGTTTAAATCCACTCTCGTGACAAGCACATCTCATGAGAAGATGCAACCATGTAAAGAGACTTATGGTAGTCCTTACTCAACACCCCATTATGATAAGGGACCCATGTCCATCACCATCCATTCCTCTTATGAGCATATATACTCCCTCTTATATATGATATTTCTTAAGTGATTTTTTTCTTATCTATCAGTTTTTTAATCACTATAACAACATCCAATAATTATAGTTTAATGATTATAGGTGTGAAAAGGCAATATCTAACTTCATCTCAGAAAACTATAGTTTAATGTAAATATACTAGCTTGTTAATACAAATAAAAAACATGAATATATTATAGCAAGCTAGTATCGGATTAGACACATCTTAATACTATGAATTTAAAAAGAGTCTCAGATTGTTATATTATGAGAGTAGGAGGTACTACTCTAATACTGCATTAACTTATTTTCAGAGTAGATTCTGCTCGGCAGCATGCCCCTGTTGCCCACCAGAGAGGTACCAGACCGATGTCATTGCTCTCGACTGACTGCCTTTAAGAATTCGTGGATCAGCTATACAGACTGAATGTTACAGGTGAGTTCTTCATTCAACTTTTCCAACTCACATCTTTTTTTTTTCACGCGCACGTTTTTTAAACTGCTAAACGGTGTATTTTTTGTAAAAAAATTTTATATGAAAGTTTCTTTAAAAAATTATATTAATTCATTTATCAAAAAAAATTAATAAATACTTAATTAATCATATGCTAATGAGTTATTCCGTTTTTCATGCGAAAAAAATCTCTTTCCATATCCAACCTAACGAACACACCATTAAGAAGGTGGTCTACCAGTCACCGTATGGAGCAGACCAGGAGGGCTACGAGAAGGTCCGCAGCATGTATCTTTGGAATCCCAGAATCGAGTTCAGACAATGGCCTCTACAAAGATAGGATGTGACAGAAACAGTCTTGTCTTCAACAGCTTTACGATCAAGATCAACTACTTTCAAAGACAAATTTCCTGTTTTTCTCGTGTTTTGCCGACCTATGGTAATTTTGGTAGATAAACTTCACATTTTTATTTGTGAGAGAGATTATATTGTGAACTTGGTGGAGCTAGCCTGAGAGCATCATGCTTCATACAGAATTTTGTTTATTATGATATATTGATGTGTAATTCTTTTGCGTGTCAAAAAAAATGCATCATTTCAATATGCTGATGATGATATAATGTGATTAATTTATGTCTGCTCCATATTCCACAATTATGTATATATAGCTGATGATCTGGCCTTCGACGATGGTGGCAGTGCCAGTGATGTTGTTAACAGTGCATGTGAAAGACCACTCATCGTCAGTAGCGTAGGATCGAACAGTAAGAACTAAGCCAACCAGAAAGGAAGTGAATAGTTGAAGTACCCAAAAACCTAAAACTTCCGCAGAATAAAAAATTACCCTTGTTGTCGATGGAGATCGGTCTGACCGAAGTAGATGTGTCGGTCTGACTGCGCGAAGACCTCCGGTCTGACCAGTGTAGAAACTCCGGTCTGATCGCCCGATGCGCCACCGTCGTCTGTTGCCGTCACCGATCTAACCGCTGTAGCTTCGTCAGTCTGACCGGTGCGATACCACCGGTGTGACCATTGGTGTCCCGCCGATTGGATCACCGCACCCGAGTAGAAGATGTAACGCCCGTTTTGTCGCGGCGTTAGCGGAAAAACTAATCTGCTAAAAACCCTAATTGCGAAAGTTTGCTCTGCGGTTGAGTCTTGTTGTGTGCCAAGGTCTCGTGTCTCCCCTCTCAGTTCAATCCCGGAGAAAACCGCGAAATCGGATTTCAAATCCGAGCCCCCAAACTCCTCCCCTCTTTTTCTCTGGAAAAGTCTACCTTGCCTCCCCTGCCCTCGGGCCGTTGCTCGCCCGGCCCGTTTTCCCCTTCCCTCCTAGGCCGCCTCCCGGCCCGCTCTCCCCCTTCTTCCCCGGGCCACCCGCTCGGCCAGCTTCCCCTGCTGGGCCGCGCTGTTTCGGCCCGGTCCGCACGGCCTGCCGCGCCACGCGCGTGCGTCGCACGTGCGGTGAGAGAGAGGGCTCCTCTCTCTCTTCCTCCCGAGCCCTCTCGGTCTCTCTCTCTCACTTTTCCCTCTCTCTCCCGGAGCTCTCCCCCGCCGGCGCCCCTCCGTTCCCGTTCCCGCCAGTGGCCCCGCGCCTACACGCGTCGTGGCCGACCGCCACGACCGCGCCGTCGTCAGCCCGGGCCCCAGCGCCGCTGCCCCTGCGCCGCGCCAAGCGCCGGCGTCAGCCCGGCCCCGCAGCCTCTTCGCGCGCGCGCTGCCCAGAGGAGAGCCGCGGCTCCCCTCTCTCCCCGTTTTCTCTCTCTCTCGCAGCCTCCACCTTCTCGTTTCGGCAAGGGGGCAAGACCCTTTTTTTCCTTGCCCCTTTTCCCCTTTCCCGACCGGCGCCGACGTCACCGGCCGCGCCGGCTTGTCCGCTTGCGCCGATTCCCCCGCTCCGCTTTGCCGCACCGCCTCTCCGCGCCCCCAAACCGACCTAGCGCCCCTACAAAAACCCCCCCTCCGCTCGGCCGCCATTGCCGCTCCCTTCCGCCGAGCACCCCTTCACCATCGTGCCGCTGCCGTCGTCGTCCGTGCCGCTCGCCGCCGCACCGAGGACGCCGGAGGGAACTCCGGGCGCCTCACTCCGGGGACCCTCGGCCCGGAACCGAGCTGCGCCACGCCCGCACCGCCGCCCCTCCGTCCCGGTCACCGTCCCTCCCGCGGTAACTTTCCCCCTCTCTGCCTTCCGTCCCCTCCGTGCTTCCGTGTTCTAGGCCGTTAATTAGCCGTGTAGGACCCTTCTTCGGCCGTCGTCTTGGCCGCCGTCCCCTTCTCCGCCCCCCCTCCTTCCGCCCGGCGCCGTCTTCCTTTTTCTTTTCTCTCGCCGGCGTCGATCACCGCCGCATAGCTCCGTCTCCGGCCTTGTCGCGTCTCCGCTCCCCCTTTTCACGTCGTTGAGCCGCCTCGCCCCTTCTCCGGTGCCGTCCGACGTCGTTCTCCCCTCCGGCTCGCCGGCCCCCTCGTCGGAGCACGCCGCCCACCGCCGACAGTCCGCGAGCCGCCCCCCTCCCAGGCGAGCTCCGCTCCCCTCCCGCGTGCCTACGTGGCCTCCGCGTGGACGCCACCTCCGCCTGCCTGGCCCCGCTTGACTGAGTCAAGCCGCGACCGGTCGGCGCCTTTCGGACCCCCGCGTGCTTTAACCCATTGAGCCGCCTCACCAGTTTGGGCCGCGGCCTACCTCCGGCCTCGCTCGCGTCGCCGCGCCGGCCTCTTGGGCCCCCTTATCGTAACGGCCCATCCTTCGGTCTCCCCGTGCGCGCTGGCCTGTTGGGCCGCGTAGTCACGTCGGCCCGTGTCCCGGCCTCTCTGCCGCGCGCACCCGCCGATTGGGCCACGACCTCGTCCTCGGCCCGTTCGTCCAAAGTCCATTTCCCGTCCCTCACTTAACCCGCGGCTCTATCCCTTGAGGCCCGTGGACCAAGGTCCACATACACTCCCCTACCAAACCAAGTGCCTTGAGCAAAGTCCACAGTACACCCCGAATCCCTTCCACTGACATGTGGAACCCACACTCAAAAGAATATTCTTGAGAATATTCTTTTCTATAAATTAATAATCCCTTTTCTTTATTCCAGAAAATCCTTTAATCTTCGGAAATTCATATCTTTTCAACCGTTCGTCCGATTAACTCCGTTCCACTTCCAAAATTCCTCAAAAATCGAGATCTATCCAATGGCACGCTTAGTGGTCTGTAATAGGGCTTCTTTTTATCGCTTTGTTGAGTCGTCTCGTTTCACGTGTAGTCTCGGAGCCCGAAGACCCGCAGTGCGCGGATTTCGAGGAAGAAGCTCAAGATCTCGAGCAAGGCAAGTCACCTTTGATCAATTGAACCCATAATTTAAATTAAGTATTTTGATTTCCGCAAACTATGCATTAATTAGGTTACACTTGGCACTTGGCCTCGGTTTGCAATACAACCGGCAGGCCCTACCCATTTGCTGCATTCACCTTCCTTGATATTTGAATACCCTAACACCCTTGTCACCCCTCAGGTGATGTCTCGGTATCCATACCTCGTGTACGAATATCGGGACTCCCCTCAAATTTTAAAATTGATCACTTGGGTAAAACTTGAGTTTACAAAATGCTTGGAAAACCCGACACTTGGGTCGGTGTCTTGAAAACTAAAGTGAGTTTCTAAAACTCACGGTACGGGAGACGTACTGGAGGTACGGTCTGCTCGTTCTCGCTCTAAGGACCGATTCCTTGGGAATTACATCCAAGCATATGTCAAGTATGACCACATGGGTGATATGGGACGCCCCTGGCTGAGTAATTAGCTAGGCCAGGGAAATCTTGATGCCAAGGGACAAGTGGATTCGCCGGGGTGGTGTCGGGGAGGACCCCTGGGCTTCCTGGCACAGTATGGTCTGGGACCTAACCTGGTGTTGGTCCGTGGGACCCCTCCCGTTGGCATAAGATGACCCTGAGTCGGCTTTCGAAATGCCTTGTCGTGAAAGCCTCAAGGTCGCCAGACGTGACCGAGGGTCGCGGGCTGGGTGATTCGGGGTTAGTAACGTCGTGTGGGTAAAGTGTACCCCCTCTGCAGAGGTTAATAACTGTTCGAACAGCCGTGCCCACGGTCATGGGCGGATGTGAGGTGATTCCTTAGCGTAGTTTTATTGAACACCTTGTGAACTGTTGTTGGTGTGAGGTTTTCCGTTCTGTGCTTGGTTTAAGGCTGTTGAAGCAGCCGGAGTCGGTGACGACTGGCAGGGAGCCTCTCGTACCGATGTGTTGACTTGTGGCTGTTGAAGCAGCCGGAGTCGGTGACGTTTGGCAGGGAGCCTCTCGTACCGATGTGGTGACTTGTGGCTGTTGAAGCAGCCGGAGTCGGTGACGATTGGCAGGGAGCCTCTCGTACCGGCGTGTGTGAGTTATGGCTGTTGGTGCAGCCGGGTCGGTAAACGATTGGCAGGGAGCCTCTCGTGCCGACAAGAATCAATCGATACAATTTCACTGCTCCGGCCGGATGAGACGCACTTTCTCGTCCGTGCCGTCGAGAAGCACTCACTTAGTTGTTTCTGAAAGTCTTAAACTAAAATCAATTGTGAAAAATAACTGGCTTTCCCTTGAAGCTTGCATTAAGCACTTAATTCCCTTGACTTGCTGAGTACTCCCGTACTCACCCTTGCTCTATATAATTAAACCCCCCCAGTTCCCGAAGACGAAGAGATGGACCCTGCTGATGAAGAGTTCTTCCAGGAGCAAGCAGACTTCGAGCAGTAGTAGGGTTTCGGCCTTCCCCAAGGCTTTGCTTGTGGCTTAGGGCTAGTCTCCGCTTTTCGCTTCCGCCTTTTTGTAATGCTGTTGTGAACTTGGGTTCTGTCCGCAGTTCCAACCTTGGTTGTAATCCTACTCTTAATAAAGAGACCGCTGTTGTTGTGATATTCTGTCTTCCTGTTGTACCAGCGCTATTTCCTGAGACTGGTACAGGCATGCAGGTCAATCTGGACCACCATACCCTGGTCTCCGTTCGGGGCTAGTTTGGGGCGTGACAGAAGATCTCTCAAAAGTAGATTGAATTTTATTGCTACTATATGTGTTTACAAAGTGCAACAACAACATTTCTTTCAAAAATCTGGACTAACCTCAAAACCCTAACTTTTCTCTCAACTTAACTCTCACAAAATCGATACCGAGAAGCCTCAACCTCCCTCTCTATTTATACTCATAAATCCACAGCCTAAAGCCACGAATCCAACTCATACAAGAAGTCTTAATCCTCTAGGAAACCTTCTCGTATAAGAAACAAATTTTACAAAACCAATCATACTAAATTTGGACTCCTTCCAAATTCGACTCCTCATCCCATACGCACACAATATCTCCCTCGTATGTCATATGGAATCTTCACCAACCACGTGCATTGATCTTTAGCCTAAACATCCCGTAAGATATCCTAATCGTCCGGACGTCATCTTCTCCCAAGTTGACTCTCGATCCATCACCGGCAATGCTCTCCCGAGGCATCAAGACTCATCTACACATGCATCAAACCAAGAAACCATATCCGAGCACAAATTCTCTTCAACTTGACTCAATATTAGCACACAACAGTATTGCATACGTATAGAAATCATCTCGAAGTCATAACCATGAATTAATCCTAGATATCCAAAGAAACAATCCGAAATCGAAACCGACTCAATGTCGGCCGATCAGACTGTTGGGCTGACCGGTCTGACCGCACACACAAATCCAGTCTGACCGGTCTAGTCCTGTCAGTCTAACCGCAACCGTCAGACATCCTGTTCACCATCTGAAAATCACATATCTTCAAAACCACACTTCGTCGATAATCTCAAAATATCAAAACTAATTATCAATGTTCATCACAAGTTAATAATCAAAACACATTTTGATTTTACAAGTTGTTGAAGCCTGGCTGTCTCAGCCACGGGACCACCGCGCTACGTATGCCTAAGCATCATGAACACCGCTACACCACAGAACCTCCAAGCACGTGAATATGCGATCGTCTAAACTTTGAAAAAAATTTTTGTAACTACACCTCGTTTTCCTCTAACTAAATTGAAGATAAAACTTGACGGCAAAACTTGGTTGTATAGGACTAGGTAAGGTGGCCATGTATCATATCGGGACTCATTACAATATCGATAGTTAATTGCTTAGGGGAGTTAAAAGGATTTAGATAAACAGCGGAGTGAGAATTTGGAGAAAACTTAGCTTTTGTCTATTAATTTATTTTCTCAATTTTATAACTACTGGCTGTTAGAATTAATGTAAGGTAAGAATCTATATTACTTGGGATAGTTAAAAGTTCAAAGTAGCTGCATAGAGTTGTCAGATGCATTCCAAACAACGTCTTAGTTAATGGCAGGAGGTAAGATGCCTATGTATTTGTGCAATCAATAAATGCTTTTAAAATTATCAAAGCGAGTTTTTTAAGCCTCAATCTCCAATGCAATAATGACTTAAGGGTGCGTTTCATTGAGGAAAAACAAAAGAAAAAATCCTTTATTTTTTACGTGCTTGTTTCCCGAACTATTAAACAATGTGTTTTTTTAAAAAAAATTTATAGAATGGCTGCATTAAAAATCACATAATCTATTTTTAAGTTTGAAATAATTAGTACTCAATTAATCATGCACTAATAACTTATCTTGTTTTACGTATTTTTCTAATCTTTTTCTTTCTTCTCCTCTCACAGAAGAGCACTGTTTTCTTTGACAACCTTTTTACATGTGTTGCTCGAAGATTTTGAAAAGCACTTGGTGAGTATACAAAAAATAGCCGATGTGCAGAAAAAGCATGAAATTTTAGAGAGCGATTTTCATCCCTTGATAAGACATCCCCTCTTTTTTTTCATATTATCTAAATAGTCATAAAAAGAAAAACTAATTGATAGGAGAGGTTAATTAAAATATATCACTCCATAAACATGTGAGATCAAATTCAACTTTTATAAATTATAAAAAAAATAAACTAAAACTACTATATGTACATTCACAGTGATATTTCTTTTTTTTAACTTGTATAAGTCGAATATGAGTTTTCATGTTCGTGTAACGATGTATTACATATTAATCTATATTAATCTATATTGTTATTTTAAAAAATTTATTTAGATAACACGTAAAAAATGAGGGAGTATTCATTGAGAGGAAAAGAAACATTTTCCCGTTAATTTTTACTGCCTAACTAAGGTTGTATTTTTTAGTGTAAGTTCCCAACTTTTACTTCTCATTTTCCGCATAACCTAATGTGAAAGTTCCCAACTTTTACCCAAACTACTAAACGGTATTTTTTTATAAAAAAAATATAGAAAAGTTGCTTTAGAAAATCATGTTAATTCATTATTTTAAGTTTTTTAAGCTAATATTTAATTAATTATATGCTAATCCATTACTTCGTTTTGTGTTCGTGTAGGGTTAGTCCCCAACACATACCCACGAACACAGCCTTAGTGATTGGTTGGATATTGCCAAATGAGACAATCAATTAGTTAGTACTTCCTTTATTTTAAAATATATTTTCTTCATTTCATATTATAAATCATTTGACTTTTGATTTATAATATGACTAAAGTTTTTTAGATTTGATTATGTTTAAAGAAAAAATTAGCGACATCTACAACACCAAATTAATTTCATTATATTTTGATACAATATTTGTTTTGTATTAGATATTTTATTATATTTTTTCATAAATTTGATTAAACTTAAAAAAATTTGACTAAAAAATCAAACAATTTATAGAGGGAGTAGCTAAGTAGCTAGCTAGTACTTATTAATATTGATATATTCTAGTAGTATAAATTTGGATTTGTAATAAATGTCTAATCCCGTAGCTATATTTTAGGATTGGAGGAAGTAGTTGATAAGATGTATTTAGTACTCTTAATAAGTTATCTATGATTAAATTACTTTAAACTCTTTTATCTTACTATCTCCCATCGAATTACTTCTAACTCTTCCATGTCGAGGTTCGAAATAGCGGAGATCGTCAGATCTATGGACACGGTAGATGCGGGCGCCGCCAGTTCCCAACCGAACGGCCCGGACGCGGGACTACGCCGCCGACCGGAGATCATCATGGACGCCGATCGACGACAGTTGCTGCCGTTGCCCGCCGGACGAGGACTACATCAGCGGCCTCCCCGACGACCTCCTGCACAACATCCTCATCCACCTCCGGTCCACCGCNNCCCACCTGCGTCCTGTCCCGCCGCTGGCTCCGCGTCTGGGCCCACCTGCCCGAGCTTGTCCTCCGAAATGACTTCCGTGCGCCCGCGCCGCCGGAGGAGTTGGCTGTCGTCGACGCCATCGACGCCGCCCTGGCCGCCAGCATAGCCCCGGCCGTCGACAGCCTCCGCATCATCATGGACCACCGGACCCGGTGCACTCCTCCTCATGCATATGGCAGCATCACCATGGCTCGCTACGCTTCGCATCGCAGCGGCGCGTGCGTAGGCTCGAGCTCGAGCTCTCGTTCCCCATGGTGAGGGAGAGAGACATGGAGATGCTCGATCTGCCCACCTTGGAGAGAGCCAAAAGCATCGTGCTCCGCCTCGGAGGCAGGTTCCGTCTCCGGCCGGCGGCCGGCCCGTCCACGGAGCTGACCGATCTCACCATAGCCTTCACCGGGATGGAAGGCCACCTGGAAACAATCGTGTCCTCGCATTGCCCTCGACTGGAGAGCCTTTTACGTCACAACGTGACGCTCATTGGCGCCGCCGCCGCCTCCGGCGTCTCCATACTCTCCGACTCACTCACCTCGCTGGGGTTCCATCTCCGGCACACGGGCCTCGAGGTCGACGCCCCGAGGCTGGAGAAGCTGCATGTGTCTGACGCCGCCGCCGGGGCTCGTAGTCTCGGTCGCAGAAACATTATATGCACTGAAACAAGGAGAAGTAGTAATACAATTCCATTGCGGTTACATAGATAAGATTAGATTCGAGCTAGAAGGAAGGTAGTGCAAGAGTTGAACACGACGACGATATAGTAATGGGACAACGAAACATGACATTACATATTTGACTAAGGTAAGTTGTCCGATAATAGCTAACCCCTATGTGAGGATCCCTCTCCCCTCTCAAACTACACTTTAGTAAACCTGTATTGCTCTGGCATTTCAAACTGCACCACACGGGAAGTTGGATCACTTAGAACCTTTTCGGTGTCTATCCATTGTTTGTATTGACATCTTCTTGGCGGTTTCTCGGAGAAACGAATAGACGTGAAGCGAACAAAATTAGTGAATGTTGTGATAAAATAAGGATTCATGATAATCAAAATATTTTCACCATGAAATCGTCGTCTAGAATATTTGGGCAAACAAAGAACCTCTGACCCAAAGTACTTGGCTTGATGGAGCGGAGAACCTGACAACGATCACCACATCTGCATTTTGGACGGGCTTCCCATGGAGGGAGTGCGCTCGTTAGCACCCGCTAGTCGCACTGTTGTTCACGACGTTGTCCTTCGTAAGCTGCTTTTCTCTGCAAGTATTGCTCAGTACTTTCTGATGAGAAATACCAGCGTCCTTCTTGCAAACAAGTGGTTAGGTCAAGAACGGGATTTTCTGTATCGACCCACTCAATGTATCCACAAGCCGTAGCATGGTCCTAACGCATAGATTTGGAAGAAGAATAAACAATCGCTCATACAAACTGAATAAGCATATGCAGAGAATGAAATACCTCACGGTCATAGTTAGGGCACCTAAAAAAACGTCTTCCTCGAATGTCTAGATTCATCAAAGTCATTAGTTGGCATCGGTCACCGCAAAAGCAGAGAGGCCGCTGGCACCAAGGTGGGAATAGGTATACACAAGGATCGCTACGCCAGTTGAGATCCTCAACGCCCCGGCGTCTAGTCATTGCCAAAAGCTGGTGCAATGAAGGGTTGTGCTAGCGCTTGTTGAGTACACAAATGAATAAATTTTGTGTTGCATCGCTCGTTATGGGACTTATGTAGACACCAAAATCGCAATGATAACCTTTACATGTCTACATCATGGGGCACGATAGGTCGGCCTGATTGCCGCCGAAAGTAAGAATGGACGTATGCGGATGTATACCCTGCCGCCCTATATATGGGCGGAATAAGGCCTTCCGCCCTTTTAGAGGGCGGGATGGAGCCGAAAGTAAGATTGGACGTATGCCGATGTAACATGTAAGGGCGTGAGAAGCCATTCCGCAGTCGTATCGCACGCGAATAAAGGAGGCTGCATTGTTGCAACCGAAAGTACTCGTGCATGCGCCGAAAGGGATCGTGCTTTTGTAAAAAGTAACAGCGAAGTGTAGGAATGCGAAGTCAATCTCGCATTGTATTCTCGGTGTGTCCAATTTTTCGACAACGAAATGACATAGGCGTCGAAAGTAGTTTGTAACCACGCGCGAGCATTATTATGTCGATAGTGACTTTTTTCTAAATCTTGTAGAAAAATATTTAAAATAAGTCTTACTTCAGCACAAGTAGAAAAGACATAGAAATGCAGCTTGTTAAATAAGTGTATGCCATGATGTAGTTCATACATATAATATGACATAAGTAGTACATGCACACAAAAACAATCCAGCACATAAATAACATTACAAGTCAAGCACGACCCCCTCTTGCACGCTTGCTCGGCCCTCCCTTCTTACATTATCTGATTTGCTCTGTCGGATAAGTCAAATTATCTGGTGGATGCCTATGTCATGCCGGCTGCTGTGGAGTGGCATCCTCTGGCTGCACGGACTCCCTTTCCTGTGTAGGCTGTGTGATCGGAGGAGCACCGTACCAGTAGTCTAGGCCAGCTTGCGCATTGGGTGCATCCGTCGCGAAGAAATCGTCCACAAACTGTGTTCGAGGAGAGACAGCAGGAACTGCAGAATGCCCCTAGAAAAACCTGTAGTCGTCACCTGTTGCAAAATAGCGGGAAAGCCACCTTATAATAGTTAGTAACTATGCATAAAAATTAAGAGAACGACGATGGTAACTACGTTGTAAACAATACTTATGTGTGTGCTGTGTGTACCCTGACTGCGGTGCGCGTGGAGTAACGTAAAGTCCCCAACCCGGTGTGGGCGCCAGGTTGTCCCCTGTCGGCAGGTAAGGAAAGTTTGCCTCCGCAGAAGCTCCCGGGGTATCGTACACCTGCTGTGGCTGTGGCCATTGCGTAGGTTATGATATGGTATAAAACGGAGATTGAGTACAATATGAACTAGATATTAAGCAATGTAAACGTGCTGTACCTGTGGCCGTGGTGGTGCCATACTCGATGCCGGAACCCCAAAGTTAGATGACCTCCCTGGGTGGATAGGGGGAGGCGTCTCCTAAAGCGAAGGCCGAGCGTGCAATGGACCAGCGTCGTCGTAGGCGCGACATGACGTAGAGGAATGGAACTAGTCCACACTAGAGCGTCTTGGCATTGGTGGCGATCCTGTCCGCCTGGAAGGCTACGCCACATCAGTCGCGCTCCGACAGGAGACACGACGAAGTAGTGCCGCAGCACGCGAATGGAAACTACGAAGGACGGTCACCACGTCATCCTGCCTGACGAGCTGAGGCCTCGTCTCTAGTCTCCGTAACAACGTGTTTGACTAAACGTGAACCTGTTCAACAAACTCGACCTATTGAACGAATAGGGACAGGGCATTAGAACAATTGAACATGTTCCACATTTAATGATAATCAATGAAAGCAACGACATACCATTCAGTTGTATGCAGCTCGAGGTTGTGGGGCAAACGTGTCCGTGATCGTCGGCTGGTGGGGGAGAGATGTATCCCCTTGTGGCAGGAAACACCTCCAGCGCGTAACACTACAGTACCAACGAAGGTACCGTCCGTACGAAGCTCCACCGTCTGGAGGTGCTTGGAGAACCAAGTGTTCCGCCGCATGTTCCCACTGGGAGTACCTTCCGGACAAGTGTTTCGATCGTCCAAACAATGGTCGCCTCGTGAGACAGACCGAGTCCCTTCCGGGAGTACCTGCGTAGGACGTAATGAGCACATAAGAAACATATACAATGGGGTAAAACACACTACTTCAAATTAACATTGTCGGACGTGTACTTACTTGTGGAGGCTAACAGCCAAAGAGCGTCCACCTCTTGGAGGGTAGTCTTGGTACATGCCAACTGTTTAAGTACCCTCTGCATATGGTACGGCTCGACGTGCACGTCCAGCACGAGGTGACAAGTAGTCCTCCAGAACTCTACATCGCGCGTGCAGAGCTACGCAAGACCGTGCGGTGCCCGCTTGACGACATCGTGATGCGTGTATGGGGTCCTGTTAACGGCAAATTTTCGTAATCTACTTGGAGAGAAAAGAGAAAACCGATGCAGAGAAGAAGGGTTAAGTTGGAGTCGGACCAAGTCTTGTATCGGATTGGAAGTTGTGTTAGCAGAACACAGAAAGGGCATATCGGCCGATACGGATTCAACGTGGTTGTTGGCCGACAGAGATAGAAAGTTAATAGAGTTAGCATGGGCTTGGTTTGGGCTCAAGATAAGCTTCAAGGAGGTTGCCAAATAGAGATAAGGCTCGGTTTTAGGCAATTGTATCTTGTAAATCAAGTAGGTTTAGATCTAATCTATGGCAAGAGTCTGCCGCAAAGACTTGTTTGTTAAGTTGTAGATAAGATCGTGTCCTATCTGGACAATGTTGTAATCTCGGGTATAAATATCCCGATAGTTTGTACATAGAAACTCTCTCACAATACAATACACAATCTTGTTCAACTTATTTTCGGCGCATCGCCAACCCTCGCAAGAGGTTAGTTTCGACGAGTTCTTGCTTCCCCAAAGCAGAGGTAAGAACTCGTACCCGACGATCTACATCGTCGGGGCTAGCGTGTCGCTTTAGGCACGTTAAGCCTCGATGATGTGATCGTCGTTTATCATGTTTTGGATGATTTTTGTAAGTGTATTAATTATGCTTCGCCAGCGATCTACTCGTTTTAGGGTTTATTGCCGACGGTAGTCTAATTATTATGCTTAGTTAAATCTTTTAATGCATCTACCATCCCCAAAAGCGATCGACGACTTGATTTTCTTTGTATTAAATCTCAATTCACACTTTGAGTTACTATCGACCTTAGTCCTGTTTTGAGATTTAACCCAAAGCCTATTTTTGATCGTAATTAAGGATAGCGCCGGGGTTTCAGCTGGTCTTATCTAATACATGTAATTACCATAATGTTTTTATATGTATTTGCCACTTGTATGAGTGGATCGACAAATATAAATGTGTTTATCATGGGTTACTCTTTAGGGTTTGTCTGTGATCGATATATTTATATAAGTCGATTGGTTCATACAGGTCTACATTAAAGTATTAGCTAGTGCATTTATCTATTTTATCCCTCATCGGCTGATGCCACTAATTGACATTAACATGTTGATGAAAGCTGATGAGATTAGATCTATATTTTGATCTTACTTTATCATAATTACAAGTAAGCCGATATAGCTTTGTCCTATCGGCTAGGTCATGACAATGCGACATCGGCCCATCGGCCCATCGGCCATTGTTTACTAACATAGTTTGCTTGTTTATCTTATTGATTGCAGATCAAATCAACTGGCACGCCCTACACGCACCTAGGCAAGCCTTTGGACCTGCACTGGAGTAAAGCAAACCTCCTAGGCCGTCGTGGAAACGTGGAACCCGTTTTGTTGTGAGGCGGGTCGAAATTCTACGCCAACAGGTCCAGCGAACACGGTCGGGCGTAAGCTGATCGAAGTCGGCCATGAACTGTGTGTACACACGACGTGTCGTTCCGCTCACCCACCTCGGTTGCAATAGCAAAAATATATGATTAGTGCTCGTAAATTGAGATAATGCGCAAAATAAGAAAGTGCTATGCAAAATGCATTGCAATGTACAATTTACCTCGCGGTGTGTCCAAAATGAGCCCATGGTGGGACGATCGTCGATGTCTTCAAGACCAGACTTGTACATTTCATCGACGCTGTAACTTGCGTACGGCTCTAGTTGTGGTCTCCCAATGTCAAAGCACTCATGCGCCCATAACATTAGAAGTAGAGAGCATCTTGTCAGAGAACTTTGCTTGCTATTCCTGGTGCAAGCATTGTAGAGCCCAGCGTACGTCGCCGCAAGAACAGCCGACCCTCAACTGTACTGTGGAATGTCCTCAACAGGTAGCTCGGCGATCTGCTCCGCGTAGTGGATGAAGTGCTTATCCACGGAGTCAGTGTGAGTCCCCGTGAACTTCACCCACCCAAACAACCACAGTAAATACGCGACTAAGTGTCGGCGCACTATCCAGTCCTCCTGATCCTCTGGGAAAACCTCCTGGCGGAACTGCTGCAACCAACTCCTTATGGGCCCATGCCCATCTGTGAGATCCTCTAGCGGAGCAACCACCACACCACCAAAACTGGCCAACAGATCATCCACCCATCCAGCATGGGCCAGTGTCAGGCCAACTGCTGCACCGGCTATCGGTAGACCAAAGAAAAGTGAAACATCTTGTAGAGTGGGAACGATCTCTCCAACTATCAAGTGAAATGTGTGTGTCTCGGGCCTCCATCTATTGACCAAAGCACTCAACAAGACCGCATCAATGTTGAAACGTGGTGACCTTCCACGTAAAGGCTCAACCAAGCGTGCGAAAGTCAACAACCCAACGGCTCTCAACCTGTTACATGTCAAAAGGAAATAATTAGCAATGTGAAAAAATTTAAATGACAGTACGCTGACAAATGGTTTTTCACATACCTTGGTGTTAACGCCAGAATTTGGTAAGCCCCGAAGTCCCCATTAGGCCAGGGTCCATATCGGCTCGAAGCTAGTATTGGCCTAGAGTTCTACATCGGCCGATGGGGGTTTTCTTAAACCAATCATCAACAACAGTCGGATTCTTGTTAGATTCAGGAATATCTTATCCAAAGAAGACCGAGTTTGAGGAGGATGCGGCTTATATCTTTTAATTAGGATAAGTTTGTTAATTTCATTTTTATCTTTAGGAAAGTGTGTTTAGTGTCCAATAAGGACTTTATCTGTTTTCTTTTATCTTTAAGAAAGTTTGAGTCGTATTCTGTTAGGATCTTTGTTAGCCTATGGGTATAAATATGTAAGCCTAAGGCTCATGTAAAATTGTCTCACGATCAATACAACTTCGGCGTATCGCCAACCTTTACTTTTCGTCTTCTTCGGCGAGTTCATGCCCTTCCCGCGAGGGGTAAGTCTCGTTATGGCTGCCTGCGCTGTCGAGGCTAGGGCTTCGACGTTCTGATCTCGGCAACGTAAGCACCTACTATCATATATCTTAATCAATCTGATTTAGCCTCTCGATTTCATCGTATCGGCCGAGATTCGTTTTAGGGTTTACGCCGGTATCGACTAAATCGCCTTGCTAGATTAGATTGGCTAAGGTATTCACCACCCCGAAAATCAGTCGAGGGCTTGATTGTCTAGATCTTGCATTTCTTTTCATACTTAGTGCTGCTAAGTCATGATTAGAACCGTAATCTCTAGCCTGTCTGTCGATTGCCAATAAGGGTTTCACCGGGGTTTCAGCCGGTGAGTTATCTGGATGTTGCATCGGCCCAAGAGTTTTACATATAGATTGGATTTGGTCGATGACAACAGAGTATTTATTGTTTATCTGCTTATCGGAAGTTTATGCCATTGGACCTTTGGCCGATGTGTGCTTTAATCTTCAGATCGGTGTTTATTTAATCATATATTTAGATTATGCTATATCACATCGCTATATTACATCGCTATATCATCATGTTATCGTTAGTCGATCGCCTCTATATAGATGTTTGCTCAGTACACAGCCGATGGATTAAAACCCTAACTACATCGGCTGACATCGGCATCGGCTGGAACTGCACCATCGGCCTACCGGCCGATCGGCTATTTTTGCCCTATCGGCCTATCAGCTGATATCTTTGGCCATCGGCCTATCGGCCGATAGACCTTTTATTCTGTTATTTTGTATCTCTTGTCGGTGGCAGGATCAAACTGACTGGCACGCCCGCACTTCATCAATTTTAGGACCTGCACTGGAGCTA
Organism: Oryza officinalis; assembly: GCA_008326285.1. Classification (NCBI taxonomy): domain Eukaryota; kingdom Viridiplantae; phylum Streptophyta; class Magnoliopsida; order Poales; family Poaceae; genus Oryza; species Oryza officinalis. The sequence continues at coordinate 43,496,919 of BDMV01000007.1, forward strand.
AGCAGATCTCCCAGTCCTTCATGTGTCCGCACGCCGGATCCTCATCAGCGGTACGGATTCGGCGTCAACACATTTTTGGCACGCCCAGTGGGACCGTATTTTTGACAACAGATTTTTACACGGCTCGTGGAACCCACAATTGCAACAAGATGTCTGAGAAGGAAGTCAAGGCTAAGGAAGAACAATCTCTCAAGCCGATAGAGGAAGAAGAAGAGCCGATGGATGATGAGACGCTTCAAAAGACAGTTGATGAAATCGTTCGTCGCGCTGTGTTTGATCGATTTGGAATTTTGGTGAGTACATTACATGGTTTGATCGAGAAGATAGTTCCCAGAGTAATTGCCTTAAGAAATCAGACTGGGGGCAAATCGACGAACAATCTCAGCATCATCGGCAACAGCGACATTGGCTTGGGGGGCAAATAGATCAGCATCAGCCTGGAGAGCCACAACAACAATATCGGCCAGAAGAAACTCAAAGATATCAGTCTAAAGAAGATTGGGTCGATATGATTGCAAAGGTAACAGAGGAGTAGTTTGGAATCAAACCTAAGGATTAGACTTCTGTGTATCGGTCGCCGTATAGTAGTACATGTAAATATTACAAGCCAGAAACATGAAAAATTGAGCGTGAAAAAGTTATGCAACGCGATAGTATAGTAGTACAGGTAAAATACTAATAAGTTGAAGTGAACACACTCCACGACTGGTAAATATAAATATTACAAGACAAATAACTAAGGATTATTTCTCTTCGTCGACCTCCGCGTTGGAACATGACGAATATCGCAACCTTCTGCATCTTTTCCTACATTGTACATGCTGCAATCTTTACGAGCATGGTCTCCGCCGCATACAATGCAACCTTTTGATGCCACGAACGTGAGTTCATTTTAGCTTCATCCATGTGGTTCTTGATTCGAAGCGTCTTGCGACGGTCCTTCATGTCAACTAGCAAATTGAGTCAGGCACCCAATTGGCTTCCCCTGGAGGTGGGCGAGTGAAATTGCATACCGCACGCCAACCACGCAATTCACCGTGCCAAGTTGCCTCCCATGCAATTCACCTTCCAACTAGCAAAATGCACGACGAAGTACGTTTTTCCAATTTTCATTAACCTCATCGAGAATAGCCATATATGTGCCCGGGTTTCTGGCCTGCAACACTTTCAAAAGTGGGGGGAAGGTTGTGGTATGAATCTTCGTAACTTCCAATTCTCATCTCTAGTGCTTTCTGCTTCGTCCTCCAAGCCTTGTCGTACGATATCTCATACCCGTACTCTTTCTCCATGTCATGCATTATTGTGAATGGCGACAAAGAGGTTTTTTTAACAACCTTTGAGTACACCATTTGTACCACGAATGCAGCTGTCATGTTCTTGTGTACCAAAGGGGTATTGTCCAACAAATAAGTATGCTCCTCAACCCTTGAAGCTACCCATAAGTTGTCATGTTGTGGCTTGTAACCATGCACTCTCCAAGGGCATCCGGGCTTTGTGCACTTCACGTCATATGTCGTCCTATTTGAAACCTTCACCCTGGACTCCCACCTCTGCAGAAAAGCCCACCTCTTCACCGCGTCTTGTAGGTGTCCTTTGTCATGAAACATCTGTCCAACTTGCACCTTCTTACAATCATATCGTCAGTGGGCATCTAAACCATCGTTAACCCCCAGACAGCTCATCGATATGGTCGTCCAATCTTCAGGTACGTTGGTTTCCTCGTCCCACTATGCTGTATCTTGCCCTTTCACCACGAACGAAATATATTCCTCGTTTTCCAGTTCCATCTCTTCCACTACCGCATCGTTCTCCTCCGCTGCATCAACAGCCAAAGGTGAGTCCGGCTCATCGTCATCCAATTTGTTAGGCGGACAATTGCTACCGGGCACAACTAAATCTACCGGTGCAGTAATCTCCTCTACTGCTTCCTCTTGCCCACTCCTGCAAATATTAATTTCTTCCACGACCTCGATATGAGTTTGTTCCACCTCCGTGCGGCTGGTCTCGCCGGTTCCAACAACATCTATTTTCTTTTACACCAATATTGTCAGGCTATAACCTTTCTCTCTTACTTTAGTCACAAATTTTCTCCAACCCCCAGTAGATGCAAGCTCTACTACTCTCCACTGTCATTCGTATTCACTCCTTACTGGCCACACGGCTTTTATGATGAATTTCTCCATCAAAGGATCTATCCCGAACATATTATGCAGCCACCCTAGCACGTCGTTCAAAACCAACTAGCCTGGTGTATTTAGGGTAGTATCAACGAATGCATATACGGTCAAATCTACCCCGCTATCACAAAGTTGTATTGGAGCGTCGCCATAATACACCCGAACGGGCACATCACCTGACATCCTGAAATAGCATGTCAATTGCTATTAATACGTTACTACCCAATAAAGTATCGAATGCTCTATGCTTACATTATTGCTCTAACGTATTCAAACTATATTTCATTACTTCACTATAAGTTCCATTCGATTTTAACTAATAATAAACGTATAATACCTCCATTCGATTTTAACTAATAATAAACGTATAATAACTCCATTTGATTTTAACTAATAATAAACATATAATACCTGTACTAACAACCAACAATGATTAACAAAAAAATTATCGTTGTCCTAAGGGATTACAAATTTATACCTTCGCTGTCGTTACTCTTTCCTGCACAGTTGCGGACGTCTCCTTCCCAACCGCGTAGTTATTCCCTCCAGCCGAATGACACAGCTCTGCACTAAATTTGACTACTTAAATATAACTTTCTTTCGATTTGTATTAACGCTCAACATTCATTTCTCCCCAATGATAACTATTTCAACATTACGAAATTGCTAATCACCTTAGCAAACATATACTAACTTCAAATTATTTGCAACATACAACTAAATAACTATATATACTAACATTAAACAATTACAAATGGTTAACAGATTATACGTACTAACATTCAACAATGACTAACGATTCACAAATAATAACATCGAAATAACAAGCCTCATACTTACGAATTAAAAATTCACAACTTAACTTAGTGATTACAAGTTTATATCTTAACCACCGCAGCTACTCTTGGTCGTCACCTTCCCTTCTCTTCTAGTGGTGCTACCTCTACGACGATGGCACGCAACAGCAGCGACGGCAATGGCGACGGCACCGGCGGTGGGCGCGGCGGCGGCCTGCGGCAAAGGCTTGCGGCGAGCGAGGCGAGGCGAAGTGGTCCTCTCGGTTGGGTTCGGGATGATTTGAAACTGGGGAGCGACACATAAAAGGGCCTGTCGAACGCCCGTTGTTCGACAGGGACGGTGTGTGCCAGGCGGTGGGCCCTGTCGAACTCCCGCTGTTCGACAGGCCGGCCTGTCGTTCGGCTGCCGTTCGATAGGGCCTGTTGACACGCCGCTGTTCGACAGGCCCACATGTCGTTCCCCCGCCGTTCGACAGGCCCTTATTTTTGCAATTTCATCCATATGCCAACTATTTTTATGATTTTTTATTAAAATAATATTATTTCTAAAAAAAACTCTCCTTTTTGTAGGATCACACTTTTCTACATTGGGCCTCAAGCTAGCCAATTTATCATCCAACATAACAGCCCACTCGATAGGCCCACATCCATGACAAATTTCCCTTATTATAATCATGGCCGCTGGTGCAACGTTCGCCGTCCGCTCGAGATCGTCAGCGCCGGCCGGAATCTCCGGCGGCTGGACATCTACGCCTCGGTCGCGTATCTGCTTGGAAGATTCGACACCGTCAACTGTCTGAATCTTGTAGTCTTTATTGATGGGGTCAGTGTGAAATACTTTTATGTATGAATATCTATATATATATTTATATATACCTAATTAAAAAATTCATAACTTTTCGTCACTTTTTTTTATCTGTCAGGGACGTAAATTAGACTTTTGGTTTTTTTTGTTGGGTCGAAATGCGCTTGCGGGCTGAGATGGAGGAGAGAAGAAGAGAGGAAAGCAGGCCGAAAGGAGAGGTATATTAGACTTTCGGTTGTTTGCTGGGCGGAACGTGGGCTGAGGCGGAGAAGATGAGAAGGGGCTACGGGTTGAGCTTGCTGGGCCGAACCTGGCCCAAAGAGAAAGGAGAAATTTTATTTAGATTTTTATTTAAATAAATATTGAAATGATGTTTGTATTATTAAAATTAGCAATTGACCTATGAAAATTCTGAGAAAATTACAGAGAGTGTAATTAATCATGGATAATTTAATAAAATTAAATCCAGTCATCTAGTTTTATTTCTCACATTTACTTTATTTTACTTGTAAATTAATTTAATTCTACACCTATCTACTTAAAAATACCCAAGTATTCCAGAAAATTTGTATTTTAATTAATTACATAATGTATTTTTTTTCTTAATTTTTTTGTCTTTTCTCCCCGTTGCAACGCACGGGCAGTTTTTCTAGTTCTTTTAAAAATATGAATATAAGTCTAACAAATTATGTTATTACGATATAAGAAATTTTACGGTTTTTGAGAAAATACCTTTGATACCTCAAGGTAAACATGAAGATATCAAATTTTACATAACTCTCAATACCTTTTCAAAGATGGTAAAATTACCCTTATGATATACTCTCTTTGTTTCTTTAAGGCATACATAATATTTTGTAATGTATATAATAACACGGGTTTTCTAAAAATATGGCGTCACACGTTTCACTTACTTTCAGTCACTTATTTATGTGACTTCTATCTCTTCTATATGTAAGTATGTTTCTATCTTTTATATCTCCTCCACCCAAGTACATAATAAATTAGGTGAAACCCCACGCGTTGTTGTGAGAGTTTAGTATGATAACAATAATTAAAAAAATATATAACATAACTAGACAAAAGGCTTACATAAGTTGGTATGGTTTATGATAATTTAATAGTATATAGAATGATGATTCAAATATAAAAGTAAGGTAATGTGGCTTTATGAGAAAAAAAGGAAGATAATTTGGATCATAAATTAATCATCTAAGGGCTAAAAATAAAAATAATTGAGGTGATATGGCTTAATGAGAGAAGAAAATGAGTAAGATAATTTGTATAACAAATTAATCATCTAAGGGCTAAAAATAATTAATGTGATATGACTTAATGAGAGAAGAAAAAAAGTAACATTTACTAAGTGAGGATGAACTATATAGCTATATAAGATATTATAAAAGATAATTTAGAGATATATTGAAATATTATGTGAATTATGTGGGATGATGATTTAACATGCTTGTGTTTTAAAGCTCTAAAATTTAATAAATTATATAAATAGATTATGAATAATATAACATGCTTGCGTGATGTTTAAAATGTAATAATTATTAGTGGATGATGATGTGGTATCTTTACATGTTGAGTTTTAAAATTTAGTGGGTTATAATTTTATAGTAAGATAGGATTACTTATCATCCTAATTCTCTTATATGTTGTGTATTACAAAAGTAATTACATTACAAGTTCTGAAATTTACAGTATAAAAACAATTTTACTGTTTTGCTAAAAAAATTATGACACTGTAAGTATAGCTACTCCCATATTAAAATTAAAAAGTCAAAGTTTGTAAACTTTTACCACTGGTTACTCAAGCTATAAGTATTTTTGGAATGTAAAACCTATAACAATCGAATTAAATTTTATTCTCGTATAATATTAGTTTCGTAGGTATTACCAAAATAATTTTTGGGTTAGGACAAACTTTGACTTTTTTTAGCTTTGTAATACGTCTTATAAGAAGAAACATGAAAGTACTATTTTCAAGGTAAATCTACGCACACTATTTCTTTTGTCCCTTAGCTTTATAAACTAAGCATTTATAAGAAACTATTGATGATGAAAGTTTCAAAGTTTAACCAAACATCATTCTAAACATCATATACTAATGACCGGAGAGTGTATATATATATATATATATATATATATATATATATATATATATATATATATATATATATATATATATATATATATATGAGGCTTAATCTCCAAATTATTGGTTCTCTACCAGTGGCTTATAATTCGTGAACCTGTCTTTCTGTGGTAGGGAGTGGAGGAATACACGGCATTCATGGATGACATGAACAACCTTCCTAAGTGTGAGACCTTGTGTCCTTGTCGGTAATTATAGCGCTAAAGGAGCCCCAAGACTTTGTGCCGACCATGCTACATCTCCTGAGAGGATGCAACCATGTAAAGAAACTTAAGGTGTTGATTAATTGTGATTGCCCCACCGAGGTAAGGGGATCGAGACCATCACCATCCACTCCCTCTATTCATTCCCAAGTGATTTTTCTTTATCTATTATTTTTTAATCACTATATCAGTGCCCAATAATTGTTATATTCATTTTTTATGGTGTGAAAAAACAAGCAATATCTAACTTATTCTCCAAGAATTATAGTTTAATGTGGATACTTCAATTGTCAATACAAATAAAAAATACTATACGAACATAAAACATATTTAGGCATGCATAATAGTCATTAATATGAGGCTCTTAGCTTTGCTAATTAAAAATATTTGCTCATATGGGAGAGAGAGAGAGGTGAGACAAAATATTGTTGATATGATTAACAACAGTTCAACATCGACTCGTAGCCTCTATAAAATAAAAACATGGTTGCATATGGTGAAAGAAAAGAACCGTAATAAAAAAAATATATTTTTTGAGTTAACGGTTAGAGCTTTTATCGTCTCAACTACTATATGAGCATTGTCTTTAAATAATTTTGTTTTATCTAATAAACTATACTAACAATTCTGAGTCAATGGTTCAACATCGACTTTTAGCCTCTATAAAATAGAAACATAGTTGCATATGGTGAAAGAAAAGAACTGTAATAAAAAAATTATTTTTTGAGTTAACGGTTAGTGCTTTTGTTATCTCAACTATTAAGTTTTACATCTAAATAATCTAGTATTGTCTAATAGACCATACTAGCAATTCTGAGTTTATGGTAATGTTAAGTTTTTTGTGTTAATGTAAATATAGGCTATTTGATGCGTTATTATAGGTGACTGGGAGCTAAGAAAAAAGTTAGATGATAAACCAATAGCAGAAGTAGTGTGCTAATTAATATCTAAGAGCTTCAAACTATTTTTTGAATATCCTTAATGACTCGCTTGATTTAATTTAAATCATACGGGGCCTTTTTTCTTTATCAAGCCAATGTAGTTTTTATAATTGAGAGGTTACTAGCTAATCTTGTTCTTCTTGAGGGTGGATTTAACTAGGTCAAGGACAATTTTAGGATGCTGCCTTAAGTATCTATATCACATATTCAAATTTTAGAGTTTTTTGTGATCATTCTAGCTAACACGAAAGGATTAAAAGTACCAATATTTGGCACCACAGTTGCCAACTTGTGGTGTCCACACGGCTACACTAAAGATGTAATTAGAGGTATACCTCTTAGACCTTTTCAGATACAGCAGAGAGAACTCAATTTTTTAAAAAGTTAAAACCCTTGTACCCCGAAGCACAAATTAACGCATAGTGCATTTTTTTGCGGGTATAATACATTAATTCAGTTCACCCGAAATATTATATTAGAATACTTGATTAATATACTCTAGTCTAATACTACTGCACTAACTTATTTTCAGAGTAGAATTTGCTCGGCAGCATGCCCCTGTCGCTCACCAGACAGTGGCCAGACCGATGGCATTGCTTTCGATTGCCTTGAAGAAGTAGGAATCTGTTCACCTCACACTCACAGAAATGTGGAATTTGTTGATCAGTTATTCGGACTGAATGCAGCCATGTTTAAGAAGGTGGTCATATATCAATCAATATTTGCAATATATGCAGAGCAGCTGGAGGCCTACGAGAAGGTCCGCAGCATGTGTGTTTCAAATCCCATAATCGAGTTCAAGCCACTGCAGATTGCAGAAATAGGGTGCAAAACAGCAACAATCTTCGCAGGCAACCCGTTTTGACGATAAATTTCCTGTTAGTTTCCATATCACCAACCTATATATAGTTTAGTTTTGGTAGATATAGTGCATAACATTTTCTTTGTGAGAGACAGATTGTGAGCTTAATTGTGGTACTTGTCAGAGCCTTAGAGCATCATGCATCATACTGTATTAATTTGCTTTCTTTTTTTTAACATTATTGATTCGCTTTCTTGTAACATATTTTGGTGTGCAATTAATTCTTTTGCGTGTCCGTGAAAAAATGCATCAGTATGGTACTGGAAGCCTGAACTGCTGATGCTGCAATGTGATTTAATTTACATTTTACTCCACAAAGTTCGGTACAGTGCACTGGTCACCGGCCTTCGACGATGGTGACGGTGACGTCGTTGACGGTGCAGGTGGACGACCACTCGCCGTCGGTGGAGCCGCAGCCGCCGCCGCGGTCGCTGCAGAACCCCGGGTGCCTCGGCTGCGGCACCACCGCGCTGAGGTTGCCCAGCATCATGAACACCGCCGCCATGTGCGGCCGGTCTTCCGGCCGCTCCTGCACGCACAGGAGCCCCACCTGCACGCACCGCAGCACCTCCGACCTGCTGTACCCGCCGCCGCCGCCGGCGGCGGCCATCGCCTCGTCGAGCAGCGCCAGCGCGTTGCCCTCCCTCCACAGCCTCCACGCCTGCATGCGTTCAGTTCTTGATCAAATTTGCAGCGAAATTAACTAAGGTGTTAGAATTCTTGATCAACTTACGTGGCTGAGCAGGCTAGTCTGCTCGCCGCTGCTGTACATCCCCCGGTTCTTCCGGCCGCTGACGAGCTCCAGCACCAGCACGCCGAAGCTGAACACGTCGGACTTCACCGAGAACACGCCGTCCATCGCGTACTCCGGCGACATGTACCCACTGCCCATTCGCCATTGTCACCATCACAACTTCAGAATTTAGCAGCTATATATATCTACCTGAAGAGATCATCAGAATCAGTGTCGTGCTCACTATGTCCCAACGACTTTTCTGGTGTGCGAGTCGGTGTCGTCGCCGAAGATCCTGGCGACGCCGAAGTCGGAGATCTTGGGGTTCATGTCTCTGTCGAGCAAGATGTTGCCGGCCTTGAGATCCCTGTGGATGATCTTGAACCGGGAGTCCTGGTGCAGATACAGGAGGCCCCGTGCGATGCCGAGTATGATGTTGAATCGCTTCGACCAGTTCAGCTGAGCTGATTGAGCCTTGTCTGCACAAAATTACACCGATCAAATTTTATCTGTAAATTACTTAAACGCAGTTGCAACGACAGATAATGAATCAATAATTAATGGCGCCAAAATGTTCAGGCAATTATCTGGGTGTACAGTGTTGTACCGAAGATGAAGTTGTCGAGGCTCTTGTTCTCCATGTACTCGTAGACCAGCATCCTTTCCTCGCCATGGATGCAGCAGCCGAGGAGCCTGACAAGGTTCACATGCTGGAGCCTCGCGATGAGCATGACCTCGTTCTTGAACTCGTCCAGCCCCTGCGTCGAGAATTTCGACAGCCTCTTCACTGCCACTGTCTGCCCTCCATCCAATTCTCCCTGATGAATTTCACATCATGCAAATTGTTCTCAAATTGTCAATCAAAATCACCAATGTGTGTGATATCAGAAATGTGTCTGCGTTGATTTTTTTTTAAAACCTTGTAGACAGGTCCAAAACCACCTTCACCGAGCTTAGCCGAGTTCGCGAAATTGTCAGTGGAGAAGGCTATCGTGTTGAAGTCAAAGAGAGTGACATTCAGTTCGTTGCTGTGTCTGGTTTCATCCTCCATTTTCCTGTCTTGGACTTGACTCAGAGGGATACTTGAGTCAAATGAGGTGAACCTTTGAGGACTCTGAAATCTCACTGGGTTTGCAAGTGTTAGTTAGTATTCAGGTTAGCACATGGATTAACTGAAAAATGTTCATTTCTCTCCTGTCAGAAAAAGACAGAAGAAGGAAGACTTGGGAGTTGGAAGAACCTTTGTTTCTGAAGAACTTGTCCCAGATGAAGAATGCAGCCAACGCCAGAAGAACAAGACCGGATAGGCTTAGGACAACAGCAAGCACTGTGTTTTTCCTGCTGGAATCATCCCCATTGGTTGCTGTCAGAGTCATCTTGGAGGTGTCAGCAAGTCAAATTAGATGTACTAGAACATGTTTAAAAAATTAATTGTGCTTGACTGATAGGGGAAGTTTGTACTACTACAGAAACAGCTAGTAGAAGATTGACTGAAGATTTTGCTTTGAAACCAAGTAACCCCTTGATTTAGTAGTTCCCTTTTCTTTAATGATTATCGAAGATTTTTTAGTACCAACAATGTTTTTCAAATTTCAAGTACACCACTGAAAGGTTCGTGCTGCCAAACGTGATTTCCATCACCAAAAATAATGGAAGTGATAATCCATGTAAAATTAAGAACAACATCCAAAATAAATATGATAACTAGCAATCTTATGTGCTTGTCCATGAAAGAAACAAGTGCTTACCAAAAGTCTACATGTCTTTGATTTAGGTACAGGACAGTCGCTTCAGGCCAAATTAAAGAACCATTTCTGATCAGCGCATTGCGGCCACACAGTATCAGATAGAACAATTAAGACTGATTTGCTCTACAGAAAGACTAAGAGTGACAGTATTTAATTCCTTCTTGAGACGAATCCAAGCAATTCACTCAGTCTCTACGAGGACAAAATGGTTGTATTTTACTAAGACTGCAGATTCTTTCCAATATTGTTCTACATCTAATTAACATATGCAAATTAAATCATATAGGTATGACAGAACATATATGATGCTTTCTTCAAAACATTCTCTTTTAAGCGAATAATATATCTATTATACCTTAACTTTATTTATGATGTCCTATTTGGTTGCCACCATTTATGAACAAATACCAAACATGCTTAAGGTTAGGTGCTTAAAATCTTTGTTCACACCATAACAAGCATAAAAAATCTTGCCAGCACATCTCTAAATAATTGAACACATGGGACCTAATTTTTTAAAATAAAATCTTATCATAATCGTGGTTGTAACCAAACAGATATCAAAGACCCTATTTGGCACATCTATAGATAATAGATCCTGCTAGATCATGTTAGAATTTTAGTTTGTAAATTAAATTAAAAAGGTTTAATTTTTTTATTTTCTCTAATAGGAACACAATGATTTATTCAAATGTCATCAATGTAATCACAACTCTAGATTTACAAATTTTGAGAACTAGTAATACCCCGCTTTAAAAAAAATCGTAGATATCAAGGTGTTACAAACTGTCTAAACTAGTCAAATTTATCTAATCTTAAATTCTATGACCACGAAATGTACCTATCAACACCCTGAAAACCTTTTTTTATATAAAAAAAGACAACACCCTCAAAAGTTATGTTGTGACTGCAGTGAAATAATTGCATGATATTCATATGGCATATGAATTACTCTCTCCGTTTAATATTATAAGTCGTTTTAATTTTTTTTAAGTCAAACTCGTTAGGTTTGACTAGGTTTAATAAAAAATTTAGCGACATCTTTAACATCAAATTAGTTTTATTAAATATAATATTGAATATATTTTGATAATGAGTTTATTTTGTGTTAAAAAAGTTTGATTAAAGAAAAGTTAAAACGAATTATAAGATGAAACGGATGGAGTGGTAGAGTGGAGAGTTGAATCATACGCAAATCTGATGCGGCGAGACGGATGAACAGATCCTCGCCGCCATAGGAGAATTTCCTGATGTCCACAAGCGGCGAGCTCCAGATGATGCAGCCGCTCCCGCCTCCCCTGACGTCGGAAGCAGAGTACGCCACGCAGGAGCAGTTCGCCTGGCACCTCATCCTGCACTGGTCGACGGTGATGGCCGCGTCCACCGTCGCGTTGGTGGTGTCCGGCAGCTTCACGCCGCGCAGCGGCAGGAACCCGTCGCCGGTGCAGTTGAGCCGCGTCCGGCGCGCGCACCCGGCGGAGTTGTCCCTGAGCTCCCAGTTCTTGGGCGACGCCGGCGCGAACCCGGCCGGGCAGCCGCACATCGCCGCGGCGCCGACGTCACAGACGCCGTAGGCGCCGCAGTGCGCGTACTGGTCGCACTGGTCTCGCGGCACCGACCAGTAGAGGCTCCACCCGGCCTGCGGCAGCCACACGTACCGCTGCGCGCTCGACTGGTTGAGCACGAACCTCGAGAGGACGGCGCCGCCGTTGTTTTCGCCGTCGTCGTCCACGACGAAGGTGTAGTAGACGTCGGTGCGGTTGGCGACAAACTCGAACCGGAAGCTGGTATTGTTGGGCTCCATCTCCGGCTCGCCGCTGAACTGCAGGCCGTTCCACGGCCCGTTCCGGTACACCGGCGACGTGCCGTTGTACCAGATGAACCCCTCCGGCGCGCCGCGCGGGTCGATCTTGAACGTGTAGTCGCCCGGCGACGGGTCGCCGGCGCTCCTCCACGTCGTCAGGTAGCGGTCAAGCCCGGTGGTCAGGTCCCACCCAAACTTCATCCCGGGGAGCAGAGTGTCCGACGGGTAGTCGAAGCTCTGCCACAGAACCTCCCCGGCGCCGCCACCGCCGCTGGCGAGCACGAAGTTGCCACTATCCAACAGCCTCGCCACCGGATCACTCGCGGTTACATTCGACGGCGCCGACGACCACACCACGCGCCCGGACCCATTACCGAGCACCAGACGACCACCACCGCCTCCGCCGCCGCCGTTGACGACGACAGCCAAGCTCCCGGCGGTGCCACTCACCGGAGCATCCCGGTTGGCCACCCACACCACGGTCGGCGGATCGATGTCCCTGTACCATATTCCCAAGAACCTCGCCGTCGTCGAGCCCGGCGGGGTGAAGAACCCGAGCTCGAAGACCCCACCGGCCGAGACAAGCTTCTGGCCATCGGCTAGAGAGGAGTTGGCAAGAATGGTGTCACTCGCGGAGGCGACAAGGGAGAAGAAGAAAAGGAGGAGGAGAAGCAGAGGAAGGAGAGCTAATAGCCGCATGGCGCTCGCCGCAGCCATGGCCATCCTGACCATGTGGCGCCGGAAAGCACCACGCACTCACGGCTCCTACTAAGATGGGCTAGAAAATTTTTAAACCGCACCTTGTTTTAGCTGGAATACTTGTGCAAATTGAACACTCACCTACTCATCCAATGGAATGTTGCATTCGCCATTTCGTCTTTGTCGCATGCAGGAACTGGCTACTGGGCACGATGGTTCCAAAAACAGGTGGACCGGCAGATAACCGATCCGGAGCCAGCGACCGGTTAGGATGAGGAGGCGACTATTGGCCTGATGTACTACCTTCATTTGTTCGATTTTTAGACACTACTCCCTCCGTTTTGTTTTATATTATAAGTCGGTTAACTTTTTCTTAAATCAAAATTCTTTAAGTTTGATCAAATTTACAGAAAAATATAGTAATATTTCTAATACAAAACAAACATTGTATTGAAATAAATTCAAAGTAAAATTTAATTAAACTAATTTCATGTTATAAATATTACTAATTTTTTCTATAAACTTGATCAAACCTAAAGAATTTTGATTAAGAAAAAAGTCAAATGACTTATAATATAAAACGAGCGAGTAGTATATGGCACTTGTAATGGGATCTTAATTAAAAAATTAGTATTAATCTGTTATTACCATTGTTATATATATATTTATATATATATATATATATATATATATATATATATATAAAATCTTTTAGGTGTTGTATATATTTGTTTCTTATATATGAACCATTTGAATCCACATTATTCTTTTTCCTTCCCTAAAAGTAGATAGTTGATGAGGTTGTTTGACACGTGGGTCCTCTAGTCTTATCTAGTTTTTTCTTTAAAAAATAAGAAGTTGGTCATGTCAAAACCATCACCACCACTACTCTCTTTTCTCTTTCAAAGAGTATAGATATAGATAACATTTGATCATTTTTCTTTTTAAAAAGCTATGTAAATATGTTTTTTACACCTTTTATTACTAAGAGTACTTTAAACCTGACTTATATTTTTTTAACCCTTTTTTAAATAAGATGGATGGTAAAATATCATGACAAGAAGTAAACATTGTCATATATTTAAAAACAGAGATGATAAATTTTGATTAAAAAAAATGTATTCTAAATTTAAATTTAAACTTATTTTGGTTGGTTACCAATTACTGTCTGGTTATTGGTCAAAAATTCAAATCCCAGTTCGAGGTTATTGGTCAAAAATTCAAATCCCAGTTTCGAGGGAGGTAGGTTTTATTCCTCGAGAGGATGTTTCCTCTTTTTAAGCATATATATAACCTAAAAGTAATTAAAAAATTGGTAAGATTGATCAATATATGATATATCATACACTTTATAAACATGTAATTTTAAATTGACATATACAAATAGAACAGAAATAATAAATATGACTGAGTGTTTTGTACTATTGACAATCATATTTGTTGTTTTTTCTACTTATAGATCATATTTAAACATGTATGTTTTGAAGTGGTATATCACATATTGATATTTTTTCTCGATTTTTTTTTAAAAAAGTTATGACTATCTTGATGACACGAAAAATAAGGATATGCTCCCTTGAGAGGTAAAACGACTTTGCCGGTTTTGAGCAACTGTCCAGTAGCCTATAATACTACCAAACCGGAATTCTGAACCCTCCTCCTACCAAGTCATACTTGACTGTAATACCATCATACTGGTGTTGATTGACAAAATATTTTAGCATCAAGTTTTCACAAAGCTAGTAATTTTACGGTGACTTTCCGCGATGGATCTACTTGCGGTCTTGCATTGCTGCCTTTTTGAAAAGGAGACGGTGATTTACTGATTTTGATGTCCTACGTTTAGATAGTACATGCAAGTATTATCTAACAAAAAAGGAGTCGTTCTCATGGGGTTAGATTTCGCCCATGATGACGACCTCCATGGCATTTTTCTGATGGAGAGGCAGCGTCTCCTTTGTTGACGCAACGACGACTTATGATTAAAAAAAGGTGCATTTTTCTAGTGTTGGAAGAAGCATTACGGCATCAGATAGAAGATTTTTGAGATGGTGATGAACTAAACCGGTGTGACTTCTGACTTGGCACATAATGAACCTACCCCAGGTAGCTCAGACTTCACTCTTTAGTAACCCAATGTACTATATCTAGAGTATGTTTACCTGCCTAATTTCTTACCAGTCGTCAAAGTAGATTCCCCAGAACAGTTTTGATTATTTCGAAGGGTAGAGATATCTTTTGTCATGAATCCACAAAAAATAGAAAGTTCACCCTATATGCTTGTGACGTACAACTTCATCTACAATTTTATATCAAGAAAGATGCAACATTACGACACAGGAAATCAAGCATTGGACTAAAAAAAGTTTTTTTAAAAAAAAATAGTCGCACCACACAGTGCGAGGTTTCGTATATTAATATAGCATAAAAAATTACAATATTATTGTCTTTGAAAAACTACGATCAGGGAAAAAAAACAAAACACACCATCATACGCTAAAAAACTCTTGCATACACTCACAAGGAAAGAACTAACACCAAACCAGCTACCACTATGTGTGACCGGTCGCTGTTAGCTTATCAATGGGAGCACAAACACACCACCCTAGAAGGTCACCCATAGACTACTGATTAACCGCAAAGAGAAGGGTTGTTGAGAGAGAGGATGAGAGAGATAAGAAGATCTACTTGGTCTCGCGCAAACATAATGGTGAACCAATGATCCCACCATAGATCATTTTGATTTTAGGGGGGAAAGACACAAATGGGATCTCCTAGATGACGCGTCCAAGGAGATCGTGCTGCCACCGCGCATCCAAGATATCTTGGACAAAGAATTTGTCCGGATGATCCCTCTGAAGAAGAAGAGATAGGAATCTCGGGAATGCCCCCAGAAGGATCACGGCACCAAAAGGCGTCGCAATTGCTAGCCAGGAAGAACCGCAAGGCTAGGCTTTCGATCTTCGCTGTACTCCGCCATACTGGTGCACCTCCGCCAACTAGCCCTGTCTGAAATCCAGGACATACGTACACACGATCAGGCCCAGCTTTCTTTTTTTTTTCCATAGCTTTTTAGTCCGTCTCCCTTTTTTTTGGCATGGCTTTCATTTTTGGCCCAATAAATTAACGTGACATTCAGCCTCAGCTTTTTGGCCCGTTTCTGTTTTGGGCTGCTTCCTTTTTACTCGGTTTTGAATTTTACACATACAAAATTTACACACATATACAAAGTTTATACATATAATTTTGTATACATATAAATAAAAATTCATACATATACATATAAATATAAATTTTAATTTTATATGTATATATATAAAGTTTATATATATGTACACATATAAAGTTTTGTATACATATATGTGCAAAGTTTGTGCACGTATATATATTTTTTTATACGTCAAAAATATATGTGTATATGTATAAATTTGTACACATATAAAAAATTGTATAGGTATATACAAAGTTCATATGAAAATATTTTATATATACACACATAAAGTATATATATATATATATGTATATATATACTTTATATACATATGTA
This sequence comes from Oryza officinalis, assembly GCA_008326285.1. NCBI lineage: Eukaryota > Viridiplantae > Streptophyta > Magnoliopsida > Poales > Poaceae > Oryza > Oryza officinalis. The sequence continues at coordinate 43,513,396 of BDMV01000007.1, forward strand.
TAAACTTTGTATAGTATATACAAAATTTATACGTACATATACAAAGTATGTATATACATATATACGTATATACAGGAGACTAAAGGGGTGAACTGATCGCACGCAGCCGTGCACGCGACTGGTCGCGTATCCAGGGCCTCTGCAGAAATTTGGAGCCCCGAAACAAAATGCACATTGGGACCCTAAATTTTGTTAAATTCATGTGTCTAATATAAATAAAGAACCAAATCATGTTTTATAAACGGAAGAAAAGACATTAACGATTTAAGAATCAATCCAATCGATCATCCAAAATATTGTAATTTAATTTGATTCAAATTAGTTATTACCATCCAGTTCAGTAGTTCGTCAGGTCAAGCCTTCGAGTTGGAGGAGATGAGCTGATGAGAGGAGAGGACACGAGGACGACGATGAGGCAACTGGCCACGCCAGCCGCTAGGGCTCGGCGCTCGTGACTCGCCTCGCCGCCGCTCGCCGCTATGGTCTGCCTCCTGCAGCGCAGCCCGGTGAGATACTGCACCTGCGGCCTGCGGTGCCCGCTCGGCGCCTCGGCGACGCTCGTGCTCGCTCGCTCGCTCCGTCACCCGCTCGTCTCGACTATTGACGCACGCATGCAGGATTTGGGAATCGGGATCGACGTCCTCCACGACTCGATTCAACGCACGCGCGGGGTGCCCTGTCCTTTGACCTTCTGCCTTCGCTCGTCGCTTGTTGGTCGCTGAGACGCGGTAGCAGGCTAGGCGACAGGCGCACAAGCAAGCAGCCCTGGCATGTGGCCCACTCAGACTTGGGGGGGCCAAAAAATTGGGGGCCTTGTGCAGCCACCTTGCTCGCACCCCATCGACGGGCTTGCACGTATCACCCACCCCCAGCCCTGCCCGCCACAAGACAGTCCTCACGAGGGCCTTCCACTCCTACCGCCATCATACCAGCGCCACTCCCGCCGCCATAGCACCAACACCCCTCATGAGTACCACCGATGCAGATCCGGGCTCAACTACCTCGCCGTCGTAGGCCACAGCCGTCACCAAATTCATGAGCACCCGAATCGCAGCAACAAGAAGAAGAAGAAGAAGAAGAAGAAGAAGAAGAAGAAGAAGAAGAAGAAGAAGAAGAAGAAGAAGAAGAATCCTAGCCATCTCTTGACGCAAAATCTATTCTAGCCATGTGTTGACGCAAAATCTATTCGTCGAGTGGGCCAAAAAATGTGTTGACATAGTTCCTACGTGTGGCACACGAAGGCCTGAGAAATCTGCTTAACTCCGATGAAGGTCCTAAACTTTGATAAGATACAGGCATACCAGTCAGTTTGATCCTACAGCTGACAAGATGGATAACTATGTTGATGACCAAAAAGTCGATCAGTTAACAAGGCGATGTAGCGATATTAGCCGATATAAAAATATTAGCCAATGTCAATAGGGCTTTGACCAATAGGCTATATGTCCCATATAGATTTTGATACTTGAATAAATAATGATATAAAGACAATCGGCTAATAATGGTAAAATAAGATAATAAACCAATCGACCGATATAAATATGACAAAGTAAATGTCCGATAAACCAGTCAGCCGATATAGATATAATAAAGCAAGTATCTAATAAACCAATCGGCCAATATGACATAGAATATTAGATGTGGGTTCGGTGGTTAAAACATATATCGGCTGAAAATCCGATGTTATTAAATCCAAATGATTAAGTAATCAATGAAACCTTTCCTGCAATCGGCTAAAACCAACTTGTATATAATCCTTATAAGCCGATGCAACATTTAGATAACTCATCGACTAAAACCCCGATGAAACAATGATTGATGCCTACTAACTTAAATAAATATAACTTACAACCACAACCTCATAGGTCAAACCCAATCGATGTAACATAAAGTTGATAATTGCCTCATAAATTTAAGCAAGCTGATATGACACCGATCAAAGTGGTCATGCATTAAATTTAACTAAGACAGTAAAACCATCGAAGAAAAATTTAACACGTTAGATAAAATCGGATAACACTCCGATGAAAATTAGCATGAATCTATCAACTTAACAAGATTTAAATTATCAACAACAATCTAGTAGGTCGGACCTAACCGATACGGCACGAGATTGTATATGATAATCTAATACTTAATGGGCTGATAGATCTGTCTAATGTGATGGATATAACGAATCTATCTAAAACATCATTGTGATTGTAGAGATATATTGACTAAGCTAGAAGATTAGACCTAACCGAGACGGTTCTAACTAAACCGATGCGTCTCTAAACACAATACAATTAAAGATAGAATTGAGATATCAAATAGGCAAAGATACAGACTGAACTAGAGCAATCTAAGATATCGAAGCAATGCGGTCTTGAACAACACAAATATAGCCAATACAATTGCCAGAATCGGTGAAACTTAGGACTTACCCCTTCGCCGAAGATCGAAGCCGATGCAGCCCCGCGTGAGGTGCCAAGTTACTAAAAGAAACATCAGAATAAAAAGGTGACGATGCGCCGAAAGTTGTATTGATCTGAGAGATAAATTACAAAGACTCCGGGTGTATATATTTATACCCATAGGCTGATAAGAGTCCTAATTGGACACGACTCACACTTTCCTAAAGATAAAGTAAAAGATATAAGTCTTGATCGGACTCTAACCAATCTTTCCTAAAAATAAATTGTCACGTCCTGATAAATTCATCCCGAGTTAAAAATCATTTTCTAAAAGGAATAATAGAAATAATTAAAATTCGAAAAGAAAATGGCAAAACACTAAAATACGTCCAAGAAAAATTCGATTGTTGCCCGCAGAATTTTTCTCCTTGGTCTAAAAGGAGCCCTCAATTTTTACGTGAATTTTCATAGCACAAGAAATAATTTTAATGCAACAATAACCAATTTCAGACTTAATTAAATAGAAAACCTAAAAATAATTCTCTCCCTCTCTTTGGGCCACTTTCGGCCCAAAGTCCTCCTCCTCTCCCTCGACCTGCCGTCAAAGTCTCCTTTTCCTCCTCTCTCTCTCCCTCCCTCTTGGGCCATTTTTTTCCCCCTAGGCCCAAAGTCCCCTCCCTTTCCTTGGCCCAGCCGCCTCCCACCGGCCTGCCCTCCTCCTCGCGCGGCCCAGCTAGCCCAGGAGATCGTTGTCTTCCTCCTCCAGCCGAGCCAGAGCGCCTGTTCCTCTCTCTCTCCATGAACAAAAGTGCCGCCCCTCCACTTGATCTCCCTTCCCGGTTGATTCCTCTCTAATTAAAGTGCAAAAATGGGTTCCTCTCCTCTCCCTCATCAATTCCCCCACCTTTTCCCCTTCCAATTCATCCTTAATTCGCTGAATTTAATCCTCCTTGCATGGCTTCCATGGATGACCGGCCAGTGACCTCCCCGACTGTCCCCTCCTCTCCTCGGCCATCCCCTCATCTTCCCGGCCATCCCCTCCTCTCCTCCGGCCTATAAATGGCGCGGCAACCTCCTCCCCTACCTCTCCTTTGCATTTCCCGAGCCCTTGTTGCTCTCTCTTCGTCTCCCGTGCGGCTTCCTTTCTCCACCGTGTCGGCCAACTTTGCCTGCCCTCCCCATTGGCCGGAGCAGCGTCAACCGTGCCATCGCCTCCCCCGACATTGCCGCTGCTCCCTTCTCTCTCGGCCTCGCCTTCGTCTGGTCCGAGGTCAGCCGGAGCACCGTGGACGCCGGCAACACATGGTAGCGCAGCCGCTGCGCCGTCTCCAATTGTCGTCGTCGCCTTTGTCCTTCGGCAGCCCCTCCCTCCTTGCCGAAGTGTCGTCCCGCTGCGCCATCGCTGCCACCGGCTACCGGTCGTCGTGCTAGCCGTCGGCCCTCCCTTCGTCAAGCCGAAGCCGTCCGCGTCATCAAGGTCGTTCGTGTCGTCGTCGTCCGCCTCTTCGCCAAGCCCAAAGTTCGTCGAGTGCTGCCCGTTCGTCTGCGTCGTCCCCGAGTCGTCGCTGTTGCCCTCGTCGTCGCCTTCGTCCTCGGCACCGCGTCGTCAAGGTCGTCCTCGCCTTCATTCAAGGGTCACTACCGAAGCCGTCCTCCTCGTCGTCGCTCCGTTCGTTATCGGCCGTCTCCTCCGTTCGTCGTTGGTAGTCGTCGTCGTCGCGTTGTGGTAAGGACCCCTTTCCTCGCTGCCCCGTCCTCGTCCTTCCCGTGTAGCCCTCGTGCCCGTCGTGCTGTTGTCGGCCCTGGTCTCGTTCACCGGTGTCGACGGTTGTTCGTGCGGTCTTCGCGTGCACGTGTGGTGGTCGTGTTCGTGTGCCCGTTTGACCTCCTCGTGCTTACCCACGTGTGCAGCCCGCGTGGCATTTCCGTGAGGCCCGCTTGTCGGCCACTTGTTTCGGTTGACACGTATGGTCTCATTCCGTCCTTCTCGTGGATCGTCTCTGTGAACCCGATCCACGGTGAACTAGCCGTCTGACCTGTGGGTCCCGGCTACCGGTCGCTCGATCCTTTCTTTCCGCGAGCGATGTTACATTAAACATAATTTAACGGTACAATAATAACTAAACAACTCGGAAATTTCCACTTTAATTACACCTAAATTTCGGATGGTCGTTTCTCGGCCATATGAGCTCCAAATTGACCCGTTCCAAACTGTTTAGTATTTGTTATAACTTAAAGAACTCATGTCTGTTGTTTTTATGTACTGTTGTTGTTTCTTTCTTAGCGTTGTAGCTTTGTTTTGTTTGTTCGTATAGTGGCTGTCGTTCCGGAGTTCCCGTGGTGCAGTTCGAGTTCGTTGCGGAAGCTTCAGAAGCCCCCTTTTTCTCTGAGCAAGGCAAGTCACACTCTCCTTGAGCATATTGAATCCCAGTTTGTGAAAAGTATTTTAATTTAAATTATTGCATTCGCTTTATTAAATTTACTGCGTTATAACTGTTTTATTTAGCTTTTCCTACATTCCTTGTTATAGCCTTATTATTTGTTATTGTGTAATTACCTTTGACAACCCTAGGTAACAAAAAATAAAACTAGTAAGGACTTTATATATGTGGTGCTTATTAGAAACTTTAGGAATATGCTTAGCCTTGCTTACATAGAAACAAATAGAGTTGATTTTCAATAATTAGAATGGTGAATAATTTGTAAATAATGGTAATTTTGGTTTAATGGCTGTTTAGCCATGAAATGATGTTTCCCCTTCAAAATTTTCTCAAACTTGTTTTCGGCTGGGCTCGAGGTGTATGGTTTTGTTAGTCGCACCTCGGTCCTCATAAGGACCGATCTTCGGGCCTCTGTTGCAAGGCATATTCCGTACTACCACTTGTCTAATGGGTAAGGCTTAACTTGTCGTCTAGGACGGCCATGAGCAAAAAGACACAGATAGGGATGAATGAAGCCCTTGGTGGGGTTGACGTCTCTAGCAGTACGCCCGGAGGCATAGACTGTTTGCTCGACCCAGGGCGCCTGGCGGGGGAAGTCTATGTCGGTCTTTTTCGCTTAGGGCAATACTAGGTGGTAGGTTATGTCATGGTTTTCGTCCGTATACCGTGGTGGCATGTGACACGTCGCAACACGTGAGGAAGACATATCTGGTGGGTAAAGATGTACACCTCTGATCAGAGTTTAATCTATTCGAATAGTCGCGCCCTCGGTTATGGGCAAGCTGAGCAATGTACCCAAGTTAGAATTCAATTCTGTTTAAAACTAAAATAATTGGAGTTAGCACTTATTGGCCTAGGTTAAGGCAAGATCGCGTCGGTGCGCGGCTTGATGATAATTTTGACTAGAGATAGGTTCGTGTTGGTTTAAAAATGCCTTTAAATATTTAAATATTTCGAAATGCTGGTTTTATGCAAAATAGACTTATAAATGAATCCTTATACTCCCTTGCATTAAGTGCATTTTCCGGTGTGGTTTGCTGAGTACGGTGGTTGTACTCATCCTTGCTCAATCTTTCCCCCTCCAGTCAGTGAAGCTCTTGAAGAAGAAGTCTTAGGTGGAGTTCTGGCTTATACCCCAGTTGAGCACCTGTGAAGATGGAGCCGTAGGCCCGCTAGTTCGCTGCTGTTTTTCTTTTGTTATCAGGCCTTATGTGCCTTTGTAATAATGTAAATATTATCGTGATAATTAATAAAGATGTGTCTTTTGTATCAAGTTTGTGTGGTATACCCCAGCTTTTCCTGGGACGGGGATTAATACACTAGCGTTCGGGAAAGGTATTTTTCGAGCATGACATAAATCATGCCTAATTAATAGATAAATTAAGCTATCATGTCATCACGATTCCTTCTTGAACTCGGTTTCTTTTGGATAAGCTTTCATCGGTTGCTCAACTTCTTTCCTTAACCAAATTCACTATAGAATCTTACCAAATTTTGACGTTAACACCATTGTCTTCCTCAAGACCGTGAGGACCTCTGACGGCGGCGAGATGGATGGAACGAGGTGGGAGGCATGCTAGTGCAGGTGTCAAGTTTCACCCATGTCGTCTGTGATGGGTGACGCGGGGATAGTTTTGTTTTTAAGGATTGATTTTTACCATGTGCTAGGAAAAAAGTTATTTGGAGTTTTGCGATTAGTTTAAACGAAAATAAGCTGATTATATATATATGTATATATATATATATAAAAGGACGCGGCGAGAATATGCACCGTTTAGCACACAAATTTAGAAGAGGGGGCTAAATAAAGAGCATGTCTATTGGGATTTTTTTCCGATATGAAATAAAACATGCGGGTGGGTACAAAGGCCGCATCCCGCAGTGGCCTCTCCAAGGTGTAACATGAAAATATTGGCCCAACTCACAGCCCACGAGAGCGTGACGCCGCCGAGAGCGTCACCTGATCACCTCAGCCCGATCAAACAGCACACAGGTAATAAGCATAGAAAAAAACGCGGATGGCTGAAAAGTATTTCCTCCGTTCCTGTCCCATAAAAAATAAATTGGATAAGAGATATTTTTTTATCCCAAAATATAAAGGATTATAAATCTGTTTTACTATTATGAATCATATCTAGATTCATAATAGTGTTACGTACACCTAAAATTTTTTATATTTTAAAACGAATAAGGTATAATATATCTTAATATTACATTCGTATATTTAATTTTTATAGGACGGAGGAGTAAACTGATACTCCCTCCGAATGACACTGACTTGGCCTCCGACTGGCAGAAAATTCAAACGAAATGACTGTTCTCTCTCTCTTTTTTCGCTGGGCCAAATGACTGTTCTAACTGCTGATGATTCAACGCCAGCAAGTCTGACGCGCAAAATGACATTGGCGCCATCCACAAAATTTGATCGATCCACTAGGATGAAAAGCTTTGTGACTTGTGAGTTGTGACAGGTCAGATGCCTGCCACCACTTCATATTCTTGCAGACTCTTGGCACGATCAGACGACTGCTTGACTAGCCCGTTGATCCATTTGCACTTCGCATGGACAGGACCAGCCCATTACGTGAGTACACGCGTTAAAGTTCGCAAGTGGAAGACCCCCCGATCGAGTCCCCGCCGCTTTGAATGATTAGTCGTCGCAGCATCTGAAGCTGAATGCTACGGGCTACTCGCAATTCTGAATGTTCCAATTGCTGTCCATGCAAATGCGACTCCCTATAAAATGCCAACCACGCAAAGATGCCCGAAGCACTAAAGAGCCATACAGCCACGTGTCTCTTCTACCTTAGCACACGTACGTTAGTATCCAAAAGTGCGCACGTACGCATGGCCACCACCCTCGCCTTCACCGTGACGCGGTCGGCGCCGGAGCTCGTCGCGCCGTCGAGGGCGACGCCGCGGGAGCTCCGGCCGCTGTCCGACATCGACGACCAGCACGGCCTCCGGTTCTACCGGTCGGGCCTCCACTTCTTCCGGGCTAGCGGCAGCGGCGGCGCCGGAGCAGCCGACCCCGCCGCGGTCGTCAGGAGAGGGCTCGCTGACGCGCTCGTGCACTACTACCCCGTCGCCGGAAGGATCCGTGAGGTAGAGCCGGCGCGGAAGCTGGTGGTGGATTGCACGGGCGACGGCGTGGTGTTCGTCGAGGCGGACGCCGACGTCTCCCTCTCCGACTTCGGCGACGTGCTGTGCCCGCCGTTCCCGTGCTACCAGGAGCTCCTGTGCGAGCCCGACGGCAACTGCGCCGCCGTCGTCGGCCGCCCGCTGCTCTTCGTTCAGGTGAACACGTCGTGCATGCACGTAGCTGCACCATATTTCGTTTCATGCACGTACACCGGTACACGTATGTTAGCTCGTACTAACACCACTTGTTTCTATGTGTACACAGGTGACACGACTCAGGTGTGGTGGGTTCGTGTTCGGCCTGCAGATCGGCCACAACATCGCCGACGCGGCCGGCACGGTGCAACTCCTGCGAGCGATCGGCGAGATGTCGCGGGGCATGCCCGCGCCGACCGTGCCGCCGGTGTGGGCGAGGGAGCTGCTCATGGCGCGGTCGCCACCGGTGGTGACGCACTGGCACCCGGAGTACGACGAGACGGCGGTCGGCGGCAACCACGACGTGCTTCGCCACCATGAGCTGCTCGTGCAGCGCGCGTTCTTCTTCGGACCGAAGGAGATGTCTGCATTGCGAGAGCTCGCCGCCCGAGCCGGCGACGGCGGCGCCGGCAAGCGGATCTCCCGCTTCGACATGCTCGCCGCTTTCCTCTGGCAGCGCCGGGCGGCGGCGCTGGAGTACGACGACGACGACGAGGTTCGCGTCATGTTCGTGGTGAACGCGCGCGGACGCAGCCCGCCGCTGCCCGTGGGGTTCTACGGCAACGCGTTCGCCTTCGCGGTGGCGGCCTGCACGGCGGGGCAACTCCGTGACAGCCCGCTCGCCGACGTGGTGAACATGGTCGCCGCCGCGAAGGCCAGGGCGGCGTCGGAGGGAAACCTGCAGTCGGTGGCCGACCTGATGGCGGAGCGCGGGCGGCCGCGGTTCGGGCGCGCGGCGAGGACGTACCTCGTGTCCGACGTGACGCGGGCCGGGTTCGAGGGAGTCGACTTCGGGTGGGGTGAGGGGGCGTACGGCGGGCCGGCGGCGGCGACGCTGGCGACGTTTCACTTGACGGTGAAGGATGCGAGCGGGGAGGAGGTGATCGCCGTGCCGATGTGCTTGCCGGCGCCGGCCATGGAAAGGCTCGAGTTGGACGTGCAGATGTCGTTGAATCATTGAATGATATACATTGCTACGTGGTTTGGAAACCATTCTAAACTCTTAAAAGACGTACTCTCGTTTTTTTATATTATTTAAATAATTACAAAAAAATTAAAAATATTCAATCAGATAGATTAATAGAGTATGTGGTATATCACTTCACAATATGTTTGAGAAACCATTTTAAACTTTTGAGAGGACGTCCTCTCGTTGTTTACATGTCACTTAAATAATTATAAATTTTTTTAAAAAAAAATCTATCAGATAGATTAATATGTGATATATCACTTCACAAATATGCAAAGTCAAATTTTACTTCGATATGTTGTAACGAAAAAAATAAATTTGACTGTGAATATATGTTAACAATTTTGTAATTTAATTTATTTTTTACAACTTATAAAAGTTAAATTTTACTTTGCATGTTTGTGAAATGATATATCACATGTTAATATATTTTTTTAATTTTTTTATAATTATTTAAGTGATATGCAAATAATAAAAAAACGTTTACTCGAGAGTTTAAAATTCACTCTCTACATGTTCTATGTTGATTGTTGGATTCGGTACATGCTATACGTTCATATCGTTCATGTGCCTGTTTTGTTATGTCCTACGTATACTCCTACATATAGTATATGCTAAAAAAATATACTAAAACATTTGGGCCGTAATTTACCATCTCCGCAAAGTCAAAAGTCCATTTTCCTACCTCCACTATAGGGCGAATTTGATTCATGTCATGTAACAGTAAAACTAGGTACAGAGACAGCAACAATTTCAACATGACATCTATGTGACACTTTGATCTCATGTTCTATGTTGATGTGATATCTACGTGGCATTCACTTAGCATCCCAATCCAAAAAACAACAAAAATAAATAAAAACAGACAGGATCCACATGTAAGCCTCTCAAGAAAAAAAATCAATGGATCCACATATCATCCTCTCTTTTCCCTTCACCCTCTTCTCTACCTATGGAGAGAGAGAGAGCGAGTGAGGGAGGCGCAAAAGATGGCAACGATGGCTGGACCAGTTCCCACGTCGAGCTCCCATGCCACTGGTGCCCTCGTCAAGCATAATGAGGAGCAGTGGGGTCATGCCATGGTTGACAGGTCTAGATTCGCACCGCCCGAGGTTTCATCATTCATCATCATCATCTCGAGCTTGCCTAGCGCACTGAGATGCACGATGCTGCTTGGCTGCCAAGCTCCTTTCCCTCACCATTCCACCTTATGCCTCTCTCTCTCCCCTTCCCTGTCCGTTGTGCGCGATACGGCTCGACAAAGATGGCCTTTGGGACGATGGCGGCTCGACGAGCAAGCAGTAGGCAAGCTTGAGCTTAAGCAGCGGTGGAAGCAGAAAACATTTGGAGATGCACCAATTTGGGCACCCCCTGCACACCGCCACCGCCTCCGCCACCTCCGCTTGTCCCATCCAGAGCTGTCGATCCTTGATGCGGCGGCGACGTTCGATTTTTTTATGACGATCTCGAGCAACGACAGTGACAGACAGAGGCAGGAAGGCAGTGGACATAGATACTCCCTTGGGCGGTGCAGTCGAGGTGGTGGTGGCGGTGGAGTTGGAGCGATGGTGGAGATGGGGCCCATGGTCCCTGTCTTTCACGAACGCTCCTCGTCTTTCTTGCCACCGCTCATTGCCTTCCCTCTTTTGGTGTCATGCACTTTGGGGAGGTGGCAGCTTCAAAGGAACTCAGAGCTTTGTCACCGCCCACTAGTAGTGTCGTTGGCCACCACCTAGCAGGGGCATCAGCTTGAGAGAGCGTGGTGAAGAGGAGAGGTGGAGGAAGAAAAGGTAACCACTTACATGTGGGCCCTATGACTATTTTTTAATTTCTTTGGTGACTGTCTTGCCATGTGAACAAGCCTAAACTGTCAAAACAACTGAGACAGTCCAATTAACTTGATTTTAACAGACTGTTAAGAAGCCTATATATCCAGATTTACGGTTAAGAGATATGAATGTCGGCCAATAGTTAATCGAGGTTAAGTAGACTTTTTCCTCGCAATAATTGAGCTTGGAATACGGGCCCAATGGATGGCCTGCAATATGGGCAAAACTTATGGACATTTTGGCGGCTTAATTCGTTGGTGGCACGAGTTACCACGAGTTGGGGCAACGGACAGGCTAAGCTTGAATGGTAGCGATCCAATCTGAGCCATGCGTACTACTCCTACGCCCCATGCCCGCATAGCTTAATAGAGACGTACATTCACCTCATAGGCCATAAAATTTCGGCTTGTTGCCAACAGATGGCCGGATGGCCGTGGGGAACTTCTTGGAAGGGCCCAATATATACCGATAATTTGTGATTTCTACACGGCCCAATTAATCGGCGCGTTTTGGTTGAACAGTTTTGTACAGTGATGATGCATTTCACAAACTTCAACCAATCAATGAACTGGAACTGAGTGTCAAAAAAAAAAAGTGGAACTGGCAGTTACAAAATTGGGGCCATGTACAAAGCGAAAGCAAACCAATCTCTACACCAAGAGCTATCAAAACACCCAAACACATGGAACGCACAGTACATCTCCCTAGCTCGATCGTTCACCCGATCGAGAGAAGAGCGCGTGTTTCTTCGTGTCTATGTACAGTTTTGCACACCCAACCTCTCTACCTGCCTTGGAGCATGGTGACGGTGAGGTCGTTGGCGGAGTAGGACTCCTCCTTGTCCCTGCAGTACATGTCCCGCCCCGACGACGACGACGTGCACTGCAGCGTGAACGTCGGCGGGCGCGGCATGGGCAGCACGGAGGTGTCGCTGCCGAGCGTGAGCACCACGTAGGGGATGTCCGGCCGGTCGTGCGCGTGGTCCTGCACGCACAGCAGCGCCATGTGCACGCACCGCAGCGCCTCCTTCGCCGGGCACGTCCCCCGGATCGCCGGGTCGATCAGCTGCTCCCCTCTGTCCCCGTTCCACAGCTGCCACGCCTGTCAAGATCGAGCAGAGTACGCCTCGGTCAGCGTTGATCGTTGCAGCAGATAGGTTAATGGCGAAGTGGCAATGTGTGTGGGCTTACGTAGCCGACGATGTTGAGGGAGCCCGCCATGTGGTGGAAGCTGCTGTTCTTCTGGCCGGTGATGATCTCCAGGATGAGGATGCCGAAGCTGTACACGTCAGACCTCACCGAGAAGAGCCCCTCCATCGCGTACTCCGGCGACATGTACCCCCTGTGTCACGGCGAACCAAAGTATAACCTCAGTGACCGTAGCGTCAGAGCTGCTGCTGCTGCTGTTGTTGTTTCATTTCAGGTGCTTTTGCTTACAGTGTGCCGACGACGCGGTTGGTGTTGACCTGGTTCTGGTCGCCGCCGAAGATCCTGGCCATGCCAAAGTCGGAGATCTTGGGGTTCATGTCGCGGTCGAGGAGGATGTTGCTGGCCTTGAGGTCGCGGTGCACCACGCGGAGCCTCGAGTCGCGGTGGAGGTAGAGGAGCCCTCGCGCCACGCCTTCGATGATCTGGAACCTCGTCTTCCAGTCCAGGAGCCCTCTCCTCTCCGGATCTGACATGACATAGCAACAGCCACACACTGCCAGTGTCAGCTTACTGTCTCTTAACTCTCTGAATTTCGCAAGAAAAAAATTGCTGGCTTCTGATGGTGTACGTACCGAAGAGGAAGGCGTCGAGGCTCTTGTTGGGCATGTACTCGTACACCAGGATCTTCTCCTCGCACTGGATGCAGCAACCCAGCAGCCTCACCAGGTTGCGGTGTTGCAGCTTCGCGATCAGGATCACCTCGTTCTTGAACTCCTCCAGCCCCTGGCCTGAGCTCCGTGACAGCCTCTTCACCGCGATCTCTTCTCCTCCAGGAAGCCTTCCCTGAAACAAACAAATCATCCATGCAACACTTTATTAGCATTCCAACATTGGTGCATTCTGGCATGTGATTAGAACATATGATGATATATCTCGTTGTGTGATACCTTGTAGACATGGCCGAAGCCTCCCTCTCCGAGCTTGTTCGAGATGCTGAAGTTGTCGGTGGCCGTCGCTAAGGTCTCAAATGCGAACAGCGGCAGCTCGCAGTTCTTGCCCTCCTCTGATTTCTCGTGTTCAGATTGCGCTGGCCCTGAGAAATCCTGCTTTGCATCCCTGACAGGACGCAGCAACGGGAGGTCCGGCTTCTTCCTACCAATGCCAAGTTTCTCTGCACGAGATAAACCGACTCGTCATGCTTTGTGAACTGACCTGCCTCTATATTGATATTCGTTTCAAAGTTTTACATCTCAAATTCTAGTGCAATTTAAGTTTAATGCTGGTTCAGGCATGAAGTAATTCCTCACTCACCTTTGATTCGTCTCCTGCATTTCCACATCAGAAGGGCTGATGCCAGCAATACAACCACCACGACCACAACTACGACGACGACAACGGTTGTCCATCGCCCCGAGCTTGTATCTGAGGTCAAACATAACAGCAAAATTTGTCAGAAATGTGTAGCTGCCAGGTAAATGAATTCATAATGTCATTAGAAGATAAAAACAGTATGAAGAACCGGTCAGTTTCAAAGATTTGATTTCTGAAGACTCTGCGTGCGTTTCAGCCAAATCCTCACGTGCATTCACATATATCATCAGGTCATATGATAAACTAATGATCACCATGTGTGGTCAGACAGATTGACCTACATGGGTCAAACACACGATTTGTCCCACATGTTCCCTGTGTGCTAAAACTGCTAACCACGATAAAAAAATTCGTGAAAGTAGCCACCTCATGTCCTCATCTAAAAAAGCTAAGAAAAAGGAATAATTTAAAACAGTTAGGTCCTTCTCGCACAGCCGCAAGACGGTATTCTTTTCCCAATTTGAAATAATCTAGTTGATATAAAGATCTGTCATTGTCGGAACAATATTTTAACCAAACGAAAATAATAGGAATACATTGTACTTTTCTGGAAGCTGTCAGCATCCGAAACAAACGGCCTGCACTGCATAAATCCCACAAGTCGCCATCAGAAAATTTTTACACAGACCTTCAAATCGACGATTCGACGTGCCTCTCGCATTGGGTAACAATGACAGGCGACAATGCGTTACAGATGGGTGACATTAGCATCTGAAATGCTTTTCTCCATTGCATGTCATGTAAAGATATATTTGGGCGAAAATGAATATGCTTTTGAGTTTTCCAGGGGGTGAAAATGTGAAACGTTGGCTGTTTCAGACTTCAATTTTCACCCCCTTTTCAACAGTTACTGTTCACCAATCCAAATTGGCAACCATCTTTTACTCTTCTACTCCGGTGAATTTTATTCCGTGGACTGCATAAAAGGGAGCTTATCTACCTAATCAGGAATTCAGGATCCAACAACCTCACACGCATCTGCACCGGATTGATGCTGCGTTTTCTAATGCCATTTTCAGTTCGACCACATGCCAAAGATTCCAGTGAACGGAAAAATTTTCTAATGTCTTGTTCTTTTCTTAATTTTCAATACGGCAGAAAAAAAACGAAATGCGATGCCTTATTCTTTCTTAAAACAAGCAAATAATTGGCATCTAGTAGTGTATTTGTCAGGTCTCAGAATAACCGAGCTGGAACTGTCAGTCATTGAACTCGTTTGGATTTTTCCAGCGAAATTTCTGTCTTTGAATTCTAAAGCGTGTATGTACATGTGAGTGTCGTGTTATGGTGTGAGTGCGATGTATGAGTTATGTGTCAGCGTCCCCAACTTCTAGTTGTGAATCCGAACATAGCCTATTTTTAATTCGTTGTTAAAAATTTATTTTTTCTTAGACGAGAGGATACGAAATATTGGCAAAATATAGATTAAACTCTCACCTAACAGAGAAGATGGGACCTTGACGTAGAGGTCGTATTTCGCTCCTTCGGTGCCGGTGGGGAACTGGTAGATGTCCACCAGCTCCTGCCCCCAGGTGAGGCAGCTGCCGGTGCTGAAGCTGTACGCGCCACACGAGCAGTTGTCCATGCACAATTTCCTGCACGAGTTGGCGTCGGCCACTATTGATCCCCACACAGCGAAGTCCGGCAGCTTCACGCCATGGATGACGGTGAAATCGTCGCCGCCACCGGCTCCGGCGCCGGCACCACCGGCGGTCGTGTTCCTCTCGCTGCTGCACGTCAGTGGAACGCTCCTCACACACCCCTGCGTCCAGTTCCCGTTGTTGTACTCCGCTGAAGATTTCGGCTCAAAACCTGAAATTTCACAGAAACTTTACACGAATTGCTTGGTAGCACCTCAAACTTTGGACATGTTAAAACAAAATGTCAATGTGTCAATGACATGTGGATCCAGGTAGCGGTCATGCAAGCTCAGGTCAGACGGCCACCAGACTCCACTGCTGGTGCCTCTGGTACTGTTGATGTGTGCAAAAATTAATCGATCAGCGAAACCACTATTAATTGGTTAGGCTCAACGGTGTCGATGGCTCTATCACGGGGTTTAGGCTCCACGTATAAGATGCCATTTTTCAATTTAGATGTGTTGTTCTAGCAAATTTGATCGAGCCATGTCACTCATTTATGATCAAAACTAGGCTAGTAAGATTAAGACGGCATAACGTATATGAGTTAGATAAATTAGTCAATGTGATATGCGAGAAAAGTCAGAATCAATGGATTAATCGGTGAGGAGCTTTTAATTACCTCTCAAGCAGGTGCAGATGGGCTGGCCGTCGTTGCCGGCGGTGCACTCGGCGTTGTCGCCGCACTTGTTGTACCGGTGGCAGGGGATGGTCGGCTGCGACCAGACGACCTCCCAGTCGCCGGAGCCGAGTAGCATGTAGCACGTCTCGGTGCCGTTTGGCCGGAGCACGAAGCGGTAGAGCGACGAGTTGAAGGGGGTGAACGTGATGGACATGTCGCCGGCGATCGGCGGCGGCTCGCCGTTCAACTTGAAGCCGTAGACGTAGAGCGCCCGCCACGGGATGCCGACGAAGTTGCCGCTCGTCCACTGCCCCGACCTCCAGTAGGTGGAGTTCTTGCCGCCCTGGCTCTGCCAGATGTAGAGCTGCGCCGACGCGTCCAGCCCCAGCGTGAAGTTGCCGGTGGCCGGGTCGACGTCGCTCCTCCACGACGTGTACAGCGTGCGGTCGGAGACCCCGTTGCTCTGCCGGAGCGCGATCTCCATGCCCGGGACGAAGGTGTCCGACGGGTGTTGGAAGCTCTGCCACTCTGGGTCCGTGCCGGCGGCGTCGCTGCCGGCGATCACGAGGTTCCCGTCGTTGCCGATCGTGAGCGTGTGGTTGGAACGCCCCGAGGTCACGTTCGTCCGCCACGCGACGCGGTCGCCCTCCTTCACCAGCAGCTCACCGGAGCCCGTCACGGTGGCGGAGTACGCCGAGGCCGCGCTCAAGGGGGCGTCGCGGTTCGCCACCCACATCACCGTCTGCTCGTTCGACGTCGCGTACAGCACCCCGAGGTACACCTTCGCCGGGTCGCCGCCCGCCGGCGTGAAGAACCCGACCTTGAACGCGCCGTTCGCGGACACCAGCGTGTCGTTCGCACGCAGCTGCTGCCCCTGCGTCAGCGTGTCCGCCGCGTCGACGCCACCATCTCTCACATGAACACGCAACAACAGCAACAAGAACAGCGCAGCAATGGCGGCCGCGCGAGCCATCGACGCCGGCCACCTCGCGCCGACCTATCGATGCCCGTCTAAGCTCGCGTCGAGGAGGAGGAGGAGAAGAGGTTCACGAGGCTAGAGGGCTCGTGGTTCTTGGCGCGAGAAATATATGTTTCACGTGTGCGCGCGCGAGACGCGTGGTGCGGCGTGGGCGGAGCGAGCACTTGGGCGCATCATGGTTTTGAACCGGAGATTTAACTAGAAGATTAGTAGTAGTACTAAGCGGATGCCGAATTTGCTGAGTAGGCGCGACGCGACTAGGCTTAAAAGCGGTGTGGAAATTGGGGATTGGAAAGGAAGGGGCAGCGAAGGTTGGGGACGGCGGGAGATCTGGTCTTCACATTGTTCAAGGCGTAAACAAAACGACGGCAGGAGAGACAAACTAGCAGTTGACATGCTTACTGCCGGTAAACTAATGGTCTAATGGTGGCAAAAAATGGTCTGGTCAGCAATACGGTTGCATGATTAGTTCACTCGCAGAGGTTAATTGATTTGCTGTTGGGTTAGATTAAGCTGTCTATTACTCGTATAAGTCGTTTTAACTTTTTTATCAAATTTTTTTACGTTTGATTAAACTTATAAAAAAAATAGCAGCATCTACAACACCATATTATTTAAATGTAACATTGAATATATTTATATAATATGTTTATTTTTTGTTAAAATTATTATTATATTTTTCTATAAACTTGATCAAACTTTAAAAAAGTTTGATTAAAAAAATCAAAATAACTTATAACATGCACATTTTAAAAAGGCACCTTAAAATCTTGGATTTCTTTCACCGTAGATTGCTTTGATATTCATACGTCACCTTATCTTCTTCCTCTTCTTCTCGGTGTCCTCATTCACCCAACAGCGCTGTTGCCTCGCAGCAAGTCATGAACAACGCTGGTGAGGCCTGCCACATACTCCTTCCTCTTTTTCCATCCCCACCTACCTCTTCCTCAAGCCAGCGGTGATGAGATACCTCCGCGTCACCATCTTCCTTGTCTTTAGGGGCTCCTGCCTCCTAAAACAACCTTTGCTTTGTCCTCGCCATCAATAACGGTCCACCGTTCTCCTTTATCCCCATGGCTCTCTTACCGTCAGCATCTCGCCACATAAACCCTAAACCCGCCGGCATCTCACGGTCATCCCTCTAAGTCGAGTGATCCCTCTCTCCTTAACTCCAATGCCATTCGTCGGGGTCGTCAAAGCATGGATCACAAAACAAATCCAAATATCTGAAATTATATTCCAAAAAAATTTGTTGAGTGCTATTTAGCAATTCTAAAATAAATTATAATCTTGCCGTTTGTTTCTGCTTGGATTAATCCAAATCTCCATCGTTACATAACAGCTAATCAATCGAGCAAGATGAAGGCTCTATAGAAAAAAGTTGCTTCATCCGTTATAAAATATAGCAATCTAGGATGATCTCATGTTGAGTTTCATTATATTAGGTTGTGTCTAATTCTTTTTTAGGTTATTATGTTTTAAGACGAATAAAGTGTTTTTCTTCTTTTGATATTGTGGTTTTTCCATCTCCTTTTAGCACCTGCCCGGCGTTGGATTTTTGCATTTTTGCTGACTGCGGCGCTGCAGTGCAACCTGTATTAGATATATCCAGCGCGGTAAGTGCTGCCGGTGTATTTCCATTTTTCTTTTTAAGTATGTCCCCACTTTGTTTTACGAATGCAGCTCGCACAGTAGTTTTGTGGAGTAACTTTTATTCCCTTTTGGTGATGGGAAGGCATCATTTTGTATATTCAGTGATTTTTGGTCAGGGGCACCACGTAACGTGAGTAAGACGTACGCTCGCAGTTGAAAGAACAAAACCAAAGAGGATTTACTCGCAAGTTGCAGTGCCTGGCAATGTGATTAAAATCGTAGTGGCTACGCCTATCTTCTTCTTCTTCTTCTTCTTCTTCTTCTTCTTCTTCTTCTTCTTCTTCTTCTTCTTCTTCTTCTTCTTCTTCTTCTTCTTCTTCTTCTTCTTCTTCTCGCACTTACAAGGATTCAAATGGTAGGTAGTGTACCAATATGACATGGACTATATGCATATTCTTTGCTTCTCTTTTCCTTGATTTCTAGAAATAATGTACCATACGAGAGAATTAAAGGGGCATTGGCCGGCAGGAAAAAAAGGAAAAAGAAGAAGAAGAAAGAGAGAGAGAGAGAGAGGAACATGAAACTAACCAGCCATGCGTAGCCGGTAATAAAGCAAGTTGGAGGGAAAAAGAACAGTAAAATGCAGGATGTGCCGTACTGAGAAGGCAGTAGGAAAGCGGTGAAGTTATAACCAGGTTGCCATAATTCTTTCAGGGTACCTCTCATAAACTTCTAAACTAATGGATTGTTCTGCACAACTTTACAAAGGGTAGATAAATTAAAGTGGATAACTTTCAGTTGTTTATTCTATAAATATAACTGTTGTTTAAATACAACTGACTTTAGAAGTCTAATTGGATTTATATATCTTGAGCATATATATTATTTACGTAGATACAATTTTATTTTCTATACAATAATTTAAAAAGTATGATTGAATTTAGTAGACACAATCGTATTTTATATACAATAATATCAACTATACACCGTTTTTATTTAGATATATGGTCCATCATGGTTGGACAGTCCATATCTTTCTCTTTTTTTTGTTTAATATGAGAGTTTCTAGTCATTTAATATGTGATTTCTACTTTTCAAGTTATCTTTATGTGTCATTTACAAATTCTCAATATCACTTTCCTTGTTTGGGCACAACTTATCGGCTTACCAGACAATCGTTGCTAAATCACAAGCAGACATGCTATGCATCACCTGATAGATTTTGGAATAAATCCACATGAATTTTTTACCTTACGATTTGCTTCATCGTGCTCTGACTTTTGTCTCTAGCGACCGAGGCTCCTAGTGGTTAGATTTTAAGGGTTGAGGTCAAGGTAGAGGAAGGTAGGAGGTGTTCCCCAACTTAGAGATATGACCAAGGCGGCAGTGGCCCGACGGTGGGCCGGTGGCTAGGATGCAGCGTCATGAAGCGGTGGTGGCACCGCCTTAGCCTCAAGAGATAAGTAGGGTGATGGGCCAGTGTGGGGTGTGAGCAAGGCTTGTTGTTGCGGTTGTTAGAACTTAGGAAGTTGTGTGAAAGGTGACGACAGATCTAGCAAGAACGACGACAATACGAAGTACTTCCTCTATCTTAAGATATGTAAAGATATATAGCTATTTTGTTAGTTGAAAATTAAATAAAAAAGTTAGCTACTCCCTTTAGATTCAAAATAATTGTCGTTTTAGATAAGGTTAAGGTCTTAAAAAAAGTTTGACCACTATTTTCTATTATATTATATATAGAGAATGATAAGAAAGTATATGGATTTATTAAAAATATATTATAAGATTAATCTATATATTTCTAAGACAAATATTTTAGGAGTTATCTATAGTTAAAAAGTTTAGAGTTTGATAATTTTTAGTTTTGTTTAAAACAATTTTTTTAAACTGGAATATGTTGTAGGATGAAGGGAATACTAAAATTAATTGATAATATTATGAAATCTAAGAGTCCGGCTACAAATAACTGATCAGCCTTCCGACCACAACCGCAGCTTCATATTCGCCAGCGACAGATCAGCTCTCAGGCTAGGTAGGTAGCTGCTAAGGGTTGTTGACCCTTGGGGTCCATCCTGCACTGTTGCTAGAAAAGTACAGAGATAGCCATTATAAATTAACCGGTACAGTAGTACACTGGTACTGCACGGCTGTTGACCGTACTCCTCGGCTACTCTTGTACGAAGGAATAGTCTTTTTTTTAAGAAAAAGTTCAGAGGTTTTACCATATATATTGATAATATATATTGATAGAGTAGAGTTGAAAATTATGTCTCAAAAATATATGTACATGATCAAATAGGAATCTTCGTAAAAGAAAGCTCAAAACAAACATCCTCCAAAGGTTGTAACTTTGCGGGTCTTTGGTTTTTGTCTTTTGCTATATCATTAATGTTTTAGCCATATGTCAAAAGATTCTAACGTTCCTCTCATTTTATATCACTTATGAGATCAAAATGACCAACGTTTTTAGGAGTTTGTTTAGGACACCAGTGTGGAAGCGAGTAGAAGCCACCATTGCTCCACCGTGCCACAGTCTGCCAATCATGTGTCCTTAGGTCGAAGCCTGTCCATTGTTCCACCGTCTTCCAAATTCGAGCTACTATACGATTGGTAAATGGTAGTATAGTAATAAGTTGTGCGTAATGTCGTATTCCATCGGCACTAGACAAATCGTTTTGCTTTTACCTCCGGGGACGAGAAGGACCCCTTTGGAAATGACGACTCAGCTGCAGCATTCGCCCGTCGTTCGTCCATCCTGCCTGCGAACGAGGCTGCCAACACTCCACAATCACTGGAGTCACGAATCACTGACTCGTAATGCCCCGTGTGTTTTTTTCTTTGAAAAAAGTCCAAATTATCACATTGAACTATAGATAGTACAAATTACCCTTTCTAAATCACCAGATATCTTTTACTCTTAACTTTTCATATCAGACGAATTACCTTGCTGATTCGTTTTGAAGCGGTTTTGGTCCTACATGACGTATACGTGACAATCCAGTTAGCATAAAAATTTTTTAAAAGCAATGGGCCTCACATGCAGACGTTTCTAGGATTTTTATTTGGGTGGTCCAACCTCTCTTTCTGTATATAATATCCTAAATATAATAAGGTTAGAAGTATAAATCAATCAAATGTGTATCATAATATATTAATAAGGGAATCATTTTTTTTGAAATATTTTTTTCACATATGTATATATGCATAGGGCTAGGATTTTTTGGTGGTCTTGAGACCACCGGGACCACCCCTTGGATCCACCTCTGCCCACATGCTAAAAAAAATAAAAATACGAAACTGACATGTGAGTTTCATCGTTTTTTAAATTTTTTTATGCTAACTAGACTGTCATGTAAGACCAAAATTATTTCAAAGCGAGTCAGAGTAATTCGTTTAGTATGAAAAGGTAAAGGTAAAGGATGTCTGATTTTGATTTTGTGGTTTAAGGGTAATTCGTATTGCACATATAGTTTAGAGGTAATTTGAACTTTGTCGTTTTTCTTTTCACTCGGTTGATGAAAGCAGCGCAGCTACTAACGCAGCAATGCTAATATATGCACGGAAGAGCGATCGAGCACGTGCTTGCTCGCGCCCGGGTCGAGACTGACCGAACTAACGGGCCACGCCGCCGACGGACGGGTCAGCTGAAGCGGCGCGCTATCAACCGCGACGCACAGGAGAAAAATCGCCCCGGAAGCCGGTGAAAAATCGCGGGGTTTGTGGGGGCGCGCGGCGTATGGTCATGGGGTGAGGCGAAGGTTCTCTCGCGCGCGGTATTCTATAGTGGTTCTCTCGTACGATCGAGGCGAGTGGTTGGCCGCGTTATCCGGCCCGGCGCGTCCGGTCGTGTACTCGTGTCAACGCTGCCGCTGCTGCTCTCGGCAGGATAGGATATATAGGATGTGGTGGGTTGCTGCATGTGGCGGCTGCGCTCCACTCGCCAATCGCGCGTGGCCTGCCTTGGATGGTTGCCTGGTTGAGCCACCTGCCGCGCTGCGGTGTATTACGTCTGCTCTGCCTTGCGGTTGGCCGTCTCGTTCCAATCAGGTACGAGGATGGGTGAATATTCGGTGTCGGATAGTTGGAGAGTTGGGGCGCGGAGGATGACAGATTTGTCGTGGTTGTTGGAGTAGACTAGTTGCGTGACCACCGGAAGCGAAGCGAAGCTGTTTCAAACTCCGTCAACCGATGGTCTCTGCGTCGTCGTCTTTGACTATTGTTTTTGTCTTCTTGAAGAATGGCGGCCATTAGATTTCAGGATGTGTATAGTAGTATTCTCCAAGATGATACTACTCCTTGTAAAAAAAAAATTGACATTTTAAAATGGATTCAGTTAAACTTATGTAACTATGATGATGTCTTTTCTAAAAACAAAAGAATGGTATGCATAATATTACCTTGAAAAGTGCTAAGATAATATCATGAATATATCATATTTTATAACTTGGTTTAATATAAAAATAAGGCCCTCGTGTCGCTTGGCCCCAGGGTGGCATGGGCGGCAACCAGGCGAGCACCGTCACCTAGCCGCTGCTCGAGCGGCCGCCAACAAAGCTGAACGGGCGCAAGGATGACAGCGGCGGGGCTCTCTACCTTCCTCTCGCGGTCGCGGCGGCTTGGGGGACGCTGCCAAGACTGGAGGAAAGGCTTTGAGTGGCCGACGCCGACGGCCAGATCCGACGTCCTTGGGGCCGGATTCGGTCCCCATACGGTCGGATCTGGTGCCCCAGCTGGTGGATCCAAGCGGGTGTTGCAATGGCCAGCGAGGAGAGGAGATGCTGGGGCTACGCGACGGTCGGGACGACGGGGTAGCGCGAAGGCGTTGGCGGAGGTGCGACGCCTGGGAGACGAAGCCACAGGTGGCCGGCGCGCCGAGTGCGCAAGGAGGCTGGCAACATGACAGGGCGCGGCCGGTGGCGCACGAGAAGGAGGTTGGCAACGCGTAGACCGGCGGCGCGTGAGGGCACGAGGAGAGGGCCAGCGACACGTGGGGAGACCGGTGCCGTGGGCGTGGAGACTATGGTCGGCGGCACGCAGGGAGACCGGTGCCGTGGGCGTGGAGACTATGGTCGGCGGCACGCAGGGAGAAGACCGGCGCCGCGTGTTGGGAGCGTGAGGAGGAGGCTAGATGCGCGTGAAGAGGAGCACGAGGCCAAGGCCAACGGCTCGTGAGGCCGTAGCCGAGAGGAGGAGGTTGACGCAAGAGGAGGAGGCCAACCAACGCGGTGGGACTGCGTGCTGGTGGAGGTTGTTTAGGTGGTGGAGGCGCTGGGTTGCTAACAGTAGGTTAGGAAGAGGGATCTGCAGGAGAAAGCCTTGCCTGAAGTTCTTCGAGCCGGCAGCGACGATGTCCTGCGTTGTTTCCCTCCTTTGGGACGCTTACGCCCTCTCCCTGCAAGATTCTCCACGTGAACCTAGTCTTTGGACGGATGTTGGTGGCGTCTTCAACATCATGCCCTCCTTGGGGGCATCGTCTTTGAGATCTTTTTTCCCGCCATCACAAGCTTCTCTCAGTTTGGTTGTTTGCGTTTTGCCGGTTGTCGTCACCTGGTTGACATGAGGGTTGAGCAAATCTTCTTCTATCTCGCCCTATTCCTCTCCAGTTCTTCTCTGTGAGGATAACCAGGAGATCGTTGACAATCTTCTGCCTTGGAGCTGATGTTCGGCGGCTACCACAATCATCTGCACATGCTTCATTCCACAAAACTTAATGCCATTTTATATATGACATAAATGTTATTTATACAAATTAGCATGAGCAAAGCCCCCTGAATCCTAATCTACACAAGAGAATACCTTTGTAATGGCAGGGAAAAGGAAAAAAAAGGAACACACAAAGATGATTTACTCAATGATTTTCAGTATGTTGTCCTTGCTAAGCTATCTTCCATGCAATTGTGTCATTGACACGGTACCGATGGAGTGGCTTTGATCCTTCTCACTTGATTTGCTCGTCTCAACCGCACGACCATGGAGCATCAGGGTAGGTGGTCTTGGCATGGGAAGGCTGGAGCTGTCGCTGCTCAACATCAGTATGACCGCAGGGATATCAGGACGTTCTTGCGCATGATCTTGAACACATAGCAACGCAATGTGGATGCATCTTAAGACTTGTCGAAGTGAGCACGATGCTCTTATCAATGGATCAATCAGTTCCTCGCCCTTGTCTTCATTCCATTGTCGCCATGCCTGAAAAATTGTTGTGAAGTCAAGCCATGAAGATTAATATATATCAGGATAAGTTGTTCGGTACATATGGGAGATAAGCTTGTGCTTACAAATCCTGCAATGTTTAGGGAGTCTTGTTGACCATGGAAGCTCAAAGCCCTCTTTCCTGTGATGATCTCCAACATCAGAACTCCAAAGCTATAAACATCAGACTTGACTGAGAAAATGCCTTCCATAGCATATTCAGGTGACATGTAGCCACTGTAAAAAGGAAAATCAACTTATCATAAGTGTGGCAATGTTGAGGATATTCTGAGGTATATTTGAGATACACAATACACATACAATGTTCCAACCACACGATTTGTGTTGAATTGGTTTTGATCCCCTCCAAACATCCTGGCCATTCCAAAATCTGAAATCTTGGGGTTCATGTCTTTGTCCAGGAGAATGTTGCTGGCCTTGAGATCACGATGAACAACTCGCAACCTTGAGTCCCGGTGGAGATATAGCAGCCCTCGAGCAATCCCTTCAATTATATCAAATCGTTTCCTCCAGTCTAGGAGCCCTTGCTTTTCAGGATCTATTCATCCACAGTAAACACAATTCAATCAACTCATTTGCTCATTCATAAAGGGAATGGTGATGTGCGGAAATGATACGTACTAAAGAGGAATGCGTCTAGACTTTTGTTAGGCATGTACTCGTACACCAAGATCTTCTCTTCTCCCTGTATGCAGCATCCTAATAGTCTCACAAGATTGCGATGCTGCAGTTTTGCAATAAGTATGACCTCATTCTTGAACTCCTCAAGGCCTTGACCTGATTTCCTACAAAGCCTCTTAACAGCTACTTCTTCTCCCCCAGGTAATTTTCCCTACAGTCATTTCATGAGATAATAAACCTGATCTCAATATTATATAAAGATTACAACTCTCTCATCTATGATATAAAAACATACCATATATTTCATCAAAAAAATGAAAATGTACCATATATACAGGACCAAATCCTCCTGCTCCAAGCTTGTTGGAGTCACTGAAATTACAGGTGGCTGCTTTTATCCGGTCAAAGGAGTATACTTTGAGTTCATGACTTTTTCCATCCTCTGTGTCATCTTCAAAAGGAATCGACTGTGAGATGTCCAGCATACCACTATTCTGCTGAGATCGTGTAGACATATGTATTGACCTCCAACTTTTGTGCACCACATCTGTTCCATAATGGCAGTTATAAGTCAACATTATGCATAATTCCAAGAATTTATGTTGAAAGATGAATAAACACTAAATGGCTGACATTCACAGCTTTTGTTAGCAGAAAGTTCACGACAGTATAGCAGCAAATTTAACAGTTTGTGTAAAACTCAGTGAGGCATGACGGATCATGAATCTAACTGGGATACTTAACCATAATACCAACTAATAAGTAATAATCATCACTTCAGAAAGACATGATCACTATACAAAAGATCTTTGGATGGCAACTCAAAGAAGTGAACATTTACTGTGTTCCAATCAGTGAATAAACACTCTGTGGAGTAAAAATGCATGATCTATGTTACTATGACGTGAGAATACCTTCTAATGCTGACAATGACAATGTTTTCCCAGAACTGCATTACACAAATACATTGCCGGCCTTGTCACGATTAGTTACACCTTGAACAAGACAGCTCTACTTTCAGCCCTACCCAATATCTTCTCTTAGAAAATCCTCCAGTTTTGTTGGTCAATATCATTTTTTTAAGGCTTGTTGGTGAAATCAGGATAGAAACATTCCTCAGCATGATGACATCTTTAATTACAGTATACTAGCATCCTATGGTCAGCTGAATTTGGGTGTATGCAACAGAACCTTACCTTTGATATTCCTCCCACGCTTCCACCACAGAAAGAGGCAAACTAGAAAAACAAATAGCACCACTGCAGACACTATTGTGACTATTTTCCAAACTGCATGATGTGAGCCTGATCATAGAGGGAAGCTGAAGTCATCATAAACATCATATTTTACATGCGAGAAGATATGAAAGTGCATATGTACACTGTTGTATACTTGTATTAGATAATCATCATCACTTACGTAACTCAGAAGCAGGAAGTTTGAGGTTTAGGTTATATCCCCCACTCTGAAACTGGTACATGTCGATCAGGTCGCTACCCCACAGTAGACATCCTATTGTAGTCATGTAGACATAGGCACCACATGAGCAGTTGTTCAGGCAAGCATTCATGCACCCATTCTCATCTTGCACCGTAGATGGCCAGTATGAGAAATCCGGCCACTTGATGTTTGGGATAGAAAGAAATCCATCCCCAGATTGGTTCACCTGACAACCCAAAGATGGGTTCCTGACACAACCTTGACTCCAATTTCCCATATTCCACTGATCAAGCAACTTTGGCTGAAATCCTATAGAAGTTGGCAAAAAATTTTAAACACACCGTTGCAGCCAGTATTTGTTTGTAAGCATGTAAAAAGGATAGTGAAGGTATCAAAGCAACCAGAGATAGCACACCACATATTCGTATTTTAGGGTGCTAACGTATTTTACTGTGGATGAACGGAAAAGGAAGAACACCCATTCAGTTAAGACAACAATTTTTGACTGGGTTGAGAAAATCCCCTAAAGCACTCAACTTTAACATTTTCAAAAACTTACATACAACGACTGAAGGTCGGTTTTCTTTTTCTTTGGTAATGTTATTGCCACCATGATTCAAAGAACCTATATCCACGCCACAACTATAGCATGTGGAACTGTGGAAGTTATATAAGAAACTTTCAGATAAAGGAGCAGAATGAACTAATGTTTCAACTTTGGAATGAATTAATAGTGAAGTAACCAACACAATTTCCACAAGATTAACATGAATTCCTGGATTCAAAATAGGGCCTTAATCTCTATGACCATCTGTATAAACACAAACCTAATTTGATGTCAGTTACACTTCTCTCACTACTACAAAAGGAATTCAATTTCTAAACAATTGGTCAAGGAGATACCTTTCAGGCAGGTACATTTTGCCTTGCCATCTTGCATGGCAGTGCATTTAGCATTTGCGCCACATGTAGCATAGTACTCACACTCATTTGATGGTTGCATCCAGACAGTCTCCCACTCTTGTGCTGACTTCTTAACCATGTAACAGATGTCTGTACCATTTGGCATAACAACAAACCTTTGCAGAGATGTGTTTGATGCAGTGTAAGTGTAGTATGCACCTAAGTTTAGATCATTTGCTGGCTTGAAGCCATACAAGTACAGTGGTCTCCAAGGAATGCCCACAAAATTCTGCCCAGTCCATTGTCCTGACCTGTAAAGAGTCAATTAAAGTTATAGTATATCTTAAATTGAGAATCCATTTTTTTCTGATATTATATATTAAACTAGTTATGTTTCCATTAATTATATCAATAGCACTATTTAAATCCCATTTCATCTTGAATACTAGCTTTTGCACACTTGCATTACATATTTCCTAGGTATTGACTTGTTTTCTGTGGATCCATCAGGCTGATGTTCAGCTTGCAGGAACTGAGGATTCATCGAAGCATACCATGCAATATCGAAAAGGAATTTTTTCTTATATGACACTCTTGAATCTGCACAATATTGTACTGATGTTCTATGCCACTTTCAGAGGTTAACACTTAATAGTGGGGGGGAAACAATATACTCTTGTTACATGCCACTTTCACTCCAAAATACAGCACACGACTCCAGGTTTCTATTGCTTGAGCTTATCTCCATTTAGACAGTGGAAATGGCAAAGAACAAGGATACATGGTCTTTTCCTTCTCCATATCGAAAGTTAGTGTTCATATGCTTCCATTGCCAGATAAGACAATACACAAAGTTAGAAGTAGAACCAACATTTCACAAACTCAAGAGTGGCATAGAGGATTTTTTTTGGTAATGATTGAATTTATTGAATTACTTCATGGAGAAAGAGAGAAAAATACAAAACTGTTTGTTGAAAGAGTTTTCTCAAATGGTCTGCTCACATATATTCCCTCTGTTCTTTTTAGATATCAACAAAACAAGGAGCTAAGCAATAGCCCATGTTTTGACATGTTCCCCTCTTAAATGTTCTTAGCTCCAATTAATAGCCTCCACCTATCTTGCTCATTCAATTCCAATTTTCAACTTACAATGACTTCTACTAGGGCCTATTTGGGTAAACACTAACTAGAAGACCAATTACAATTTGAAAACAAAAATAACTTTCTAAAACAGCATCTAAAAACAGGGAGCAATTATTACTCTCTCCAGTAAAAAATAAATGATGTTTAGGCATGTTATTTCTAGCTTCCTTTAAATTTGGCCCTCAATATGTTTTGTGGAAATTTAAACCAAACATATGAAAGTGATAAGCATAAATTTGACTGAAAAAAATATTTAAAACTGCATCTGACAGGTCGCAGTATTTCTAGGTTTTTTAAATATATAATGCAACAGAAATCATTCATCAGAGCTATGTTTGGAGGTCATGTCAATTACAAAACGTATTCGTGACTGGACGAAATGACTTATTTGTGACTTAACACCATACTCATAAAAAGTAAAGGCAGAAAACATATCAGTGTGTCAAAAAAACAGAGGTTAACTGTGTTAGAATAGCCTACCGATATACTAGTACTAATCATGAACTAGTGAGTCATTATTGATGGACTACAAGTAGGAGGTAACGTTCCCCACATGGCTATTTTGCCCATTCCAATTGCTAAACTAAAATCTTTCTGATAGCCCTTCTCCAACCATTCTACATCACAATGAAAACGATGTTTACATCACCCATGAAAAGGAGATGCTCAAAACTTGTAATCCAAACTCCAAAGTATAATAGCTTAAGCTGCCTTGCTTCCGACTAAAGCAACTAGTCTAATAGAGGATGAGCTGCCGAAGCCAAACCAAACTAGGCTACCTACCAAGCAACATTAATTGAAGCTGGGCAATATTTTCAGAAACTAAATATAGGTCTTGGATTGCCCCGTGAATCACAAGGAAGATGCTTAGATTTGTGTAAAACTATTGAACTTAAGAAATTCCTACGACCAACAGCAACCACTTGAACTTGAAGTATACATTAATAACCACAATTTTTATTCTAAGCATAATTGTGGCTCAGATTTGATTTGAACTAGTCATTATTCTAGGCCCTACAGTCTTAAGATATTAATACCAATCAAATTCAAATCAAATGATACTAGCAAACTGAGGGGAGATTTTGACAAGAGGCGAATCGGAGAAACTGACCTCCAAATAGTGACATTGCCGTCTCTCCAGATGTAGGCCTGGCCGGAGTTGGCCGGGTCGAGGCCGAGCGCGTACCGCCCCGGCGACGGGTCCGTCTCGCTGGTCCACGACGTGAAGCGCATCGGCTCGGAGGGGCCCTTCCCGGGCGTGCGCACGGTGATGCGCATCCCGGACAGCATGGTGTCCGACGGGTGCCAGAAGCTGTCCCACAGCGTGCCGTCGTCGCTGCGCACCTCGAGGCTGCCGGTGTCCTGGATGACGGCCTTGTACCCGCCGCGGGGCGCGGACTGCGTGGACGCGTTCGACCTCCACAGGAGGGGCGCGTCCGCGGCCGAGGAGCCGTCGAGCACGCGGAGCTCGCCGTTGTCCGCGAGCGTGAGCGACGGCGACGAGGCGGTGGCCGGCGCGGCGCGGTTGGCGACCCAGACGACGGTCCTCGGCGAGATGCTGCGGTACCAGATGCCGAGGTAGAGCCGTGACGGCAGCTTGGGGTCCGGCGCGAAGAACCCCACCTCGAACACCCCCGACGGCGACGACACCAGCGTCGCCGCCCCCGTCAGCGACTCCCCCTGCCTCAGCGTGTCCGTCGCCGCCGCCGCGGCCGCAACCACCACGCCCCAAATGAGCAGCAACGGGAGCAGCAGAGGAGGACGAGGAGGAGAAGCCGCCATGGATGGAGGCAGCAGCAGCAGCCGCCTCCGCCACCACCGCCAACTACCTCACTGGGGTGATGTGGTGGCGAGAGGTGAGAGGAGAGAGAGTTTATGGTGGAGGATTGTGTCGCGGATTTGTTTAGGGGCGGCGCTGTCGCTGAAAGCGCAAGTGGGAAATGAATATATGGAGGAGTTATTAGTCGCGAATACTCCTTGGGAAATGAATATAGTGATTATTAGTGCGGGTAAGCCGTAAGCGTGGCTTTCGCTTTTGGGGTTAAGCCTTGAGTGCGCGGCGTGCCCGCAAGCCGCTGGTCGGATTGTTATTAGTGGCTCACGCGAGCGGGCCTGCCCGCCGGTGACAGTGATCCTCCGTCAATTTTCGACCGACCGATGGATAATCGTTTTCGAAAAGATGTTACCATTTCTAACTATTATTATTCTAGCTCATGAATTTATTCATGTTCATTACTAAGAACCAACTAATCAAATTGGTCAGGAAATAACGATAACATCGTAGGTTTTCCTACATTTACACGTTCGTATGTTGAAACTACAATTAAAAATAGACAAAATCCGTATGTTAATGAGTAAGTTCCATATAGTTAGAGAAATATGATAGATACATTTTACATATGAAAGTACTGCACGCGTGCGAGAATGGGAAAGGGATAAAATGATAATGACTTTATTTTTACGATAGTAAAGATAACTAATCATTTGAAATATTTCTCTTTTTCTATGGAAAATTTCTTCAATCTCGTGACACCCTTTTTTTTCCTTGGAAAGTCTGTCAAAAAATGAACAAACAGGAGTATTTGATGATACCACCAAACCCCTCACATATAGAAACATAAACAATTTACACATTTGAAACGAAAAAGATGTGAGATCAGGGGGCCATACTCACACAGGGGTAGTACATGCCTTAATGGCACAGAAAATGAAAGGTTCCAGGGACCGATCGATCAAATTACTGCAGACGGCGACATCGCCATGAGTCGTCCATGACCATATGATGTAGTAGTAGTTCCGGGTTGCAAGTGGAACGAGACGAGAAATAGCTTTGTGGTGTGGTGAACGTGCCGTGACGCGACGTTCACTACGCCCCCCGGTCTATCGATCGGACGGCCAAGCCTCTCGTCTTTCAGCTCGATCACCGTCCGCGCTTTCAACGGCACAGCTTGTATGTATATAGGCGGTGCACGGATGGCATGCGTTTGTATATATGATATATCTGGCCATACAGGTCCTACCTGGGCATGCCCATGCGTACAGGTCCTCGACCTTCGGACCTTGACTGGCCTTGTGTTTTAGTATCTGGCAATTCGTACAGGTAGGTCCAGACCAGCTTGACTTAGGTCCGTCTAAAAAAGTTTCAGTTTCTGTCACATCGAATGTTTCTATATTAATTAGAAGTATTAAACGTAGACTAAAAATAAAACTCATTTTATAACCCTGGACTAATTTACGAGACGAATCTATTGAGCCTAATTAATCCATGATTAGCCCATGTGATGCTACAGTAAACATGTGTTAATTATGGATTAATTAGGCTTAAAAAATTTGTCTCGCGAATTAGCACTCATTTATGCAATTAGTTTTATTATTGGTCTATGTTTAATACTCTTAATTAGCACTAAATATCCGATGTGACGTGGACTAAGTTCCTAATCCAAACACCCCCTTAACTAGTAATATTTTTGGTGACACGCGTGCATCCGTGGTAAATTTTAAAGATCAAACTAATATAAAGCTTAATTCCAATAAACAACCGTCTCGTTTTTCATTAACACATTTTTTAAACTATTAAATAATATAATATTTTATAAAAAAATTTTATATAAAAGTTTTTTTTAAAAAATATAATAAAATTTATTTTTTAAAATTTATAATAGTTAATAAATTTTAATTAATTATATACTAATGAGCTTTTTTTTCACGTGCACGAAAAATCTACCACCAACCTCAAGAAATAAGCGAACCCTAAGTCATTTTTCCGTCACTTTTCATCAGTCGAGCACAAAAAGTCTTATTCTATTTTTTTTCATTTCATCCTAGTAGTCTAGGATTATTTTTTCATCATGCTTGATCAATTTACAAGCAGCAGCTTAAAAAAATGTTGTGGCTTTGTTTGAAATAGATTATTCATTGGATTATTAAGGTGGATTATGTACATGATTATATGGATAAATTAAATATTTTTAAAAATAAACTTAACAAATAATTCATAACAATTAATCTAATCAAAGTAGTACAAAAAAAATCGAAAATACTTTTGAGGCATAGAGCAAAATAATCAGCGGGATATAATGGTTGGAAGTAGCTGAAAGGCAAAATAGCTGTTTTCGTCCCTAAACTATCGCCCGAGGCTCAATTTGACCTCTGAACAATCAAATTGTCCAATTTCATCCTTCAACAATTGATTTCGAACTCAATCTCGTCCGTTCCCCATGATAGCACGCCACGTGGCCAGCTAGACATGCGAAATGTCCGTCCTGCCCCTCCAATTTTTTACTTGTTGGCCAGCTGACGGCGTTTTAGGCTCCCCATTTCCTCCCTCTCGTCCTCGTCTTCTCTGTTCGTCATGGCGGCTACATAGGTAGGTTAGGGTTTTGGCTTGGGGCGGAGATCAGTGGCGGACAACGGCGTGTTCGAAGGGGTGGAGGCGCACCCCTTCTCCTGGTGGAGGCGTGCCCCTCGTCCTTGGACAGACAGACTGCTCATAGGCAAGAGGAGAGGACGTGCTGCAAAGGTGAGATGAGTGGCAGTTCACTAGTTTTGCAATTGAGTTTGATTTCCTTGTAGAATGTTTAAATTTGACCGTATAGTTGATCTATAGGGCTGCAAAGCAATGTCTGAATTTGAGGTACTGGAAGTTCGATTTCATTTTAATGGGGAATTTATTCTTGATGCATCAAAGATGTTGTATTGCAATGGGGATTGTGGAGTGTCCCACATAGAGAAGGACAAGATATCTATACCTGAACTTGAAGGCCACCTATTGGATCACACAACTTTTCCTCGATCTGTTAGGATGTTCTGGTTGCCATTTGGTGAAGAATTGAATAGTGGTATGAGGTTACTTGTAGATGACAAGTCATGTTTGGACATGATTCATGAGCTGGGAACTGGTACAACAGTAGATATATACACCGAATCAGTTGACATAGGTGGGAATGAAGAATCTAGAACACAGTATGCAGATGAGGATGTATTTGCCCTATTTCGAGATGATAATATCATGGATTTGGATCATGTAGAACCTATTGTCAAGGAACAAACTGTCCAAAATAGGGACAATTTTGTTCAGGGTGGTAACATGCTGTGTTTGGAAGGTCCAACCCATGGTCAAGATAGTCTGAATGAAGAAGAAGCAGAAGATTTAGAATCAGAGAGTGATGGCTGTGATGCAACAGGTTTCACAAGTGATGAAGATGATGAAGTTAGAGAGATAAGAACCAAATACAAAGAGTTTATGTTAGAAGTAGAGAAGAGAGGAGATATTCCAATGGACAATCCAATTAAGGTTGATGGCATACAAGGTGGAGATATTCCATTGGACAATAATAATCAGGTCTTAGAAGGTGGAGATGGTGTTGAATACTTTGATTCAGATGGTGATGCATCGTATGATGAGGATAGTGATGGTGCCTTTACAAGAAGGAAGTGCAGGTTCCCAAAATTTAACAGTTCTGCTGATACTCCACAGTTTGCAGTTGACATGTGCTTTAGAGGAAAGGATCAATTGAAGGATGCTATAGAGAGGTATGCTCTAAAGAAGAAGATAAATATCAGATATGTGAAGAATGAGCAGAAAAGGATTAGGGTTGTTTGTAGGTGGAAAGGTTGTCCTTGGCTTCTATATGCTTCCCATAACTCAAGGAGTGATTGGTTTCAGATTGTAACTTATAATCCCAACCATGCTTGTTGTCCTGAGCTTAAAAATAAAAGGTTATCTACAAGAAGGATATGTGATAGGTATGAGAGTACTATCAAGGCTAATCCATCTTGGAAGGCTAGAGAAATGAAGGAGACAGTACAAGAGGACATGGGAGTGGATCTGTCAATCACAATGATTAAGAGAGCAAAGACACGTGTAATGAAGAAAATAATAGATACTCAGACCGGTGAGTATTCCAAGCTGTTTGACTATGCTCTGGAGTTGCAGCGTAGTAATCCTGGAACTAGTGTGCATGTTGCCCTTGACCCAGAGGAAGAGGACCATGTGTTTCAGAGGTTTTATGTATGTTTTGATGCATGTAGAAGAGGATTTTTAGAAGGATGTAGGAGGATAATTGGGCTTGATGGATGTTTCCTTAAGGGGCCATTGAAAGGTGAGTTGTTATCAGCTATTGGCAGGGATGCAAACAATCAGATTTATCCAATTGCATGGGCTGTTGTGGAATATGAAAATAAAGACTCATGGAATTGGTTTCTTGGGCATCTTCAAAAAGACATCAACATACCTATTGGAGCAGCAGGCTGGGTGTTTATAACAGACCAACAGAAGGTAAATTTCTGTCCATTTTTATGTAGAGGCTTTTTTAATCATTAAAACAAAATGATTAAATCATTTGTGTCCATTTTATGCAGGGGCTGCTAAGCATAGTATCTACATTGTTTCCATTTGCTGAGCATAGGATGTGTGCACGCCACATATATGCCAACTGGAGAAAGAAACATAGGCTGCAGGATTACCAAAAGAGGTTTTGGAAGATTGCAAAAGCACCTAATGAGCAGTTGTTTAACCATTACAAGAGAAAGCTTGTTGCAAAAACTCCTCGTGGATGGCAGGATTTGGAGAAAACAAATCCTATTCATTGGTCTCGAGCTTGGTTCAGACTTGGATCAAATTGTGAATCGGTTGACAACAACATGAGTGAATCATTCAATAGTTGGATTATAGAATCAAGATTCAAGCCTATTATTACTATGCTGGAGGACATAAGGATCCAGGTGACTAGAAGAATCCAAGAAAATAGGAGTAACAGCGAGAGGTGGACAATGACAGTGTGTCCTAACATTATCAGGAAATTCAACAAGATTAGGCATAGGACACAGTTTTGTCATGTCATGTGGAATGGTGATGCTGGATTTGAAGTGAGAGACAAAAAATGGAGGTTCACAGTAGACCTGACAAGCAAGACATGCTCCTGTAGGTACTGGCAAGTCTCTGGGATTCCATGCCAACATGCTTGTGCTGCCCTATTCAAAATGGCACAAGAGCCTAACAATTGCATACATGAATGCTTCTCACTTGAGATATACAAGAAGACATACCAACATGTACTGCAGGCAGTGGAACATGAGTCGGCTTGGCCTGTGTCTCCAAATCCCAAACCATTGCCTCCTAGAGTAAAAAAGATGCCAGGCCGACCAAAGAAAAATAGGAGAAAAGACCCTTCAGAGCCAGTGAAATATGGAACCAAGTCATCAAAAGTTGGTACTAAAATTAGATGTCGTCGCTGTGGAAATTACGGTCACAACTCGAGGACATGCTGTGTGAAAATGGTGTTTACTGAATTTAATTTTTCCCCTTGCTGCACTATATTCATTCCTTACTCATTTTACTAACTTGGTCTGTACTGTACAGCAGCAAGAACACACTGGGTCATATAATCCTCCCGCCACCAATGTAAGTCACTCAAGCCCATTGCAAATTGAACCTGCACAGTCCAAGCAAACTAAAGGAAAATCCATAGCGGCATCATCAAGTAAGAGTAAGATGCCTGAGGATTCATCATTTATACAGGTTAGTAATAATTACGACATGTCCATGCTACAGCCTAAGTAAATTGTATATTTGCCTAAATTGGCTTTGCTGTTTACAGTTTGGCCATAAGAGAAGACTGATATCTTTTGGAGAGAGTGCTCAACCATCTGCGAAGTCAAGCGCTCAAGCATCGGCGAAGGCATCTGCTGGAGGGAGTGCTTCTGTTGTCATTGAAACCAATGCCGGGACTGCTAGCTTATTTGCAAAGGCAACAATCAATGTAAAAGGTGGACATGCCTCTGCAAAAATCCATTCGACTTCACTTGGCCATGGATCAGTATCTGGCCAAAGCAGCTCATCTCAGAAAAAAGGGCTGTCGAATTCCAAGAACAAGATGATGTAGCTTGCCAAATGTAGTCCCAAAGCAGTAATGCTTTTGTATCACTTAGTCATGATGTCGTGAACGCTTACATTTGTTATGTCATAACCATGAGCATGAGACATGTTAAATTTATTTCTGGACAAGAGCATAAGACATGTTAAATTTGTTTTTGCATTCATTCCACATTGCCTCAAATAGTGGTTACACAATGAGCCATATACCACAAGCAATTACAATGCTAAAACAAATTAAGATTACAATGCAGTCTCTTTGTTCTCTAATAATACATTTCAGTTCACGAATTTGTTGTTTCTCTCTCTCTCGATCAACATACATATCATCCCATTGTCTAGCTGAATGTTGGTACAACTTCAACATGTTGTGCCTCATGGAAACTAGGTCCTGAATCACCCTTTTTGCTCTACCTTCAAAGTGTTCATCGATCCAATACTTGAAATCACAGGGCTGCTCAACTTGGGAGCATGCCAGGAACCTTCTTCCAGTGTCTGGACCAGACCAACAACAACACAAAATTGGGGATAATCCATGCCGGCATGTAAGCCCTGTCCTCACCAGCATTCCCTCTGAATGTTCTTCAAGCAATGTTTCAAGCTGCACCAAATCGATGAATTTTTATCAAAAAACAAATCAATCCCCAATTCAAATCAACCTTAGCCCCAGCGCCAACAGCTCTGTACTCACCTCCATCGCGCGCGCAGCTTCATGAGCGCTAGAACTCGACGCTCCGGGATCCGGCGCTACTCCCATTCTTGGCGTCAACCTTCTCCCTCTCCCCTCCCTGGACCCATGCTCCATGGGGATACAGGCGCAACGGCCGCCGCCTTCACAATGGAGCGACCAGATGGGGGAGGAAACGAGGAGCGAGCAAATGGGGGAGACAGACGAGATGGAATGGATGAAGCAGATGAGGCAAAGGGAACTGGGGATCGGCGGCCAGTGGGTCTTCTTCCCCGGCGGCGACGACGACGAACAGAAGCCGCACCAACTGAGAAGACGAGGACGAGAGGGAGGAAATGGAGAGCCTGAAACGCCGTCAGCCAGCCAACAAGTAAAGAATTGAGCGAGGGGCAGGACGGACATTTCGCATGTCTAGCTGGCCACGTGGCGTGCTATCATGGGGAACGGACGAGATTGAGTTCGAAATCAATTGTTGAAGGATGAAATTGGACAATTTGATAGTTCAGGAGCCAAATTGAGCCTCGGGCGATAGTTTAGGGACGAAAACGGCTATTTTGCCTAGCTGAAAAGAGGAGATAGTCCAGTATCGGCTGGCTGATGGGACAGCAGCACGCAGGTTTTTCCTTTCTTCCCTGAGCTGAATGACACCCTATTCTAGCTGTGATGTTATGGAAGGAATGATCATGCTGTGTTTATGCCCCTCTGCTTACCTGGAAAGGCACAAGGCTTTAATTAAGGAAGCATATGTGACAGTGTGATTTGGTGTGGAACTTTGGTTAATTAGTGGAGGACTATAGTACAGTCATAGATGAATATCTTGTCCCAAGGAATGAGAAATCTTCAGTGTTTTAGTTGGGCATGAATTTTGATGGTGAGCAGGATGGTAGGTGATGAGTTATGTCCGTGATTAGTATTGTTGAACTGTGAATCTTTCAATTATCAAGCATGATGAGGCTCATCAATCTTGTTGCTCTGTAATTATCATCGGTTGATTGAGCCAAAAAAAAATTACAGAATCTAATAAGAGAGATAGACTCGAAGAAATTTTTATAAAAGGTTAGACTTTTTTTTGTTAACTTTTCCTCAAAATCTCTATAGGGTTAGCCATTTCATAGAAATTTTAGAGGATATGATAAAATTTAATCATTTGTTTCAAAGGGTTTCATAGAAATTTTTTCATAGAATTAAAATCCTTCAAAATTTCTATATTTTTTCTATAAATCAAAGGCCCTAAACAGGCTCTAAATTAACGGAGGAAGTAGACTACATTTAATCGATTAGACACATTTAATCGATTAGACACGGAGAAGACAATCACAACCAAACAGCAATCAGATCAGGCTCGAATCGTCTTCAAACTGTTGTTGGTCTCATGTTCAACAATCAGTTCACTGTCGGTGTACGCTGGTACTTCCGGTATCTCAAAAAAAAACAAACTTAAAAATACATTCTAGTACTGTGAATCTAAACATAATATTATAATATATTCTATTCTATTTTAGATTTATTTTTTTAACAGATGAAGCACTATACTATTACACAGTCTCTGGAGTTCCGTACTGCTCACTGGCAATCCCTGGAAACAAGGATCACGCATATATCCAAAGACTTAGGATAATAAATAATCCTAATGCAGTAGGTCGTGGCCCGTTTATCAAATTCCCTCTCTGAACTAAACTAGCCGCTAGCACTACCACCGTGAACAGATATTATCAAACATTTAACATCCGGATCTAAAGCACAGTGATTAACACTTCTGCACCTTGAGTAACACTCACCCCAGATGGCAGTACTGCTCGATAAAGAATGCATAATCTTCTTTGTAAATGCTGAGCTTAGACCATTTGACAATTG
Source organism: Oryza officinalis (assembly GCA_008326285.1). Lineage (NCBI taxonomy): Eukaryota > Viridiplantae > Streptophyta > Magnoliopsida > Poales > Poaceae > Oryza > Oryza officinalis. Next base: position 43,552,456 of record BDMV01000007.1, read on the forward strand.
TCACATGAGAGGAAGAGGACAAGAAGAAAATGTGATTTATAGGATGACATCTGAACTCTGGCATTAGCTTAGGAGGTGTCAATTACACAGCATATAGACTTTCATCATTGACGGAAACTACAGAAAACACGCGCAATGCGAGCGTGTTCTTAATTGTATCGAGAATTCAGAAGCAATGTGCTACAGGTTGGTCCAGGAAAAAAGGCAATGATAATGCGTGAGAAGAGAACAGTCGAACACCCCAACCAAAAAGGAGCCCTCCACTGCCCCACATGGTCCGTATTTGGTCCAAGAAATTGAAAACGACGACAAAAGATGACGATGACAACGACGAAGATAACACATTTTAGCGACAAACGAAAATTAGTGATGTAGCCGCAACGATGGAAAGTCGCATGAATTGAAGAGCAAGATACGTCCCAAATAGTTATATTCGCGAATCATGTGAAGAACAAGATACTACGTCTCAAATAGCCTTATTCTCGAACAAATGGATCCATGGTGACAGCATGTGTGACTAATGATAGTTATTAGTCAATACACGGAAGGTGCGAGCAACATGGAATAATTCGCCGGTAAAAACTAAAGTGTTGGCGAGTGGCAAAAAGGCAAGGAGAGACGAAGGCTTATCACAGAAAGTGCAAAGTTGAGCTGGAATATGAGCAGCTCAAGACATGGAAAGGGGCCTGGATACATATTCAGACAGTTGTTCACCTAAATGTTCAGAGGTCCAACAATACGACCATTCATTATTTCAAGTCGTCCGTTGAATGTAAAAGCATTAGATAGAGCACAGACCAACAAATAGTACACTACAATAAGAAACACTGTAGTTTGACATTGACATAATCCTCACCTCTACACAGTTTACGGATTACTAATCTTTTGAGATCCGGATCACTTTGAATTGTGCCTGACCTTTATGTACAATTTTACTAACTATTTTGAATGGTACCTTCTTGAAACATTTGAGTCCATTTTACAGGAATGCAAAGCAAAACGCAATGACAGCACACATCTATCTTGGAACCTACGACAGCTGGCAGTCACAGACCGGAGTTAGAAATCGGCCATAGTAGTGCCAATTACCAATGCAGATTTCAAAAGTGAAATGAACTAATCCTGGCCATGTCATCGTTCTAACATTCCTAATTTTATAGCAAGGCATATTAGATGAGTGCTGGTCATAATACTTTCCATGTGTCAATAGATAATATGTACAAAGAAGATTCCAGAGCTCAGCTTCCAAGTCCTAGTTCTGAGTTAACTATATTTCTAACAGCAGAACAAACAAACCAAGACAGGGACCACAGAGCAGAACACAATACAAGTAACCATGCTCTTATGTAGAAACGTCAGCTTTTCCTAACAGTAGATTAAAAAAAATAAAGTTTCCTTTGGCAGATATTGACTGGGCACATCGAGAGATTCATGACATCTACCATAATCTTACTTTAAGAGAAAGTACAGCAAGGAAGAAAAAAAAAGGGAGATGGTTACTTGGTTCGCTAAGTAGTCAAATTGTAACTTTCATCAGAAACAGATCTTGTGATGTTGAGAAAGCACAAAAGTTCTAAATCATAAAAATTAACCGTGCAAGCAGTAGAACAGTCAGATAAAACTACATGAAACAAGACAAGAAAATACAACAAAGTGAAAGCACGAATAAACATAGGCAGTGAAAGTTGAACGGAACAGCAAATGCCCTCAGAAGAAACCCCAGCTAGCACCCAGCAAACAGTTGACTGCTAGAACCTTTACATGCTGCAGAAGGAAAGGGGAGAAATTAGGTACTGAATAGAAGCAGAAGGAAATTAATTCAACATGTGTATTTTAAAACACTCAAATCAGTGTTAGGGCATTGCAGTTCCCAAATATTCTAATTTACCATATATGGAACAGATAATGGCATTGTGGGAATCATTTAGAATATGCTGGAGAGCTAGTCAGATGGAAGGAAAACTATCAATCGGATCTAACGAAATCAAGGTTTATCAAGAGTGCAAAGGCTTGACCACTGAGCTCCAAATATAACAGTGAACCACTGGGCTCTAAATATAACAGTGTCCAGGCTTCAGGCCCATCTGGGTTTCTCCTGTGTAGCCTTGGAGAATGGAATAATCATTTTGCCCAACCCCACAGCCTTTGTCATCATGATTACTACGTGAAAGGAGGCTTCAGTTGTTAATCTGATTAATCCATTTAAATTGTAATTTGGTATATAGCCCTAGTCACATTACAACAAACTACAGAGATATTATGGTCTTTGGTCTTAACAGATTAACCTGTGTACTACATATACAGAAATGTACAGCACAAAATAGAACTTTAGATCCTCTGGATATATGAACTTCTACGAACAAACATTTCACAGTTGAAACCATAAGATTGACCATACAAACTTAGTAGAAGAATTCATGATATGCTCACCTGGATCAAAGAGGACATCATCACACAGCACGATCAAGCATCTGCAGAAACATAACCAACTTAAGACATTAGCATGATTAGTAAATCAGAACCTTTGGCACGAATGGATGATACAGCAAATGAATGGCAAAATTCAATCCACCATGAACATTGCTATAAGTTAAGTTCAAGGCAAAAAAAAGAAATTCCAAGTACATTTTTCAGTCCCTTATAAACTCATATGCAACCAATACCTAAAATTAAATCATAGACTTTTGTTATCGATTTTGAAGCATGCAGATAACAAAACATCCAAAAGAATCCAAATTGTAGTTATTTCCTATGCCAATCCATAGTTAAAGTGCATAAAATTTTTAAAACCAACAAGAACCTGTAGACATCTTCAACTTGTGCCAAAAGCTATCTAGGAACATGCCTAATAGATATGCACGTGATGTAAAAATATACTCCCCCATCCAAAAATATTAGGCATAACCACTTTTTTTCGATGTTTCGTAATATAAGGCGCGCATGCATGCACAAAATTAACTAGCACCTCCCTCTCCTCTTTAATTCGTTTTTTATATCCTCCACCCTCAAAAACTCTAATCCCGTTGGGTGCATGCATTGTATTTATTGGAGTGATCCAAACGAGGTGATAATAATTCTTTCTTGGTCTTTGCGTTAGTGGTAGTTGCGCCTTATATTTTGGGATGGAGGGAGTACTTTGCACTGAAGGAACAAATAAACGGTAACTAATCATCACAGTATGAACAGTAGTAAGCGGTATTTGTGCGGTCACCCACCTTGAAGTGATTATACTACCTAGGCCCACTTATGCGACATAACATGCAATTACCCATTAACAGATTCGCCACCTGTTCCCTGTATACAGGCTTGTATGTGGAATGCATATCCTTTTTTACAAGATGGTACCACACACGTTGCTGCGGGATGACTATGTATGGATAAGCGGCTTTGAAAAGATATGCAAACTAAAGAAGAAGGGATGAAAAAAAAAGAAGTAAAGGACTTCAGTTTCACACCAGCTAACATGTTCTAGCTCTCCAACAGATGATCCAACGGTCAGGATGTTTAGGATGATGTGGCTCAAATCTCAATGCATGTTGAGATTTTGGTTCCAACTATATAGGATATATAGATAACACTGTTGTTGACTAATAACTGATTGGCCAAAAAACTAAATCGCACGACAAGATCAAACTTGTATAGTTAAATCACTTTCGCACATAAAGATGTCATGAACAAGAGACTAGAGCATGTAATATTGGGAATAGAAAGGAAACACAGTATGTTACAACATATATCCCTACACTTAAATGCCACATCCCCACCATATTATTGCACCTCCCTGTGACTACATTGAGCAACTCCTAAAATGTCAGGGGTTTTATGTATGTTGTGGAGTTGGGGTTGCAGGGAACTAAACCAAAACATAGGGCTCTGCACTAAGGGTCAACATTTGTTGTACTACACAAACTCATTTTTCTCTGGTTATTTTTGCACAAATACCGATAATTTGCAGGTCTAGTTGATTGTTCATTTGTTTTTTATCCATACCATCTATTTGATTATTCAGATTACACTTTGTATAGCAAATCAAAGTAGGAAACAACACATACAAGTGCACACAACACGGTAAATCAATTACCCTTGTGCTCTTCAGTGGCGTCATGGTACTCGGCATCCTCCTCTGGCACAGGGTGCAGCACATCCTCACCCACCGCCAGCTCCGCTGCGCCACCAGCCTCTCCGCCCTCCGCCACACCATCGTCAGGGAAGCGCACCACCACCACGGGGCACACACAGTGGTGCACGCAGTAATCGCTGACGCTTCCAAGCCTCCCCTTGCTGGTCCGCCGGGAGGCGCCGAAGCCCTTGCTCCCCATGATGACCGCGCTGAGCCCAAGCCTCTCCACCTCGAGGCAGAGCCTCTCCTTCATGTCGTGATCCTTGACGATGTGGATCTTGTAGGGGATCCCGGCGTCCTTGAGGGGCTTGGCCAGGTCGTCGGCCTTGGACGCGGTGAAGGCGTCGAAGTCGTCCTCCATCTTGCGGGCCGCGGCCTCGGCGTCGTCCTCAGCCGACGGCGGGTCGCCGCCGCCGCTAGGGTTAGGGTTGGCGGCGGGGAGGGAGAGGTCGACGGAGCCCCAGTCGGCGCCGTAGAGCACGGAGGTGGGGCGGACGTGCAGCAGTATGACGGCGTCCCCGGGGCGGAGGTAGTTGGCGACGGCCCAGCGGACAGCGTAGGCGGACTCGTCGGAGAGGTCAACGGCGATGGCGATGCGGCGGTGCGAGGACCCGAGCGGGGCGGCCGCCGCCGCCGCGGTGAAGAACACCCCCGGGGACTCCGGCTGCAGGGATGCCGGCGGAGGGGGACGCGGGGTCGGCGCCTTCACCGGCGGCGGCGGCGCCGCCAACGGCAGGTCAACGGGGTGGCTCGCCGGGTTCTGCATCACCGCCGATCGGGGATGGGTTACTACAGATTCCGCGCTCGTGGGTGGAGGAGGAGGAGTGGGAGAGCTCAGAGCTCGCTTCGCTTCGGTTGGTTTGGTGCGGCGGAGACGGAGGAGGAAGCTACTGGAAGAAGGGAATGGAAGACTTGGAAGTTGGGGAGACGCGGAAGAAAGGAAACGGACGGCGTCAAGTGGAGTCGAAGAAGGGGATAGATAAACATGGGATGGGAGGGAGACGGCACGTCGGCGACACTTGGAAGATAAGAACGGCTTGGATCCAACTTACGCCGCCAGTATTCACTGTTACAACGTCCGATATCCTTTCTACTCCTATTGTTCAATTTTTGTACTACTAGGAATTACTAGAAAATTTTCTCACGTTCAAACGGGGTTTTAAACGGCCTATGAGATTTTGTTGGGCATAGTTACAAACTTTAGGCTGTTTTCGTTGGAGCGAGTTAGTAAAACGACTCATTAACATATTATTAATTAAGTATTAACTATTTTTTTAAAAAATAAATTAATATAATTTTTTAAATCATATTTTCGTATAGAAAAATTTTGTAAAAAACGCATCGTTGTTGGGGAAACATGTGAGTTAGAAAAACCAACAAAATATGCACGTGAAAAATAAATAGGGTGAGCTGAGAAAGCCAACAAAAAACACAGCCTTATGCTAGTATCTACAAAGTTTTTGTGCTTTTTGTCTGACAATATTGTGATCGTAGTTCTGAATTGTTGATTGCGCGCAACTGATATAATCATATTTGTCTGCCCATTACCATTGTTATGCACAAGCTTACAAATTTATTATTGATCTCAGCTTTTTTTCTTTTTTGCCTGTGGTAGAGTGTGGTTGCATGATACTTGATCAACTGTCCATTTCCATGACTCAACCAAACAAAAGATGGATTGGGTTTTTTATATATACAATCACGCAAAATTGAGGACCATCTCTGATATAGTGGGGGCTGTTCTGCTAGAACAGTATATACATCACGGGGGAATTTATTAGCTTATGTTGCCGCTCATGGTTTCTACGCTCTCCCTGAGGCATGAGCGGTTGCAACTTGCAAGGCTGTTAAGATAAGGTTCAACGAACATGCAGTACCACCACTTCCGAGTTCATCTTTTTTTTTTCCTTCTCTTTTTCTGTGAGCATTCAGAGAGAGTTCATCTTCCTCTTTGTGTCTCAGTGTCTCCCTATAATCTTCACAAGTCAAAAGTTGTGCAAATTACGGCCAATTACCAGGTGAGCTGCATCACTTCCAGTCTATACGATACATTTGTTGGATTAAATGGTCTTTGGCCTAATTTATTCTCAATAAATTTTATAAGCCCACAATTAATATTAAAAGATTAATATCACCTTGAAAATCAATGTGAAAGGATCCAGCTTAAATAAGTTGCTATTGAAGAGCATCTCTTGAGCGGTTGAGATGATGGTGGGATTGCTACACGCGTGTCGGGGCGGACGTGGGCGTGGCTGGCTACTCTCTCTCCCTATTGTTTTGCAACGTACCGGAATTAAATCATATTGATTCGGCTGATTAATTCTGGATTAACGGGTGAATGAATTCAATCCCGACTTGATTTATCGGATTGATTTCGTTGTTAATCGCAGAAGAATTAAATCATATTGATTCAGCTGATTAATTCTAGATTAACGGGTGAATTGGAATTAAATTATATTGATTTAGCTGATTAATTTTGGATTAACGGGTGAATGAATTCATTCCTGACTTGATTCCTCGGATTGATTTCATGGTTAATCGCAGAAGAATTAAATCATATTGATTCGGCTGATTAATTCTGGATTAACGGTGAATGAATTCAATCCCGACTTGATTCCTCGGATTGATTTCATTGTTAATTGCAGAATTCAATTGGATTGATTTCGATTTGATTACTCCTTAACATTACTCTCTCGCGTACTATATAACTCCTACCAACCAACGGGACAAGCATACATTCTCTGTTTCATCTTCCTCACACATTCTCCTCGGCACTCTCTGTTCCTACGCTGCTTCTGTCTCCGGTTCCGATCACCTGCGCGCACAGGTTATCGGGACGAGCAGGCCTCCGGAACTCCGTCCGCTTGAGTACCTTCACGGGTAGGCGGGTGATCAAGTTTTGGGGAACGCTTTCGCGCGACTGCTCTGCTTTAGTTTTGCACTGCATCATCAATTTCCTCTACACCGACTCTCTGATTCGTCGACTTCCACTACTACAACATGCCAACTGGTGGAGGCAGTGGCCGCATTGGTGGTGATGGCAACGGCACCACTGGAGGAGGCGAGAAGGGCTCCATCAACGAAGGCAACAACAACAACACTGCCTCATCTAGTATCGGAGCGTTCTTCGGGTATGTCAAAATTCTAACTATAGTGTTAAACATGCTTTTTGATGATGCTTATTTTGTTATTAGCATGTTTATGTTCAACACTATTACTAGATCACATTTTTATATGCATGTCGTGTTTAGTATGTTAATTTTTGGATTAAAATATGTTGAATTATGACTAAATGTTCAACAATCCAAAATCTTGATAGGTTTTTTTTGGTAGTTGGTTTTGCAACATCACTAAAACCACATGCTTTCGATGGTTCAAATTATAAAAGATGGAAATCACGTGCACTATTGTGGTTAACGGCTATGCAATGCTTCTTTGTTTCACGGGGCAAGACGTCCGAATGGCCTCTCTCGCTTAAGGAGGAGGCTAAGTTCGAGGCGGTGGATTGCCTGTTTCGTGAAGCATTGATCGGTGTACTAGCCGACAACATAGTGGACGTGTACATGCACATGTCTTCTGGAAAGGACAAGTGGTATGCACTTGAGGCCAAGTTCAGAGTCTCCGATGCTGGCAGTGAGCTGTATGTCATGGAGCAATTCTATGACTACAAGATGGTCGATGACCGATATGTAGTAGAACAAGCTCATAAGATTCAGATGTTGGAAAAGGAGCTTGAGAACAACAACTGCGAGTTGCCAAACAAGTTCGTGGCGGGTGACATTATTGCCAGATTGCCACTTTCTTGGTCGGACTTTGCCACTTCTCTAAAACACAAGAGGCAAGAGTTCAGTGTTACTGATCTCATTGGCTCTTTGGGTGTTGAGGAAAAGGCAAGGGCAAAGGACAACCGCGACAAAAAGGTCAAGGGAAGTTCTAGCGCCAATTTGGTGTAGAAGAACTACCCTCATGCATCTCACAACAACAAGAAGGTCAAACCTGATGTCAAACCTAAAGCTATAACCAATTTTAAGAAGAAAGGCAAGGGAAAGGCAAAGAGCGACTGCTTTGTGTGCAGTAAGCCTGGGCATTGGGCCAAAGATTATCCTGATCACAAGAACAAAAAGTTTGCAAACATGGTCATTAGCGACGGAGCAGGAACATCAGGGTAATTTTTTACCTACAGTTCTCTTTGTTTTTCACTCACCTGAGTGGTAGATTGATACTGATGCTAATATTCATGTGTGTGCTGACATTTCCCTATTTTCTTCTTATCAGGTTGGGAGAGGTTCCTCCTTGCTGATGGGGAACGGTTCGCTTGCAGCTGTTCATGGTGTTAGTGCGGTTGATCAGAAGTTTACTTCGGGAAAGATCATGCAACTAAAGAACGTGTAGTATGTCCCCCCAATAAAGAAGAATCTTGTTAGCGGCTCTCTACTATGTATCTGTGTAGAGATGGTTTTAGACTTGTGTTTGAATCTAATAAATGTATCGTTTCTAAATATGAAACATTTATTGGTAAAGGTTATGACAACGGAGGCTTGTTCCGCTTTTCCTTAGATGATATGTGTAATAAAGTTGTGAACCATGTGAGCAATGATGATGAGTCCAATGTTTGGCATTCGCGACTTTGTCATATGAATTTTGGTTGTATGATGCGCTTAGCTAACATGAGTTTAATCCCGAAATTCACTTTGATTAAATGTTCTAAGTGTCATACTTGTGTTCAAGCGAAACAACCTCGCAAGCATCACAAGGCATTAGAGGCGAGAAATTTGATACCTCTAGAACTTGTTCATTTCGATCTGTGCGAAATAAACGGCGTATTGACTAAAGGGCGGAAAGGAATACTTCATGGCACTTATAGATGATTGCACTAGATTTTGCTATGTGTATTTACTGAAAACAAAGGATGAAGCATTGCATTACTTTAAGATCTACAAAGCTGAGGTAGAAAACCAACTTGAAAGAAAAATCAAACGGTTGAGGTCTGACCGAGATGGAGAGTATTTTTCAAATGAGTTTACTTCATTCTGCGAAGAGTCTAGAATTATTCATGAGAGGACATTTTCCTATTCACCCCAGTCAAATGGGATGACCGAAAGAAAGAACCACACTCTAACCGAGATGGTGAATGCCATGTTAGACACTGCGAAACTTTCCAAGGAATGGTGGGATGAGGCTATATTGACTGCGTGTCATGTCCTGAATAAAATTTCTATTAAGAATAAAGAAGTAACCCCATTCGAGGAATGGGAAAAGAAGAAGTTAAATCTCTCATACTTGCACACATGGGGATGTTTGGCTAAGGTAAATGTACGTATAGTCAAAAAGCACAAACTTGAACCAAATACCGTGGATTGTGTGTTCCTGGGTTATGCTATCCACAACGTGGGATATAGATTCTTAATTGTAAATTCTGAAGTACCTGACATGAGAGTTGGTACAATTTTTTAGTCCAGAGATGCTACATTTTTTGAGAATGAATTTCCCATGAAATATGCACCTAGTACTTCTAGTCAAGAACATATTTTGTCTCTTGAGTCCTTTGTGCCGATAGAACACAATGATCAAATGTCTGAGAAAAATCCTAAGGAGTATAACATTGTAGCTACTAGAAAGAGTAAGAGACAAAGGACTGCAAAATCTTTTGGTGATGACTACATTGTATACCTTGTGGATGACGCTCCAAGAACCATAAAAAAGACATATTCATCTCCTGACGCTGACTATTGAAAGGAAGTGGTACCCAGTGAGATAGACTCCATTATATCTAATGGTACTTGGGAAGTCGTCGAGCATCCATATGGGTGCAAACCTGTAGGATACAAGTGGGTTTTCAAGAAAAAATTTAGGCCTGATGGTACAATTGAAAAGTACAAGACAAGACTTGTGGCCAAGGGTTATACCCAAAAGGAAGGCGAGGATTTTTTCGACACTTATTCACCAGTTGCTCGCTTGACCACGATTCGAGTACTACTTGCTCTGGCAGCCTCTCATGATCTTCTCTTTCATCAGATAGACGTTAAAACATCTTTCCTTAATAGAGAGTTGGAGGAGGAGATCTATATGGATCAACCTGACGGGTATGTATTAGAAAGTCAAGAGGGAATGGTATGCAAACTGTTGAAATCCTTGTATGGCCTTAAACAAGTACCTAAGCAATGGCATGAGAAGTTTGACAAAACTCTTACATCTGTTGGCTTTGTTGTGAACGAAGTTGACAAATGTGTGTACTATCGCTATGGTTGGGGAGAGGGAGTGATCTTGTGTTTATATATTGATGACATATTGATATTTGGGACTAGCCTCAATGTGATTGAGGAGGTCGAGGACTTTCTGTCCAAAAGCTTTCAGATAAAAGATTTGGGAGTGACTGATGTTATCCTTAACATTAAGCTACTGAGAGGAGATGATGGTTGTCACACCCTGAGGTTCTCCCAAATCGTAAAAATTAAATTTAATAATTTATCTGAGAAATTGTTGAATTAAATCTGGAGAAAAACTCAATTAAATAATGCATTAAAGAAGTGGAAGTGGCAAGGTGGAATTTTTCTTGAGTTCCCCATGTCAAAATACATTAACAGGATTTTTAGTGAAATTTTCAGAACCCCAGAAATAATTTTAACCAATTAAAAACCCTCAAGCGCAATAAATAAATCCCTGGGAAATTCTTTTTCCTTTTCTTTTTCTTTTTCCTCTTCTCGGGCCGTCGGCCCATTTTCCCCTCCGGCCCAAGCCGCTGCCGCGCGCTCCTCNCCGGCCCAAGCCGCTGCCCGCGCGCTCCTCCTTCCCTCCCGGACCGGCCCAGCCGGCCCAGGCCGCTTCCCCCTCCCGGCCCCGGGCCGCCTCTCCCCCTCGGCCCAAGCTGAGCCGCCGCCGCCCCTCTCCCCCTCGGGCCGGCCCAAGGCCGCGGCCCGAGGAAAAGTCCGCTCCGCCTCCCTCCGCCTTCCTCGCGCCGGCCGAACTCCGGCGAGAAACCCGGAGCCGCCGCGCCGCGCCCTAGCCGCACCCCTATAAATCCCGCCGCCTCTCTCCCTCCCCTCTGTTTTCCCCCTTCCGCCGCCGCCCCTCCCCTTCCCCTCTCGGCGCCGCACCGCCGCACGCTCCGCGCCGCTCCGCTCCGCCGCTAGTGCGCAAGCCGCCGCCGCTCTGCGCTGCGCCCGCGCAAGCCGCCGCCGCTGCCGCGTTCGCGCCCGCGCCCGCGCGCCGCGCCGCCGCCGCGCCGTGGCCGGCTTCGGCCGGTCTCGGCCGCCGCGTGGCCGCCACGTGGCTGCCGCGTCGGCGCCCGTCGGCGCCACGTGGCGCCACGTCGCCGCTGCGCGCCGCGCCGCGGCTGACGTCAGCCCTAGCCCGGCTGACGTCAGCCCTAGCGCCGCTGACGTCAGCCCTAGGGTTTATTGCGCAATAATTAATTAAGGATTTTTCTGTTTTAGTAAAAACACAGATAACTTCAAAAATTCATAACTAATTCATCCGGACTCCGTTTTAGTTCGTTCAAGTCTCAGAAAATTCATAAAAATGCAGAGAATCCATTAAAAATAGTTTTATTCTTTGTTTCAGTAGACTTATAGCATGTATTGTTGTTTGCTTTGTTTGTCGTGTAGATTCCGGTAATTCCGATTCTCCGGTTTACTTCGAAGTCGTTGCCGAAGTCGACCCAGCGCAAGAGCAAGGCAAGTCATACTTATTCATTTGATCATGTTGTACCTAAATTGCGAAACAGTCTTATTTTTCTCTAAATACTGCATTGTTTTATAATGTCATCTATGGGATAGTTTACCTATTGTACTCAGCCTTATATTGCAATTACCTTATTCCTTTGATAGCTTGGGAAATAATTTGAATAGTTGCTACAATAGAACTTGCTTAGCCCTGCTTAGAAACATTAGCTCACAATTGGGATATTTAAAGCTTCATTAATACTTAATGATGGTTATTTCATGTTGGCTCGCGATGGTTAATCGTGGGTGATTTAATTAAATGTTTCAACTAAAATATTGATTAATGGTGGGTTGTGAGCACATGGTTTTGATGGTCGTGCTCATGACAATTAAGGACCGGTTCGCGGGAAACCCTGGAAGAAGAACCGTGCGTACCACAAGCCAGCGTGGGCAACGGCTGGACTTGAAGTGTAGCTTTCCTCTAGCCGACGTACATTGGTTAGGGTGAGCGTGATGGAGTTTGGATGGGCCCGGCGAGGGTCTATGCGGCTACCGGATTCACCAAGGCTCGAGGGGGGGCTGCCCACTGCCTTTTGAGGAGTGGGGGCGAAACCCGAGGTGGTACGATTGGTTAGAGGGGGTTATGCGAAGGGTCCTGTCACAGCTCCTTTTCCGGTATACCGTGGTGGTATGTCGGCGCACAGTAATGTGTTGTAGGACTGTGTCTTGTGGGTACAGATGTACACCTCTGATCAGAGTAAAACTATTCGAATAGCCGTGCCCGCGGTTATGGGCGATCAACCAGATTCACCGTGATTAGTTGAACTCTTTAATAATTTGACTTAATGGAAATGGTTTAGTTCAGGTGGATGGTTGGGCCTGTCGCAACGTGGTGTAGCGTTGGACAGTGATGGTTTAATTATGACTAATTAATTCAACTGTTTTACTGTTTTCAACTATTGTTTTTAAATGCGTATTTTATGCAAAATAACCATTGCAGCTCTCCTTTGTTATTACTTGCATCATTATTTTCCTTTCCGGTATGACTTGTTGAGTACAGTGGGTAGTACTCAGTCTTGCTTTATTTTTTCCCCACACCAGAGTTGGAGGTTGTTTCAGAGGAAGACTTTTCAGAAGAGTAGGCTTGTTGCTACCGTCGAGGAATGCCTGTGGTTTGGAGTCGCTACGTTGCGAGTGTTTAGTTTATTAGAATAGTTGTTTCCTTTTTCCGCTGCAGTTTTGTAAGAGATTTTTATTGTTTTGTAAGACGTGGATCTGTATGGCAACTTTGTCATTTGTGTACCCTGGCTGGTCCTGGACAGGGATTTTAATACACAATTTGCTTTGGAAATTCTGGTAGTGAATTTCTGGGCGTGACAAGTTGGTATCAGAGCCGACCTTGACCGTAGGACAAGCCAACTGGAAACCTTAAGAGCCCTCTAAAATTTTTCATGTGCATTTTCCCTTAAATTTTAAATTGTTTTGGGAAAAATTTGGGAATGTGGTGGCTTTGGGATTTTTGAAAAAAAAAAGGGGTTCCTTGCATCAAAATTTTCTTTTTGAGCATATGTTGAGTCCCGTTCCTTTGCCCTCTGTAGATGGCAGGTCATCCCCCGACGCACCGTGGTCAGAACATGGAAGGCTTCGTGGCAGAGCTTGCCCGTATGACTTTGGTTGTAGGGTACCTTGAAGCGCCGGAGTATACCACGATCGAGCCTCTCAGTGGCGGATTCCGGAAATCGTTCTGAGCATTAGGCTCGTTACCCTTAGTTTTCCGTTTTCTTAGTTTGATTGCTTGTTAGTTGCTGTGTGTTAGGTTTGTTGCTTCTGGGGTTTAGCCGATGGTCGATACCATGTGCCTATGGTATGGCTATCTTATTAAGGATTTTGCGTGCTGTTTTGGAAGTGTTTTAAGTTAGATCAAACAATTACAGTTAAATTAATAATATATTAAAGCTTTGTTCTGAGCAATCTGTTTTCTTTCTTGTCCCGAAGAGAGTTTTTTAGCCCGTCCAATGTCGTTCTTTCCCTGCGACGCTACCACAAATTACATCCTAAACCTGACATGCTCGGTGTAGAAGGGCCCTCAACAGACCAGATTAACTTGTTGCGGGGTTATTTCCATCGAAACTTTAAGGACATTGCCCTAAACGCCTCGCTGATCCAAAGGTTGTGCCAAACAAGGTGAGGAATGTGTTTATTCACAAAGTTTCTAAACTTTTCCCCTGAAAATGCTGCATGCTCCATGAAGTTGCATGCATACGTGCCACTCCAGGGCTTTGTAGAATGTCTCCGTTGCCAGATATCAATCGAAACGACAACCGTTAGGATGGAAATGCATGACAACATGGAATTTGAAGAGTGTTTTTTAGCCCATCCAATGTCGTTCTTTCCCTGCCACGCTACCACAAATTTGTTCCTAAACCTGACGTGCTCACTGTAGAAGGGCCCTCAACGGACCAGAGTAACTTGTTGTTGGGTTATTTCCATCGAAACTTTAAGGACATTGCCTTAAAACGCATCGCTTATCCAAAGGTTGTGCCAAACAAGGTGAGGAATATGTTTATTCACAAAGTTTCTATACTTTTCCCCCGAAAAGGTTGCATGCACCATGACGTAGCACGCATGTGTGCCACTCCAGGGCCTTGTAGAATATCTCTGTTGCCAGATATCAGTCGAAACGACATCCGTTATGATGAAAATGAATGACAACATGGAATTTGAAGAGTGTTTTTTAGCCCTTCCAATGTCGTTCTTGCCCTGCCACGCTACCACAAATTAGATCCTAAACCTGACGTGCTCGGTGCGAAAGGGCCCTCAACGGACCAGATTAACTTGTTGTGGAGTTATTTGCAGCGAAACTTTAAGAACATTGCCCTAAAACGCATCGCTTATCGAAGGTTGTGCCAAACAAGGTGAGGAATGTGATTATTCGCCCAGTTTCTAAACTTTTCCCTTGAAAAGGTTTCTTGCTCCACGACATAGCACACATGAGTTCCACTCTAGGCATTTGTATAATGTCTCTGTTGCCACATATCAGTCGAAACGACATCCGTTATGATGGAAATGCAAGACAACATGGAATTTGAAGAGTGTTTTTTAGCCCATCCAATGTCGTTTTTGCCTGCCACGCTACCACAAATTAGTTCCTAAACCTGACATGCTCGGTGTAGAAGGGCCCTCAACGAACCAGATTAACTTGTTGTGGGGTTATTTCCATCGAAACTTTAAGGCATTGCCTTAAACGCCTCGCTTATCCAAAGGTTGTGCCAAACAAGGTGAGGAATGTGTTTATTCACAAAGTTTCTATTGCATTTTCCCTTAAATTTTAAATTGCTTTGGGAAAAATTTGGTAATGGTGGTGTGGTCTTTGGGATTTTTGAAAAAAAAAAGGGGGTTCCTTGCATCAAAATTTTCTTTTTGAGCATATGTTGAGTCCCGTTCCTTTGCCCTCTGTAGATGGCAGGTCATCCCCCGACGCACCGTGGTCAGAACATGGAAGGCTTCGTGGCAGAGCTTGCCCGTATGACTTTGGTTGTAGGGTACCTTGAAGCGCCGGAGTATACCACGATCGAGCCTCTCAGTGGCGGATTCCGAAAACCGTTCTGAGCATTAGGCTCGTTACCCTTAGTTTTTCGTTTTTCTTAGTTTGATTGCTTGCTAGTTCTGTGTGCTAGGTTTGTTGCTCTGGGGTTTAGCCGATGGTCGATACCATGTGCCTATGGTATGGCTATCTTATTAAGGATTTTGCTTGCTGTTTTGGAGTGTTTTAAAATAGATCAGAACAATTACAGTTAAATTAATAATATATTAAAGCTTAGTTTCTGAGTAGTCTGTCTTTCTTCCTTTTCCCTTTCTTTCTGCTGGTTTTTCTCCTTCAGATGGTCAACACCAGGACAAGTGGTAACAACAACGGACAAGAGGGATCCCAGACTAATGGAACCAACACCAACGCTCCTCCTCCACCACCGGATAATCCCACTCTTGCTCAAGTGCTAGCTAGCCAGACGCAGATGATGGCGGCAATGATGCAGCAAATGCAGCAGTAGCATCAACAAATGCAACAGCAAATGTTGCAATAGATGCAACAACAAGCTCAACAGCAGCAGCAGCAGGCCCAACGGAATCAACCACCACCCCAATCCAAGTTGCCAGAGTTTCTTCGTGTCAGACCGCCGGTTTTCTCAAGTACTACCAATCCCATGGAAGCGAATGATTGGCTTCATGTTATTGAGAAGAAGCTTAATCTACTCCAGTGCAATGATCAAGAGAAGGTCGCTTTCGCTACCCATCAATTGCAGGGTCCCGCTTCGGCTTGGTGGGATTACTATTTGGTTACCCGTCCACCCGGAACGGAGGTCACTTGGGCGGAGTTTTGCCGCAGTTTCAGGAAGCCCAAATTCCTGACGGCATAGTAGCCCAGAAGAAGAGGGAGTTTAGAGCGCTCCACCAAGGTAGTAGAACAGTGACGGAGTACCTTCATGAGTTTAACCGTCTCGCACGTTATGCTCCGGAGGATGTGCGCACTGATGCGGAAAGGCAGGAAAAGTTTCTTTCCGGCCTGGATGATGAATTGACCAACCAGCTAATCTCAGGGGATTATGCTGATTTCGAGAAGTTAGTGGATAAGGCGATCCATCAAGAGGATCAACGCAACAGGATGGATCGAAAGAGGAAGGCAGTTCAGTTCAGGACGCAGCAGGGAAGTCAACAGAAGCCCCGGTTCACCGCCGGACAGCAGGGTGGACCTACTACAATGATTGTTCGTCAACATCGACCTTACCAGCCTGGTAATTTCAACAACAACAATTCCGGCAACCGCAACAACAACAGGGGACAGCCCAACCGCAACCCGGTTCCGCGCCCGCCAACGGCCACAGCTCAGCCAGCTCCATCGACTCAACCCAGGAAGGAGTCCGGCGGAAAATCATTTGTCTGCTTCAACTGCAACGAGCCTGGACACTTCGCCGACAAGTGCCCGAAGCCAAGGCGTGCAGGACCCAAGTTTGTTCATGCTCGTGTCAACCATGCGTCGGCAGAAGAGGCGCTAGCAGCACCAGAAGTGGTATTGGGTACGTTTCCTGTCAATTCAGTTCCAGCTATCACTCTTTTTGATTCTGGTGCTACACATTCCTTTTTATCAAAGCGTTTTGCTGGGACATATGGGTTGTCAGTAGTGAAACTTAGAACACCTATGTGGGTTCACACTCCTGGGAATGAGATGACCACAGCCCACGTTTGCCCCTCTGTGGAAATAGAAATCCAGGGTTCTAAATTTCTAGCCAATCTTATCCTTCATGAGTCCAAGGACCTAGATGTCATTCTTGGGATGGATTGGTTAACAAGGCACAAGGGAGTTATCGATTGCGCTAGTCGCACTATCACTCTGGTTAATGAGAAAGGAGAAGTCGTGAAGTTCCAGTCGCCGACACCCCAGAAGCAGAGAGTGTGCTTGAACCAAGTAGATGGGACGGAACAGGTCGCAGAAGAAGGGAAAGATATTAAGAAGTTGGAGGATATTCCTGTTGCTAGAGAGTACCCTGAAGTCTTTGCGGATGACATAACCACAATGCCACCGAAGAGAGAAATTGAATTTCGAATTGATTTAGTACCGGGAACTGCCCCGATACACAAGAGACCCTATAGGATGGGAGCCAATGAACTGGCGGAAGTCAAGAAGCAAGTTGATGAGCAGTTGCAGAAAGGATATATTCGCCCGAGTACGTCGCCTTGGAGTGCTCCGGTGATCTTTGTGGAGAAGAAAGATAAGACCAAGAGGATGTGCGTCGACTATCGCGCCCTCAATGAGGTGACCGTCAAGAACAAATACCCGTTACCTTGGATTGATGATTTGTTTGATCAGCTAAAGGGAGCAACATGGTTCTCCAAGATAGACCTGCGATCAGGCTACCACCAACTGAGGATTAGAGAGGAGGACATTCCGAAGACAGCATTCACTACTCGGTATGGGTTGTTTGAGTGCACAGTCATGTCTTTTGGACTTACTAATGCACCGGCCTTTTTCATGAACTTGATGAATAAGGTGTTCATGGAATTTCTGGATAAGTTCGTCGTGGTTTTTATCGATGATATACTTGTTTATTCTAAGTCCAAGGAGGAGCATGAGCAACATCTTCGTCTGGTACTTGAGAAATTAAAGGAACACCAGTTGTATGCCAAGTTTAGCAAGTGCGACTTTTGGCTCGAGGAGGTACAGTTCCTAGGCCACATCATCACAGCTCAAGGAGTGGCAGTAGACCCGTCGAATGTGGAGTCGGTTACCAAGTGGAAGCCTCCGCGCACGGTTTCGCAGATTAGGAGTTTTCTTGGACTTGCGGGTTACTACCGTCGGTGCATTGAGAATTTCTCCAAGATTGCCAAGCCAATGACACAGTTGCTGAAAAAGGATGAGAAGTTCAAGTGGTCAGCAGAATGCGACAGAAGTTTTGAGGAACTTAAGAAGAAGTTGGTACTCCTTCCCCTCGGGCCGCTGCCGGCCCAGCCCCTCTCGGCCTGCTCCCTCCTTCTCCCCTCCTTCTCGGGCCGCCGCCGGCCCAACCCCTTCGGCCTCGCCCCTCCCCGCTGGGCCGCGCCAGGCCGCTCGGCCCGGTCCGCGCCCGAGCCGGTCCGCGCTCTCTCCCCGCGCGCGCGCCCTTACCCAAATCGGCTAGGAGGCAAGCCTCCTTTCTCTTCCCCTTTCTCCCCTTTTTCCCGACCGGCCGGCGTCACCACTGCCGCCGTTGGCTGCTAGCGCCGGAGTGCGCCGGTCCCCTCTCCGCGCCCCAAACCGACCTCCGCGAACCGCCTCTTCCCCCCCCGACCAAACCGACCTAACCCCCTACAAATCCCCTCACCGCCGGGCCGTCATTGCCGTTTCCACCCGAGCCCGCTCCACTCCGCCTCGCTGCCGCCGTCGCCCTTGCCGCCGTCGCCGCAGCCGAGGGCGCCCGAAGGAGCTCCGGGCGCCATCTCCGCCGCCCTCTTCCCCGGCCCGGAGCCGTGCCACGCCCGCGCCGTCGGCCTCCATCCTGGCTTGCCGCCCCGCCGCGGTAAACCTCCTCTCCTCTCCCCCTCTCTTTTTCCCTTCGTCGGTTTAGGCCGCTAGCCAACCGTAGAACCCCTCTCCGGCCACCGCCGTGGCCGCCGTCGCTCGCCTTCTCCCCGCCCCGGCGCCGTTACCCTTTTTTCTTTCTCCCCCGTCGGCGTCGGCTGTCGTCTCAAACCGCCGCCGTCGCGTCCCGCTCCGATCCGAGCCATGGACTCGTCCTCTCTCTCTCATCTCTCTCCACCGGCGCCTACCGACGCCGTCCGCCCCCTCCGACTCGCCGCCCTCGCCGGAGCACGCCGCCGCCGCCGCCGCTCGGACCGAGCCCCACGTCGTCGGTCGTCGCCTTAATCTGCCGTCCATCGACTTCGGCCGATTTTCTCCTTCCCGTCGGCTCCCGCCGTCGGTTCGGCCGATTTTCTCCTTCCCGTCGGCTCCCGCCGTCGGTTCGACCGATTTTCTACCCGTCGCCTCCCGCCGTCGGCTCGGCCGCGTTTCTTCCCGTCGGCTCCCGTCGTCGGCTTCGGCCGCCAGGCCTGCATCGGCCGCTAGGCCCATCGGCCAACCCCCGCGCACCGATCGGCCGTGGGCCAACTCTTTTGGGCCATCGGCCGGTCCATCGGCCCTTTTCGGCCATCGGCCTCCCGCCATCGGCCGCTCCTTTCCCTTCGGCCCATCGGCCATTCCACCCCCCCCCGCGCCGATCGGCCACGAGCCGATCCCTTCGGGCCGCCGGCCCAATTGTTTAGGCCGCGCCCATTCAAATCATTTGGGCTGCCCTTAGCCGCCCAAAATAAAGTCTAGTTTTCATCCCTCCTTCGTTTTCTTTTCCAGGGAATTATTAAGTAATTATTAATTCCTTTTCTTTAATCCAGAAAATCCTTTAATCTTCGGAAATTCATATCTTTTCAACCGTTCGTCCGTTTGACTCCGTTCCACCTCCTGTAAATCCGTAAAATCGAGATCTATCCAATGGCACGCTTAGTGGTCTTTAATAGGGCTTCTTTTNGCCGACGGGGGAGAAAAGGAAAGGGGGTAACGGCGCCGGGGCAGAGAGAGGGCGACGGCGGCCACGGCGGTGGCCGGAGGGGGTCCTACGGTTGGCTAATCGGCCTAAACCGACGGAGGGAAAAAGAGAGGGGGAGAGGAGAGGAGGTTTACCGCGGCGGGGCGGCAAGCCGGGATGGAGGCCGACGGCGCGGGCGTGGCACGGCTCCGGGCCGGGGAAGAGGGCGGCGGAGATGGCGCCCGGAGCTCCTTCGGGCGCCCTCGGCTGCGGCGACGGCGGCAAGGGCGGCGGCGGCAGCGAGGCGGAGTGGAGCGGGCTCGGGTGGAAACGGCAATGGCGGCCCGGCGGAGAGGGGATTTGTATTGGGTTAGGTCGGTTTGGTCGGGGGGGGAAAAAGGCGGTTCGCGGAGGTCGGTTTGGGGCGCGGAGAGGGGACCGGCGCACTCCGGCGCTAGCAGCCAACGGCGGCAGTGGTGACGCCGGCCGGTCGGGAAAAAGGGGAGAAAGGGGAAGAGAAAGGAGGCTTGCCTCCTAGCCGATTTGGGTAAGGGCGCGCGCGCGGGGAGAGAGCGCGGACCGGCTCGGGCGCGGACCGGGCCGAGCGGCCTGGCGCGGCCCAGCGGGGAGAGGCGAGGCCGAAGGGGTTGGGCCGGCGGCGGCCCGAGAAGGAGGGGAGAAGGAGGGAGCAGGCCGAGAGGGGCTGGGCCGGCAGCGGCCCGAGGGGAAGGAGAGGGAAGTAGGCCGGGAAAGGGGGACAGCCCGGGTCAAGGGAGGTGAACCAGACTTTTTCTGAGGGTTTGGTTTTGGAAGGATTAGGGCTCGGATTTGAAATCCGATTTCGCGGTTTTCACCGGGATTGAACTGAGAGGGGAAACACGAGACCTTAGCACACGACAAGACTCAACGGAAGAGCAAATTTTCGCAATTAGGGTTTTTAGCAGATTAGTTTTCCCGCTAACGCCGCGACAAAACGGGCGTTACACATATTATAGAACAATTGATAAAGTAATCGGTATATTATAGAAAGAAACAATGTCAATAGCAAATAGTTGAACTAGGACAAACTCAATGACATAGATTCATAGAATAGATTCTCTCTTAAAAAAATTACAATGTTCAGTTTAAACTTTAAACTCATCTTAATTTATGGAGTAATTCATATCACTAGTTGATACAGATGCTCTGTTCATGGCATGCAACCAATTTGCAGTTTCAATATGTTTCAATGTGTTGTGAAAGTTTGACTTTGTGGGTGCACACATTTTGCAGACATGGCAAAAAAAATGTTTGATGATGTATGCTCGTTGAACAGGTAATGTTGAGCCATCCGAGTGAAGAGCCTCAGCTCAGCATGCCGGCGAGCTCCGGCCACCCTCTGGACTTCAGCGCCGTCGACGTGCGCCTCCCGATGCTGGTCTACATCGCCCGGGAGAAGCGGCCGGGATACGACCACCAGAAGAAGGCCGGCGCCATGAACGTGCAGCTGCGCGTGTCCGCGCTGCTGTCGAACGCGCCCTTCATCATCAACTTCGATGGCGACCACTACATCAACAACTCGCAGGCGTTCCGCGCCGCCATGTGCTTCATGCTCGACCGCCGCCACGGCGACGACACCGCCTTCGTCCAGTTTCCCCAGCGCTTCGACGAAGTCGACCCGACCGACCGGTACTGCAACCACAACCGCGTCTTCTTCGACGCCACGCTGCTCGGCCTCAACGGCATCCAGGGCCCGTCCTACGTCGGCACCGGCTGCATGTTCCGCCGCGTCGCGCTCTACGGCGCCGACCCGCCGCGGTGGAGGCCCGACGACGACGACGACGTCGACGCCAAGGCGCTGGGCTGCCCCGGCAGATACGGCAGCTCGATGCCGTTCATCAACACGATTCCGGCGGCGGCGAGCCAAGAACGGTCCATCGCGTCACTCGACGAGGCGGCCATGGCGGAGCTGGAGGACGTGATGACGTGTGCGTACGAGGACGGGACGGAGTGGGGGGACGGCGTCGGGTGGGTGTACGACATCGCGACGGAGGACGTGGTGACCGGCTTCCGGCTGCACCGGAAGGGGTGGTGGTCCATGTACTGCGCCATGGAGCCCGACGCGTTCCGCGGCACGGCGCCGATCAACCTCACGGAGCGCCTGTACCAGATCCTGCGGTGGTCGGGCGGCTCCCTCGAGATGTTCTTCTCCCGCAACTGCCCGCTCCTCGCCGGCCGCCGGCTGCGCACCATGCAGCGCGTCGCGTACACCAACATGACGGCGTACCCGGTCTCGGCGCTGTTCATCGTCGTCTACGACCTCTTCCCGGTGATCTGGCTCTCCCACGGCGAGTTCCACATCCAGAAGCCGTTCCCGACGTACGTCGCCTACCTCGTCGCCGTCATCGCCATGATCGAGGTGATCGGCCTGGTCGAGATTAAGTGGGCGGGGCTCACCCTCCTCGACTGGTGGCGCAACGAGCAGTTCTACATGATCGGCGCCACGGGGGTGTACCCGGCGGCGGTGCTGCACATCGTGCTCAAGAAGCTCCTCGGCATGAAGGGCGTCCGCTTCAAGCTGACGGCGAAGCAGCTGGCCGGCGGCGCGAGGGAGAGGTTATCGGAGCTGTACGACGTGCACTGGTCGCCGCTGCTGGCGCCGACGGTGGTGGTGATGGCGGTGAACGTGGCCGCCATCGGCGCGGCAGCGGGG
Source organism: Oryza officinalis (assembly GCA_008326285.1). Taxonomy (NCBI): domain Eukaryota; kingdom Viridiplantae; phylum Streptophyta; class Magnoliopsida; order Poales; family Poaceae; genus Oryza; species Oryza officinalis. The sequence goes on from BDMV01000007.1 coordinate 43,574,980, forward strand.
AAGGCGGTCGTCGGGGGGTGGACGCCGGCGCAGGTCGCCGGCGCGTCGGCGGGGCTGGTGTTCAACGTGTGGATCCTGGTGCTGCTCTACCCGTTCGCGCTCGGGATCATGGGGAGGTGGAGCAAGATGCCATGCGCGCTCTTTGCGCTGCTCGTGGCCGCGTGCGCCGCGGTCGCGGCGGGGTTCGTCGTGGTCCATGCTGTGCTCGCCACCGGCTCCGCCGCGCCGTCCTGGCTGGGACGGTCTCGTGGTGCCACTGCCATTTTACCATCAGTCTGGCGACTTTAGCCGAACAGACGATGTGGTTGTGATTGATGCTATCGGTTGAAAGCCTTTTTGGAATGCGGATTCCAGCGAGAATCCTGCCGTTTTCTGAGAATTTGATCCATTTTAAAGGAGGCTTTTGTCACAGTTCATTTTGGAATATAACCAATGTTGATTGCAATTGGGTGAAGCTGAGCACTTGAGGCTACAAACAAGTTCTCTGCGCCTCTGCTACGAGCCTACGAGTAAGATTTTGACACCGGCTTCCGTTGTTGGTATGTTTTGGTAGCTGGGCTTGTACAAGCAGTGGCAAATGTGGCATCCTGGCGTCTTTGTAAGATTGGCCCAAATACCCCATCTGCCCAGGCGATATAAGGGCGTTTGATCTGTTCTCGTAAATAACCAAATTAAGATATTAAAAAAATGCCCAAACTCAAATGATACCGAAATCTTAGGGGAAATCCATCTTGATCAAAGGTAATTTGTAGGGGGGCAGAAATGTTTGGTTCGTCGAAAGATGGGGTTATGCAAAAAATTGGGATTGCCCACATGAGTGTTTTTTTTTACTTCCCACAGGAGTGTTTTGTTTTCCTTGATTACCTAGTTATGGCCTTGTGGCATTGGCCCGAATGGGTAGTCAATTCAGGATCACTGACAAACTTTTCAGTTTATGGCACGGCCAGTCATCTTCTCCATGTTCATATGATGATGATTGAATGATCAAATCAACAACTTTAGAGATGCCAACGGGATTTTCCAACAGGAAAATTGCCGTCATGTAATATATCATTGTGCATTATTTTGTCCTTATCCTTCATGCATGAGAAAACAAAAAACTCTACAATTCCTGCTCTGTCGACATTGTCTTGTACACGTCCATTATTTCTTTGCCCATGTTCTGTCATCTGTCCACAGAATCCTCTCAAGCATTGCCTAGATTGTATTGCAAGCGTGCCAACAAACTGAATCAATAAAGGTAGTACAAATTCACAATACCAGCTGACCAAAATGTTCTTCACAATTCGAATCGTCTGTAGCTTGAAATAAAGACAATGATGGCGTCGGGACGGTGCAACCAGGGGGTGACGCTGCGCCGTCGCGAGGCAAATGGCGTGCGTCCTACGAGGCAGTGGCTGCCTGGATCAGCGTCCCCCGACGAGTTGGCTCTCGACGACAACGGACGACGGCGGTGGAGGAGAGGCAGCGGCCGTGGCGCCAGTCAAGTGTGGCAGCAAGGTGGTAGTATCCCCCACCCCCACCTTCCCCTATCTTGCTGACGACGACGATGGCGATGGGACGACGATGACAGGGACGGCGTGAGGCGATGGGAGGCCGCGGCCAGTGATAGGTAGAGCTGGCGAGGCACAGGGGGAGGCTGGTTTGGCACGGATGGCGCTCCGGTCAGAGTGTTTGGCAACAGCGGGGGGCAATGGGATGAGGTGACGGTGATGCGAGCGGCCTGATATAGGCAGTCTGGTTGAGGCCGTGGTGACAGTGGCGTCGTGAGGTGGGCATGCATACCTATGCTGGTCTCCAATCCAAACACTAGTTCTCTTGCACAGCGCCTTGCCATCACAAGATGGCCACATTGGCAGGCTAGTGCGGGGGAGAGGGGATCCATTCTTCTCTCTCACTCTCTCCCTCTCCAACCCAACTGTGTGGATGAATTTGGAGCGCGTCGGATGTCTGAACTCCTACTTGATGGTCGGCTGACGGCGAGGCGCTAGCACGGTGGCTGCGCGCCTAAGGTGTGCAGTTGGTGGTGACTTCTGTTTCCAGTAGGTGACCTCGACACGAGTGAGCAGGAAGATTACAGGCGAAAGCCTAGCCTTTTCAGGCCGACAACGGCGATGCTTCTTCTTGGGATGTTGTTGTATGATCTTCCATGCTCTCCCTGATGGGTTTCCTTCAGGTGAAAACCACGTCCTGTAATCTCAGGGCGGACGAGCGGCGGCACTCTCGGTGTCATATCCTTTTTGAAGGCATCGTTTAGAATATCCATTCTCTTAGGGATGTCATATTCATGTTTCCTCGGTAGCAGAATCTGGTTATATATGCGTGGTGTGGCTATCTTTTTATTTTCTTAGTTATAGCATCCCAGAGCTGTAGACCTGTAATGCTTTTACTACTCTATCTTGTATGAGTTGTTTAAAAAAAATAAAGATAATACTCCCTATGCATAATCATATAAGACATATGAGTATTTTGTTTTGTTTCGATAAGACTTTGATCAAAAATTGCTTTTCTTTTTTTTTACATAAAATCGATGCTATTAGATTCATATTAAAATTATTATTTTATAATTAAACTTCTGTACATATTACCCAAGAGACTACATACAAGCAAGAGGTATCAATGTTGTTGAACATTTAGTCATAATTCGGTATATTTTAATTCAAAAAATTAACATACTAAACATGACATGCATATAGAAATGTGATTTAGTGATAGTGCTGAACATGAACATGCTAATAACAAAAAAAGCATCATCAAGAAACATGTTTAACACTATGGTTAGAATTTTGACATACCCGGAGAACGCTCCGGTACTAGGTGAGGCAGTGCTGTTGTTGTTGCCTCTGTTGATGGAGCCATTCTCGCCTCCTCCAGTGGCGTCGTTGCCGCTACCACCAATGCTGCCACTGCCTTCACCAGTTGACATGTTGTAGTAGTGGAAGTAGACGAAGCAGAGAGTCAGTGTAGAGGAAGTTGATGATGTAGTGCAGAACCGAAGCAGAGTAGTCGCGCAGAAGTTCTCCCCAAAAACTTGATCGCCCGCCTACCTGTGCAAGCACTCAAGCGGACGGAGTTCCGGAGGCCTGCTCGTCCCAACAACCTGTGCACGCAGGTGATCGAAACCAGAGACACAGAAGCAGCGCAGGAACAGAGAGTGCCGAGGAGAATGTGTGAGGAAGATGAAACAAAGAATGTATAATTTAATGCGCGTAAGTGATCAAAATCGGAGACACAGAAGCAGCGCAAGAACAGAAAGTGCTGAGGAGAATGTGTGAGGAAGATGAAACAGACGGAGACAGAAGCAGCGCAGGAACAGAGAGTGCCGAGGAGAATGTGTGAGGAAGATGAAATAGAGAATGTATGATTTAATTCCCGTACGTTGAGGAGAATGTGTGAGGAAGATGAAACAGACGGAGACAGAGAAGCAACACAAGAACAGAGAGTGCCGAGAAGAATGTGTGAGGAAGATGAAATAGAGAATGTATGATTTAATTTCCATACGTTGCAAAACACTAGGGAGAGAGAGAGCAGCAGCCAGCCTCGCCTGGCCTGGCCTGGCCTGACGTGTGTGCCCGTGTGGCAGTCCCAGACCACCTTAACCGCTCAACAGGTGCTCTCCAATAGCAGCCTATTTAAGTTGAGATCTATTCACATTGATTTTTAAAGTGGTATTAATCTCTTAACATTAATTATGGGCCTATGGAATTTATTGGGAATAAATTGGGCCAAGCCCATTTAATCCAACAATCCCCACCAATTTCAGAGCTCACAAAAATGTTCTCAGTTCTGAACCTATTTGTTATACCAGTGTTTCAGTGGAGACTGTTAAGTTGAACTTCCACCTAGAAAATGAGCTACACCTGACTACAACTTAACAATGGACAAAGTCTTGAATTGTCAGTCTTGTGCAGTCAGGCTTTACTCAATTCCTTAACTGATACTAAGCTGTCGTTAGCATCCCCTCTATTTGGAACATATAAGTCGTACTCTAGGCTTTTTCAAGAGTATCTAAAGATCACTCAAATCTCACAGACTATGACTAGCAGTCAGACTCATATAGGTGTGTTCCTTCTAAGATGTTTTGTAGGCTAACATCTCTGCTTTAAGAAAAGTCACTCAGAACACATTAAGGTATGCACCATCCTGCCATCCAGATATGGAGAGAATTACATCAGAGAAATGAGTCATTTTTAAGGGTCTCTCCTCCCAGTTACCCAATAGCTTGTTTCACCATCCTAATTCATGGGATCTCCGATCACATAGGATAGGTTACCACTATTGTGTAACTCAAGTGGGTCTCAGGCCCATCTCACTCGAAGCACTGTCTATCACATTCCACGATAGCCCCTTAGTAAACTGATCTGCCAGATTTTTAGCAGTCTGGACATAGTCCAACGCTATAACTTCGAAGTTTTTCAGTTTTCTGACAGACTTTAGTCTTCTCTTTACATGCCTAGATGACTTCATGTTGTCCTTCGAATTGTTCACCTTAATAATCACCATTTGATTATCACAGTTCATCAGGATGGCTGGTACTAATTTTTCAACCATCGGCAAATCCATCAGGAGCTCACGAAGCCACTTAGCCTCAACTGTAGCAGTGTCTAATGCTGTGAGTTCTGCTTCCATTGTTGACTTTGTTAAGATGGTCTGCTTGCAAAACTTTCAGGAGACAGCGCCATCTCCAAATGAGAGCACATATCCCCTTGTGGCTTTTATCTCATCAGCATCAGATATCCAATTTGAATCACTATAGCCCTCCAATACCTTTAGGTACCCAACATAGTGAATTCCATAGCTCATAATGCCTTTTAGATAATGCATTACTCTTTCCAGAGCATGCCAGTGATCATCTCCCGGATTTGAAACAAACCGGCTCAACTTGCACACAGCAAATGAGATGTCAGGCCTCGTTGCACTAGCTAAATACATTAATGAACCAATAATCTGTGAGTATCTCAGTTGATCCCTTGCTATTCTTCGGTTTTTCCTTAATAGCACACTAGGATCATAAGGAGTAAGAGCTAATTTACAATCACTATATCCAAAGCAACTCAAGACCTTGTCCACGTAGTGAGATTGCACGAGTGTAATCCCACCATTGTCACGCCCAGAAATTCACTACCAGAATTTCCAAAGCAAATTGTGTATTAAAATCCCTGTCCAGGACCAGCCAGGGTACACAAATGACAAAGTTGCCATACAGATCCACGTCTTACAAAACAATAAAAATCTCTTACAAAACTGCAGCGGAAAAAGGAAACAACTATTCTAATAAACTAAACACTCGCAACGTAGCGACTCCAAACCACAGGCATTCCTCGACGGTAGCAACAAGCCTACTCTTCTGAAAAGTCTTCCTCTGAAACAACCTCCAACTCTGGTGTGGGGAAAAATAAAGCAAGACTGAGTACTACCCACTGTACTCAACAAGTCATACCGGAAAGGAAAATAATGATGCAAGTAATAACAAAGGAGAGCTGCAATGGTTATTTTGCATAAAATACGCATTTAAAAACAATAGTTGAAAACAGTAAAACAGTTGAATTAATTAGTCATAATTAAACCATCACTGTCCAACGCTACACCACGTTGCGACAGGCCCAACCATCCACCTGAACTAAACCATTTCCATTAAGTCAAATTATTAAAGAGTTCAACTAATCACGGTGAATCTGGTTGATCGCCCATAACCGCGGGCACGGCTATTCGAATAGTTTTACTCTGATCAGAGGTGTACATCTGTACCCACAAGACACAGTCCTACAACACATTACTGTGCGCCACATACCACCACGGTATACCGGAAAAGGAGCTGTGACAGGACCCTTCGCATAACCCCCTCTAACCAATCGTACCACCTCGGGTTTCGCCCCCACTCCTCAAAAGGCAGTGGGCAGCCCCCCCTCGAGCCTTGGTGAATCCGGTAGCCGCATAGACCCTCGCCGGGCCCATCCAAACTCCATCACGCTCACCCTAACCAATGTACGTCGGCTAGAGGAAAGCTACACTTCAAGTCCAGCCGTTGCCCACGCTGGCTTGTGGTACGCACGGTTCTTCTTCCAGGGTTTCCCGCGAACCGGTCCTTAATCGTCATGAGCACGACCATCAAAACCATGTGCTCACAACCCACCATTAATCAATATTTTAGTTGAAACATTTAATTAAATCACCCACGATTAACCATCGCGAGCCAACATGAAATAACCATCATTAAGTATTAATGAAGCTTTAAACAACCCAATTGTGAGCTAATGTTTCTAAGCAGGGCTAAGCAAGTTCTATTGTAGCAACTATTCAAATTATTTCCCAAGCTATCAAAGGAATAAGGTAATTGCAATATAAGGCTGAGTACAATAGGTAAACTATCCCATAGATGACATTATAAAACAATGCAGTATTTAGAGAAAAATAAGACTGTTTCGCAATTTAGGTACAACATGATCAAATGAATAAGTATGACTTGCCTTGCTCTTGCGCTGGGTCGACTTCGGCAACGACTTCGAAGTAAACCGGAGAATCGGAATTACCGGAATCTATACGACAAACAAAGCAAACAACAATACATGCTATAAGTCTACTGAAACAAAGAATAAAACTATTTTTAATGGATTCTCTGCATTTTTATGAATTTTCTGAGACTTGAACGGACTAAAACGGAGTCCGGATGAATTAGTTATGAATTTTTGAAGTTATCTGTGTTTTTACTAAAACAGAAAAATCCTTAATTAATTATTGCGCAATAAACCCTTAGGGCTGACGTCACTGCTGACGTCAGCGGCTAGGGCTGACGTCAGCCGGGCTAGGGCTGACGTCAGCCGCGGCAGCGGCGGCGAGCGGCGACGTGGCGGCCACGTGGCACGCACGTGGCGCCGACGCGGCAGCCACGTGGCGGCCACGCGGCGGCCGAGACCGGCCGAAGCCGGCACGGCGCGGCGGCGGCGCGGCGCGGGCGCGGCGCGAACGCGGCAGCGGCGGCGGCTTGCGCGGGCGCGGCGCAGAGCGGCGGCGGCTTGCGCACTAGCGGCGGAGCGGAGCGGCGCGGAGCGTGCGGCGGTGCGGCGCCGAGAGGGGAAGGGGAGGGGCGGCGGCGGAAGGGGGGAAACAGAGGGGAGGGAGAGGGGCGGCGGGATTTATAGGGGTGCGGCTAGGGCGCGGCGCGGCGGCTCCGGGTTTCTCGCCGGAGTTCGGCCGGCGCGAGGAAGGCGGAGGGAGGCGGAGCGGACTTTTCCTCGGGCCGCGGCCTTGGGCCGGCCCGAGGGGGAGAGGGGCGGCGGCGGCTCAGCTTGGGCCGAGGGGGAGAGGCGGCCCGGGGCCGGGAGGGGGAAGCGGCCTGGGCCGGCTGGGCCGGTCCGGGAGGGAAGGAGGACGCGCGCGGCAGCGGCTTGGGCCGGAGGGGAAAATGGGCCGACGGCCCGAGAAGAGGAAAAAGAAAAAGAAAAGGAAAAAGAATTTCCCAGGGATTTATTTATTGCGCTTGAGGGTTTTTAATTGGTTAAAATTATTTTTAGGGCTCTGAAAATTCCACTAAAAATCCTGTTAATGTATTTTGACATGGGGAACTCAAGAAAAATTCCACCTTGCCATTTCCACTTCTTTAATGCATTATTTAATTGGGTTTTTCTCCAGATTTAATTCAACAATTTCTCAGATAAATTATTAAATTTAATTTTTACGATTTGGGAGAACCTCAGGGTGTGACAAACCTACCCCCCTTAAACGGAATCTCGACCCCGAGATTCGGAGGTGCTGGCGAAGAGGTGCGGATGGGCAGCCTTCAATTCATCCTCTCTTTCCCATGTAGCTTCTTCCTCGGAATGATGGCTCCACTGAACTCTGCAGAACCTGGTAACCTTGTTTCTGGTCCTCCTCTCGCTGGTTTCGAGAATACGAATCGGCTTCTCCACATAAGTCAAGTCCTCTTGAATCTCAATTTGATCGGGACTGGCCTGTTCTTCCGGTACTCTCAAGCATTTCTTCAATTGCGAGACGTGAAACACATCGTGAATACCGGCCATGTTGGGTGGAAGCTCAAGCTGGTAGGCGAACTTCTCCTCGACGCTCGCAGATCTTGTATGGTCCCACAAAGCGTGGTGCCAATTTGCCTTTAGTTTGAAAGCGGTGTACTCCTCGAAGCGGTGTGACACGAAGGTACACAAAGTCCCCTATTTCNTCGTGAATACCCGCCATGTTGGGTGGAAGCTCAAGCTGGTAGGCAACTTCTCCTCGACGCTCGCAGATCTTGCATGGTCCCACAAAGCATGGTGCCAATTTGCCTTTAGTTTGAAAGCGGTGTACTCCTCGAAGCGGTGTGACACGAAGGTACACAAAGTCCCCTATTTCGAAAGTTAACTCCCTTCGACGATTGTCGGCATAGCTCCAAAGTCAGCCGACCATCAAGTAGGAGTTCAGACATCCGACGCGCTCCAAATTCATCCACACAG
>BDMV01000007.1:43586168-43693924 GCA_008326285.1 Oryza officinalis
CCCCCCCCGACCAAACCGACCTAACCCCCTACAAATCCCCTCACCGCCGGGCCGTCATTGCCGTTTCCACCCAAGCCCGCTCCACTCCGCCTCGCTGCCGCCGTCGCCCTTGCCGCCGTCGCCGCAGCCGAGGGCGCCCGAAGGAGCTCCGGGCGCCATCTCCGCCGCCCTCTTCCCCGGCCCGGAGCCGTGCCACGCCCGCGCCGTCGGCCTCCATCCCGGCTTGCCGCCCCGCCGCGGTAAACCTCCTCTCCTCTCCCCCTCTCTTTTTCCCTTCGTCGGTTTAGGCCGCTAGCCAACCGTAGAACCCCTCTCCGGCCACCGCCGTGGCCGCCGTCGCTCGCCTTCTCCCCGCCCCGGCGCCGTTACCCTTTTTTCTTTCTCCCCCGTCGGCGTCGGCTGTCGTCTCAAACCGCCGCCGTCGCGTCCCGCTCCGATCCGAGCCATGGACTCGTCCTCTCTCTCTCATCTCTCTCCACCGGCGCCTACCGACGCCGTCCGCCCCCTCCGACTCGCCGCCCTCGCCGGAGCACGCCGCCGCCGCCGCCGCTCGGACCGAGCCCCACGTCGTCGGTCGTCGCCTTAATCTGCCGTCCATCGACTTCGGCCGATTTTCTCCTTCCCGTCGGCTCCCGCCGTCGGTTCGGCCGATTTTCTCCTTCCCGTCGGCTCCCGCCGTCGGTTCGACCGATTTTCTACCCGTCGCCTCCCGCCGTCGGCTCGGCCGCGTTTCTTCCCGTCGGCTCCCGTCGTCGGCTTCGGCCGCCAGGCCTGCATCGGCCGCTAGGCCCATCGGCCAACCCCCGCGCACCGATCGGCCGTGGGCCAACTCTTTTGGGCCATCGGCCGGTCCATCGGCCCTTTTCGGCCATCGGCCTCCCGCCATCGGCCGCTCCTTTCCCTTCGGCCCATCGGCCATTCCCCCCCCCCCGCGCGCCGATCGGCCACGAGCCGATCCCTTCGGGCCGTCGGCCCAATTATTTCGGCCGCGCCCGTTCTATTCTTTTGGGCTGCTCTTGGCCGCCCAAACTAAAGTCTAATTGGCATCCCTCCTTCTCTTCTTTTCAGGGAATTATTAAGTAATTATTAATTCCTTTTCTTTATTCCAGAAAATCCTTTAATCTTCGGAAATTCATATCTTTTCAACCGTTCGTCCGATTGACTCCGTTCCACTTCCAAAATTCCTCAAAAATCGAGATCTACCTAATGGCACGCTTAGTGGTCTTTAATAGGGCTTCTTTTTATCGCTTTGTTGAGTCGTCTCGTTTCGCGTGTAGTCTCGGAGCCCGAAGACCCGCAGTGCGCGGATTTCGAGGAAGAAGCTCAAGATCTCGAGCAAGGCAAGTCACCTTTGATCAATTGAACCTATAATTTAAATTAAGTACTTTAATTTCGCAAACTATGCATTACTTAGGTTACACTTGGCACTTGGCCTCGGTTTGCAATACAACCAGCAGGCCCTACCCAATTGCTGCATTCACCCTCCTTGACTATTGAATACCCTAACACCCTTGTCACCCCTCGGGTGATGCCTCGGTATCCGTACCTCGGGTACGAATATCGGGACTCCCCTCGAACTTAAAACTTGATCATCTGGGTAAAACTTGAGTTTACAAAATGCTTGGAAAACCCGACACTTGGGTCGGTGCCTTGAAAACTAAAGTGAGTTTCTAAAACTCGCGGTACGGGAGACGTACTGGAGGTACGGTCTGCCCGCTCTCGCTCTAAGGACCGATTCCTTGGGAATTACATCCAAGCATATGTCAAGTACGACCACATGGGTGATATGGGACGCCCCTGGCTGAGTAATTAGCTAGGCCAGGGAAATCTTGATGCCAAGGGACAAGTGGATTCGCCGGGGTGGTGTCGGGGAGGACCCCTGGGCTTCCTGGCACAGTATGGTCTGGGACCTAACCTGGTGTTGGTCCGTGGGACCCCTCCCGTTGGCATAGGATGACCCTGAGTCGGCTTTCGAAATGCCTTGTCGTGAAAGCCTTAAGGTCGCCAGACGTGACCGAGGGTCGCGGGCTGGGTGATTCGGGGTTAGTAACGTCGTGTGGGTAAAGTGTACCCCCTCTGCAGAGGTTAACAACTGTTCGAACAGCCGTGCCCACGGTCATGGGCGGATGTGAGGTGATTCCTTAGCGTAGTTTTATTTGAACACCTTGTGAACTGCTGTTGGTGTGAGGTTTTCCGTTCTGTGCTTGGTTTAAGGCTGTTGAAGCAGCCGGAGTCGGTGACGATTGGCAGGGAGCCTCTCGTACCGATGTGTTGACTTGAGGCTGTTGAAGCAGCCGGAGTCGGTGACGATTGGCAGGGAGCCTCTCGTACCGGCGTGTGTGAGTGGTGGCTGTTGGAGCAGCCAGGGTCGGTGAACGATTGGCAGGGAGCCTCTCGTGCCGACAAGAATCAATCGATACAATTTCACTGCTCCGGCCGGATGAGACGCACTTTCTCATCCGTGCCGTCGAGAAGCACTCACTTAGATGTTCTAAAGCCTTAAACTAAAACCAATTGTGAAAAACAACTGGCTTTCCCTTGAAGCTTGCATTAAACACTTAATTCCCCCGACTTGCTGAGTACTCCCGTACTCACCCTTGCTCTATGTAATTAAACCCCCCCAGTTCTCGAAGACGAAGAGGTGGACCCTGCTGATGAAGAGTTCTTCCAGGAGCAAGCAGACTTCGAGCAGTAGTAGGGTTTCGGCCTTCCCCAAGGCTTTGCTTGTGGCTTAGGGCTAGTCTCCGCTTTCCGCTTCCGCCTTTTTGTAATGCTGTTGCGAACTCGGGTTCTGTCCGCAGTTCCAACCTTGGTTGTAATCCTACTCTTAAATAAAGAGACCGCTGCTGTTGTGGTATTCTGTCTTCCTGTTGTACCAGCGCTATTTCCTGGGACTGGTACAGGCATACAGGTCAATCTGGACCGCTCTATCCTGGTCTCCGCCCGGGGCCAGTTTGGGGCGTGACAATATGTCATTGGGCTGGTCCTCTTTTAAAAAAAATACCCAAAGTTTCCTTATAAACATACAAGAAACATACAAGATTAACAATTGATTTATCTTATTAGAAGTTTCAAAGAAATATAAAAATGTTTATGTGGCCTCCTTACACAATAGAAAAGTTCGTATATAAGTTTTAAAATTTTTTTGGTGTTTTTGTTTTTTAGAAAAAATATTTTTGTGTGATATATCATAGAAAAATTGCTTACACAAAAGAAAATAGCAAAAAATATCTTATGTTGCATATGAAAGATAGTTTACATAAAAACAAAAATATTTTATATAGCATATAATAGATAAGTTATATTTTAAAAAAGTAGAAATGCAAAAAATGAAACCTATATACAAATATTTATATCGTGTAAGGAGGCCAAATAAAAATTTTCATATTTTTTAAAACTTCTAATGAGATAAATCAATTGTTAACCTTATATGTCCATAAGGGTATTTTAGGTATTTTTAAAAAACAAGCTTAGCCCAATGACGTATTGTAGAAGAATTGATAAAGTCATCAGTATATTATAGAAAGAGACAATGTTAATGACAAATTATTGAATTAGCATAGAGTTTATAGAATAGATTCTCTTTTTTTTTTACCTTAACAATTCCGGCATGCTGTCCTTTTTTGTGGTTCTCAGCTGGCTCGGTCCATGTCCCTGGCCATTGGGTCCCATCTGTCATTAGAGTGGCCTTCGTGCCTTCGGTGTTTGCATTGCCAACACTTGCTTCCGATCGTTGTGGAATCACAGTGAAGAGCGCATCGAGCCGCGCCTTGAACTCCTCGTACTCCCGGCGCACGAGCCTACGGTCGCCGACGAACTCCTCCGGCGGCGCCGGCCCAGCGTAGGACGCCGCCTTGGCCGCGAAGTAGCTCTCGGGCGCCCTCGGCTCGACGCGGTGCTTCCGGCAGAACGGGACCCATAGCGCGGCGAACCTCGCCGTCTCGATCAGCCCCTCGTAGTGGACCAGCGACGCGCCGTCGTCGGAGAGGTAGGTGGCGTACCGGTCGACGGGGTAGTCGGTGGCGAGGATGGACAGGACGGAGTTCATGGTGTAGAGCATCGGCTCGTCGACGGGGTCGACGGTGTTGATGAACACGTCGATGCCGGGGAGGAGTCCGCCGCCGCCGCCGCCGGCGGTGGAAAAGCCGTCGTCGAAGCGCTGCCTGAGGAGGGAGAGGTCGGGGACGCGCTTGACGGGGTTGAGCTTGGAGGCCTGGTTGAGCAGCCAGGTGACGCCGAACCAGAAGTCGCCGGCGACCGAGATCCACCAGAGCCACATGGCGTCGGAGTCCCGGTGCTTCATGCGCCATGCGAGGAAGAGGACGACGGCGATCAGCCTGACTAATGTCAGTGACCTGTCACAAGTGAACGAGGAAATGGTTAGGATTAGTTTGTAAAAATCTTGGGAGTATCTTAAAAAAACTGCCACAAATATTTTGAGTGAAAAACTTTCAGATGTGACTATAATATAATTTGAAATATAATTATATTGTAATTACACTGTAACTATACTTCAACGACGATATAACTTATATAAAACTTGTATTTAATTATAGTTTGGTTGGCTAGCACTAGGATCTTACGTGTGATATATATGAAAAAAAATTCTAGTAATTTTTTTATGCACAAATCTCGAGATGATTCGATGGTCACAAATCTAAAAGTTTTGGAGACAAAAAAAACTTACGAAAGATTTAATGTTTACGTAGATTTACTTATCTTAGGCTCTTAGCGCAAATATGAAATTCTTAAAATCCATGTAGACTTATTTTATCGGCATTTTGTTTTGGGTGAGACTACCTATTGATTTTTTTTCATAGGTTTGGAGTTTTAAATCTTACAAAATTTTGAACCAATAGATTCAACCCGTTTTAAATGAAATAAAAAACATGTTAAAAATCATAAATCTAGAGATAAAAATAGTTGTAAAATCTACTTTTGTTGCACTGTAATTAAATGTAGATGCACTGTAACTGAGTGTAAATATTGTGTAACTAAATGTACCTACAAATTGGGTTTATAGGAACATGAATCTTGATGCAAGATCATAAAGATAAAAAATCGAAAGATACAAGCCCAAAAATCTATCGCAGGTGAAATAACAAAACCGTTTGTTTTTTTCAACATATAATCCTGCGAAATTTAGTAACCTCGAATGTGAAATTTAATAGAAAAGAGGGTAAAAATTTGGTAACGTGGACGACTGTAGCATACTGTTGGGCTAATAAAGTGCAGGTCGGCCTAATGGCCCACAAACTGTATGTCAGCCCACTGTTTAGATGTACCTCACGCGGGCCGACACCGAGGGAGGCCTTTTTCACGTGGGCGTGCAGACATTTGGACTTGTCCTTCCTCCAACGAACGCGCGACACCAGTGTTCAGGGGAGTACTGAAGAGCACAAACTAACACTGGCACTTGCAGGGGCTCGCGTTGGATTCTTTCGCTCTACCACGCTTGCGGCAACCCACTAAAGTTATTTTAATGCTGCTTTTTTTGCACGTTTTATAATGTCTTGTTTTCTACTCCCTCGAACCCAGTATCTATTCGTATTTACAATACTAGAAAACGTACTATTCTTTATAGTACTGAAAAACGTCTCATCCGATCTTAAATTTTTATATTTTGAGATGAAGTAGTACTAATCACTCAAACTTATATTTTGAGACGGAGTAACACTAATCACTTAAACTTATATTTTGAGACGTAGTAGTACTAATCACTTTGTAGAAAAAGATACTTCTAGCTAGCACTAAGAGCTAGTAGTACACAGCTGTTAGATAGGCAAGAATTGATTTGACATGATTTTTGTAGCGATTCCACAAAACAAACAACCTAATTTCTGCATGAACCGAAGAAAAAAATCCGGTGTTCCACAAGTGACAAGATTCAGGAAAGTTGATACTGCTATCCATCACATAGCAGTAGTAGTGGGAAAATTGCACACTTGCACAGGATGATGCTACTAACACAGTGGTAGCAACATACGCTCGAGTACGCGCACGACGGCAAGAAAGAAGGAAGAAGAGCAGAGGCTAGCTGAGACAGTGAGACACACCTGTAGGGGTGGAGGAGGACGCCGCTGACCTTGAACGTCCGGTACAGCAGCGGCGCCGGCTGGCGGCCGCCGTCCTCGCCGCGGCAAATCTCTTCCTCCTCCTCCTCATCGGCGGGCACCCAGTACTTGTCCTTACCGCCGCCGCCGCCGCCGCCGCCCGGCAGCAGATGATCCGCGAGGCCGGCGTCGTTATTGTTTCCGCCAGTACGGCCAGCCGCCGCCGGCGAAGGCGCCATCGCCTTATATGATAATCCTCCCCTGTTGTCCAACAGCCACTAGCCCACTACACACTACCTCAACTAAATAAACTCAGATTCAGTAGCTGGATTTATAAAGGGCAAGAGAATCCGATCGAGTGTACGTGTGACTGTGTGAGCGAGTGGGGGAGTGTGCGACGTGTCCCCCATGCCACGTGATCCGGCGAGCCACGAGGAGCTAGCACACCACCCACACCGGAGTGGGCTAGCTGCTGCCGCCTTCTGCCCGACACAAGGTGGCGTCGAGATCCGCGCGCGCTCTAGCCTAGCTTGCGGCCGCGCTGTGTGCTGGTCTGCTGGATTAGTACGAAGGCCACGCGGAAAACGTGCGTTCGCGTCCATTGCGGCATTGCGCCCACGCATCTGACGGACCGCAATCGAGGCGCGGTTGTGCGCACCGACGTCTTACGCAGACGCCGCAGCATATGTCATACTTTCTGTGTCCCAACAAAACTTCTGCTAGCACAATGAATCTGTACTAGAAAGAATCACATCTGTATCTGAATTAAGTTTTTTTTTTTGACAAAAAAAGCTTGCACGGGCACGTACGGACGTACGAGAAGGCACAACCTGCCTTGCATCGTCGTCGACTGCCGCCGCATTGGCTTGGGAGAGCTATTGCCTATTGGTTTGTCTGACAATTCGATTTCCTCGATGCGATTCTCCTCTTGCATATAGTACTACTTCCGTTCGAACTTTTAATATTAGATATAGCTATTAAAAAAAGGTAAAATAAAATAGATAGGTAAAAAATTTGAATGGTATATTATAATTGGTTGAAAAAAATTGTAGGTGAAAAGATTGTTATATTTAAGAAAATTTTGAATGCTAAAAGTATTTATATTTTAAGTCAAATAGATTAATTAATATCTGTCAATACCCGTAGGTTTTTTGTAAGACGTGATTAATATGGTGGTGTTACGTGTACGGTGATACGTGTGTGTATGCGTCTGCCCATTATCAAAAAGAAAAAAAGAGCTCGTTGAAAACGGTAAGTGCACTTCTTTTAGTAGGCATCTCAGAACTTCAGAAGCGGCCCTTGGGTAACGTTAATGGCGATATGCACCGTGCAATGCAATCGCCGCCGTCCATGTGATGGGCCTCGAAAAGACTTGACCACGGACCCTCCGTCGCATCGATGTGGGCCCAACAGTTATCCATCAGAGCCTAGCCGAGCAGGAGCAACGGAAGTGCGGCCCATAATGGCGGACCTGTGGCCCAGTGGTATAAGGCATGGACCCGGATTAAATTGTGGTATATATGCGGAATAAGTTTACTCTTTATCCCTCAATCTGTCGTCGAGTCTGAACTTCATCCCTCAATTGAAAAACAAGACATAATAAATCCTTCAATTTACAAAACCAAATCACCCGAGGTCTTACGAAGTATCATGCTCGGTTTTAATTGACGTGACAAACTGAGTCAGTGTGAGACCCACACGGGGCCCACATGTCAATGGCTAGCACTTTTTTCCTTCTCTCTCCCTCTCTCTTGCTTTTCTCCTTTTCTCTTCTTTGATTCCTCCTCCTGTCCTTCGCTCCTCTTCCCCCTTCTCACACGTGCGCGCCTCGAGAGGGAGTGAGGCGTGACGAGCCGGCGATGACGACCGGCCGAGAGAGGCAACGGTGAAGGAGAAGAGGGTGGAGCGAAAGGGGTCGATGTTGGCGTTGGCTTCGGCAAGCGACGGCCAGGAGGGAGACACGAACGCTAGCGGAGCTCGACTTGGCGCAACAGCAGCCTGGGTCGAGGCGGATACGACGGCGATGGCGGCTCCGATGACCTCTAGGCTAGACGGAGGCTTCGCGGATGGTGTCTAGGGTCCAAGGCGCCTGACGATGATAGCCCTGGGGCAAAGCTTGCACAGGTCAGGCCTGCCCGAGCACGGCCGTGCTGGCTTGGTGCGAGGATGGTGGTGACAAGCTTCTGGACGGCCGGACTGAGCGACGACGGCGAAGCTCCGGCTCATCGGGGAGGAGGCGACAAGCTTGGGGATTTGGAGGAGGCGAGGTGGCACGACAAGGTGGAGTAGAGACGGCGCTTGCACGGGGCCAACTTGGCCTACCGCCCCTCTCCTTATTGTCCGCTACACCTCTAGGCCGTGGTCGCGGCCAGCGGTGGAGGGCAGTGGACTGGAAAGGGCGGCGGGTGACAGGAGAGGAACTGGGTGACAGTGGTCAACAGGAGAGGGTAGCCTCCATGACCTCATCGAGCTCGAGCTCCTCACGTCCCCAAGCTCTGTCGTCTTCGCCTAAGCTCGGCCTTACAACCGTCACCCGCCATTGTGATAGGAGAGAGAGGGGTGGCGATGCAGGGGTGCTCCGTGCTCTCGCGCGCCATACCACGCACCCTCTCCTCGTCGCCTTCTCCCGCCTTAGCGTCCACGGACACAGTGAGCTCGCCGGGACGGCGCCCGCCGGATGCTGTTGGCTGCTGAGAAGGGAGAGGGAATGGGAGAAGGATGGGAAAGAGATGGGAGAGGAGGAGAGAAAGAGTTTGGCTGATGACATGTGGGGCCTGTGCAGGTCCACGCCGACTTAGCACAACATTTGTACTACCGAGAGTCAAAGCACCACGTCAGTCGAAACATGCGTTTATACTACCGAGAGAGATCAAAGTTAACATATTATTGTGAGTTGGGGAATGGGCTATACCTGATATTTCGATTCAGGATGAATTTCAAACTCGACGACAAATCAAGAGACCTAAAGTGAACTTATTCCTATACATGCGGACCGTATTTTATGGGCCATAACTGTATTGGGCTGTATGTCGGCCCATGTCGGATGGGCTGGAACGGTATTGCGGTGCACGTGCGGGCCATATTGTATTGCCGGAACGGAAGTGTGGTGTATCTGCAGCCCGTATTAGATGGCCCAACCATTTTCCGTCTTCGCTTCCCGCCTCGACGACGACGACGGCTGCCGGCGTCTCAGTTAGGTATACCTTGGTTGTCTGCTATAACAAGCTGCATCGTGCCATGGGTTTTCACTGCAGTTAATCCTTCCCTAGTAAGATTTGGGCATTTGGCAGGCTGATA
The DNA here is from genome assembly GCA_008326285.1 of Oryza officinalis. NCBI lineage: Eukaryota > Viridiplantae > Streptophyta > Magnoliopsida > Poales > Poaceae > Oryza > Oryza officinalis. The sequence goes on from BDMV01000007.1 coordinate 43,595,519, forward strand.
CTTACATATTAGATGCAATGAACTTGCAGAGGCAGTGGAACGATTCCAAATGCAATTACAAATGAAAATACTAGAAACTCGTAAAGAAATTCTCACCATGAAATTCAGACAGTCGGAGAAGCAGGCACGCATTACCCTGAACTTCAGGCTCCAGGCATACCAATCTCGCTCCCCTTGACGCGAGACTCATACTCAAATTGGTGAATAATGCAGTTAGCGGATGGACTAAGAAATCTTGATACAACGATGCCTTGCTAGTCAATGACAGAATTTGACTACAGGAGTTACCCACATGCATCATCTCATACATTGGACTCACATGCTGTAAAACATTGTAAATGCTACATTAGTACAGCTTCTCCGTTCTAAAAAAACATTAGTACAGCTTCTTTTATCAGACAAATGGCTAATCTTTCATTTATTGCACGAATCTGTACATGTACGATGCTATGCACAGCATGTAAAGTAAAACCTGAGAATCAACAAAAAACTCAAGGGTAAAACATGTACCAGCTAACATTGGAGATACAAATTAATCCTAAAACCCCCAGCTTGTAGGGAAGTTGGCTCCACCTGACCGTCTAAAGTGGAGCCGAACGGATCCAGAACGCATCGCCTGGATGGCAATATCCGCCAATGCGATTATAACAAACGAAATCACAATCAGGATGAACAGGATATAGGGTCTCTTGCTCCATCTTCCCATGATGCCCAGTGCAAATGGGTATATCAGCAGCAGGATCCACACGTTGAATACCAGCCCAAGCGACGCATCTCCCATCTGCATCAGTGACCATCCTCCAAAGATAGCCTTGCCTATTGCCGCACCAATGGCACAGATATTCACTGCTATCACCACTATTGTTGGGAACAGCAATGGTGCCCATTGAACGGCATACAGTTCTGCAAACTTCTCGCTGGTGCTGCTTGCTACTTGTTTTGCTGTCAGCTTGAATGAGACACCCTTCAAACCAAAACACTTCAGCACTATGTGCAGCACTGCGAGCGGGTAAACAGCTGTTGCTCCAATAATGTAGAACTGTTCATTGCGGATCCAGTCCAGCAGTGTTAGGCCTGCCCACTTGATCTCAACCATACCAATCATTTCGGTCATAAATATGACGATCACAAGGTACAATACATATGTAGGAAATGGCTTCTGTATGTAGAATATGCCACGGAAGATCCATATGACTGGGAAGAGGAGATAGAACAAAAGGAAGACTGATGTAAATGGGTAGCCTGTCATGTTAACGTAAGCAATTCGTTGCATAAAGTTGAGTCGGCGGCCAGCAAGGAGTGGGCAGTTATGTGAGAAGAACATCTCAAGGGAGCCACCTGACCAGCGCAGAATCTGGTAGAGGCGCTCAGTGAGGTTGATTGGAGCAGTGCCGCGGAATGCATCAGGCTCCATGCGGCAGTACATTGAGCACCACCCTGTCCTATGCAATCGGAAGCCAGTCACCACATCCTCAGTTGCAATATTGTAAACCCAACCAACATCCTTGCCCCAGTCAGTCCCATCCTCATATGCACATGCCATGACATCACTCAACTCCTGCAGGACAGACTCTTCAAGGGCAGGTGGTGATATGATTGAGCGTTCTTGGTTTGCTGCTAAAGGTATTGAGCTGATGAAGGAGTCCAAGTTGCCGAACTTTTTGGAGCTATCCACAATATTGCCGTCATTGGGTCTCCAACGAGGTGGGTCAACACCATACAGTGAGACTCGGCGGAACATGCAACCGGTGCCAACATAAGAAGGGCCCTGGATACCATTGAGGCCGAGCAAAGTAGCATCAAAGAAGACTCGGTTGTGATTGCAATACCTATCAGTTGGGTCAACGTCATCAAAACGTTGGGGGAATTGGACAAAGGCAGTGTTGTCACCTTCACGTCGATCGAGCATGAAACATATACCAGCACGGAAGGCCTTTGAGTTGTTGACATAGTGGTCACCATCAAAGTTGATAATGAAGGGTGCATTGGTGAGGAGGGCAGATACTCGCAGCTGCACGTTCATGGCACCTGCCTTCTTTTGGTGGTCATAGCCTGGGTGCTTCTCACGGGCTATGTACACAAGCATCGGAAGGCGCACATCAACATTGCTGAAGTCCACAGGGCTGTCAGTGCTTGCTGGTAGACCAAGTTGAGGTTGATTGCTTGGATGGTTCAACATAACCTATTGAACAGCCATGGTAGTCGAAAAATATATCAATGCACTTTAATTTATTAGGTAACTCTAACTCATAACTACTTTAGTCAATATATGTTGGAATTACTGAAAGCTAGTTATGAAAAAGGTAATAGTATAAGCGAGTGAAAATACCCGAACAATTCCAGCGTGATGTCCTTTCTTATGGTTCTCAGATGGATCAATCCATGTACCAGGCCACTCTGTCCCATCAGCCATCCAGGTTGCCTTCACACCTTCTTCGGCATGTGTCTGGTTGTATACATCTGACCGTTTAGGAATGACGGTAAAAAGCGCATCTAAGCGTACCTTGAACTCATCATACTCCCTACTCATGTATCTGTGGTCACTGAGAAACTCCTCTGGTGCACTTCCTGTGTATGGACGTGACTTCACTGCAAAATAGCTCTCAGGGGCCCTAGGTTCAATGGAATGTTTTCGGCAAAAGGGAACCCATAATGCAGCAAACTTTGCAGTCTCAAGTAAACCATCATAATGGATGATCGACCCACCATCATCTGAGAGATAGCAAGCATGCTTGTCAACTGGGTAGTCTGCTGCAAGAATGGATAAAATGGCGTTCATAGTGTATATCATAGGCTCATTTATGGGATCGACGGTGTTGATGAATACATCAAGGCCAGGGAGTTTGGAGTTTCCATCAGGAAGATCAAAATGTTGTTGTAAGAGGGCAAGGTCAGGAACACGCTTGATCGGGTTCAGCTTTGCCACTTGGTTTAGCAGCCAACTAACACCAAACCAAAAATCTCCAATTACAGATATCCACCAGAAAAACATGCCATCGGCGTAGGGGTGCCTGATACGCCATATGAAAAATAGGACGATAGCAACCAATCTGATCAATGTCAATAACCTGTTGCAAAGAAATGAAAAAAAGAAGTTAGAATACTCAAAATTTCCAATAGTTGCAGATGTAAGTTGGTACAAGAGAATAAAAGTCTTGAACATTAGCATTGCATTTTTTAGAGGAAATTAATACCTTGTTCATGCCTAATACACTTCGAATTTAGTAACTGAAAACATAGCATATCTAATTTTAAACCTGTCAATTCAAATGCACAAGCATTTCAACTACCAGCTGCAACCAACAATTCAAATGCACTACACGTTCTAAAAAATGAGTCTACTAGTCAAACCTATCTCGGATGCGGCGAGAAGACGACGGGGCTAAGAGCCTGCTGGGACCTCAGCTAATCCCATTCGGCCTCGACGCGGCGGGTCGGCCCCTCCGGCGAGCCGCACGGGCACACGATACAGGGGGCCGCAGGACAGCCAAGCACGGGAGGCCGGGAGGGCACAGCCGCCAGCCAGACTGCACGGCGGCAAGGGATGGGATCTGGGAGAGAAAGGGTGGAAGAGTGGAGACACCCGCTCCCCCCCCCCCACGTAGGGTTACGCCGCTCGTCGCCGGCGCCGGCGTCGGAGTCGCGGCCATCGGCGAGCCGTGTGCCGCTGTGTTTGAAAGGGGAGGAGAGTGGAGTGGGGTTCCGCTTGCCTCTTCCCCCACTGACATGTGGGACCATCCTTGCCGCGGAGTAGCACATCGGCTTGAGGCCCATGGGCCAGAGGGTATTTTGGTCCAACATTTTTCAGGTGGCAGGCAGTTGGGTTCAATGATTTGGAGTTTGGACGCTGGTTAGTGTGGGCCGTATGGCCAATGAGATTCCCCTCTCAACTAACGGATACATAAGACAAGGCTCGACATAGCTGGAAATCGAAGCTTTGAAATCTCCTGTTCACACACAGTCAGGCACTAATCCTAGTCTTCGTAATGATGAAAACTTACCTCGTCACATCGTCACATCTCGTTCGTTTTCAAACCGAACACTTCTGCACTTACTACTATATATATATATATATATATATATATATATATATATATATATATATATATACACACACACACGGTCATATTTCATCCGTTTTATATTATAAATTATTTGAATTTTTTTCATTTTTTTAAATTTTATTAAGTTTACTGTAAAATATAGTAACATTTTCAATACAAAACAAATATTTTATCAAAATATATTTAATGATAAATTTGACAAAACTAATTTAATGTCATGAATGTTGCTATATTTTTTTTATAAATTTAATTAAACTTAAATAACTTTGAATAAGAAAAAAAAATCAAACGACTTATAATAAAACAAAATTATAAAACGGAAGAAGTAGTAATTTAGTAATCAGCAATTCAGTATAGAAGTTGAAAAATTGTGTATGCCTACATAATAGTCTAATTAAATCCATTGAAAGATCAGGAAAAGTTACGATACCCAAGTGCGGCTTGCACTATCGAAAATTAGCTCAACACGCGCCGCACCTGTAGGGGTGGAGGAGGACGCCGCTGACCGTGAACGTCCGGAACAGCAGCGGCCGCCGGCCGTCCTCGCCGCCGTCGGCGACCGCCGCCGCCATCTCCCTCTCGTCGGTGGGCACCCAGTACCTGTCCATCGGGCTGACCTTCGCCCTCCTCGTCGCTCCCCTATTGCCGCGTCCTCCGCCGCCGTTCGTCGCCACGGCCGCGTCGGCGCCGTTCACGCCACCACCACCACCATTGCTGCAGCCACCGGCGCCCCCGCCGTTGGCCGCCATTGATTTCGCGCGTCGGGCGCACGATGGTAGAGTGGGAGTAGATGGCGGAGTGGGAGTGAGCTAGTGTGGCAGTGTGCCGCGGTATAAGTACACTGGCCGTGGCTGCTGCTGCTGCGCGCGCGGCGGTTAGAAGCGATCAAACTCGCGCGTGTCGGCGGCGAGTCACGACTCACGAGGGCGCAAAACGCAATCGGCTCGGCATATACGTCACGCAGTACAGGCGGTGGACCGGCTCATCACCGGCTGGTGGACCTGTATAAATATGTAGATAACGTTGTTAGTTTTTAAAATAATGCTAGACTATTTATCGTATTTTTAAAAATATTATAAATATGCTTAAAATATAAGTCATATTTAAAAAAATTTTAATAATAAAACATGTTACAACAAAATAAATAATATTTATATAAATTTTTTAAAATATAATGAATAGTCCAACATCAAATTAAAAAATTAACAACGTCATTTATTAACAATCACGAAACAAATATGTACATGCGTATATATACATACATATATTGGCATATGATCAATACGATCGAATGATCGATCGATCGACGAAATTATATGAATATTTCGGTCTTCGAAGCAAACAAGCTGGATTAATAAAATTATTGCCATGCGTCGCATCAACGAATAGAGTACATGTATGCATGGTGTTAATTAACTGTGCGCAACTGCGCATCAGTTCGTCGCTTATACATTAATTGATGCATGCTGCATGCCTGCGATTGGAGCTATTGTCGGAAACCCTCGCTGGCTTGATGAAATTTTCAACTCCATCTGTATATACGAGAATATATCCTATACATACAACACGAGTCTTCTCAATTACATACATGCACATCAACTAATAAATTTTTATCAAATTTTTTTAAAAAAATTATACAAGCACTTTCAATAGTTTTATACTTATGTGTAAAGTTTTAATCTCAAATTCATTATATTTTAGTTGTAACAAAAAAATTAAAATTTTAATAGTTTTGAGAGCATAAATATGTTAGAATTTTGTCTTTTTTTGTTGCTCTCTATATATAATAAATTTTAAGATAAGACTTTACACATAGATGTAATACTACTAAAAAATGCATGTACAATTTTTTTTTGGATTTTTTGATGAAATTTATTAGTTGATGTGCACGATGTGTACACGAAAAGACTTGGGTGTATAATATACATTCCCTGTATATATTATTCAAAATCGCCCAAAGTTATATGGTGTACAGTGCTATACCAGTAATATATTATATTTAATCAATGGATGCATGTATATATACAATATACACATTACTCATTACATGGATCTCACTTGCTAACGGCTAAATTTCTGGCAGGGGAAAACGTGACTCTGAAACGACGGATCTATATCGAATTTCAAAATAATTAACCTCGCTACAAAATGGATACTTTTGGAGATAAATTAAAAGAATGCTGTAGGTGGTTATCCGTAGGAGAAACGTTTTGGGAGTTGCTTTTGGATTTAATTGGCTAGGTACCTTGGACTTTTTTCGGCTTTGATCATTTTAGCTACGACTGATAAACCATAAAGAAAATAAACAAAACAAAAAAAGATTATTGATAATATTTTTATATCTGTTATTGGCAGTTTAAACTATAATGCTGAAAAGTATACTAGACAAAAACCAAAATCAACTTTAATTAGGTTTCAAATTTTAAATTTTGGCTGCGGGGCTTACGGATAAACTAACAAGCAAACGATTATTGTAGACTATTTTTTCTTAGATAATAAAAATGGTAACTCTTGGACTCTATTAATTCCAACCAGAGATATATACTACCTCCAGTCATAGCTAGATAAGTGACATTTTGGACAACAACATGTTCATCAAAACACTGGTTTGATTATTAGTTATTACTAGAAAACCTATACAAACTAGCCAATTGAAAAATGTTAATAAAAATGGTAATTAGTTTCCTCGATGTCTCATTCTTATGCTAACTCATTGTGCTACTGGTGACTGACCATCGACACAACAACCTCCTAGCTAGAGCACTCTGCATGCGCCCTCAGCTTTTAGATAGTGACCGGCTACACTACCTACCGTGGCCAAGGATTTTAAAGCTTGGGGTGGGATCTCGGGTTGATTTGAAACTGGCTACCACCTACAATCCATGATCTCTTGAGTTGAAAATTTCAAAATTAAAGTTGAAAACTATTAACCACTACTTGAGTTCAACTCTTCGAAGTGGGACGGAAGGTAATGGTGCTAGTTCAAAAAAAAAAAGATAATGGTGCTGATATACTATATATCTTGAATTCTTGATTAAAGGTGAGGGGTTTGGCCATTGGTGGAAGAAATGTATAGGACAAGCCCTTGCTGCCTTGCATTATTCTTGCCACTTTTGTGACGGACTGAATCACTGAAACTCTTTGTTACTTACTCCCTCCCGATTTCTATACAAAGCTGGTTTGTTTATTTTAAGATGAAGAGAATACTTCTATACTATTTTTTTTTTGTCAAATACTTCGCGAGTCTATAATCACTACTACAGAATATGCCATAAGTGCCGGTTCCAAAGGCCTCATAGGTGCCGGTTTCGAAGCCGGCACCAATTGGTCGGCACCAATGCTCAAAGCTATTGGTACCGGTTCCTCAACCGGCACCTATAACACTATAGGTGCCGGTTGTCAATTTCTAACCGGCACCTATATGGTATTATAGGTGCCGGTTCCTATAAATAACCGACACCTATAAGTGATAGGACCCGGGATCTTTCAAGCCTTATAGGTGCCGGTTCTTGTAAAGAACCGGCACCTATAGTTTTGAAACACAAAAAAAATAATTTTGGGGTCACATATAATATTTTCTGAAACACAAAAATCATAGAATATTTCAATCTAAAACTGTATATGGATGGCAACTTCAGTAACCACAGAAATCTCAGGCTATATACATCTCTAAATATACATACATGAACTGTGCTAGTTGTCTTCAATTTCTATCAAAACTAGCCTAGAGCCCCATGCATTGCAACTGAAATCAAATTGAGTTTATATATGCAAGTTATATAGTAGTACATTTGAAGATATAATTGACAAATCAATGGTATATACAGAAAAAAACAAACTGGACCGCAGATCGTTGAATCGGTTCAAACTCAGTGGAATAGAATTGATTCTTTCTTTTCTTTTTTATAACATATGCACATTACTGCATCCAATTCTTTTACTCTAGTTGACAACATGGAAGGAAAAGTAGATTGGTTGAGTTATCTTCTGGCTGTTTTCTTCTCGCAGTGAGGCTGGATGACCGCTCCCTGCTGCACCGCTCATCACTTCAACAACCATTGCAGCGGGCTGTTCTTTTCATATTATTCATCAGATTAATGAAATGTTCTTTTACTCCACACTTTGAAAAATACGTTTTGTTAAACAACCTTTTACACTGCATTGTATAAACAATTTTTTTTAACATACTGGTTAACTTTATTTCTAAAAATATTATTTATCCGCTGTATGATTTTTTATCAAAGGTATGTGATTTATATGCATGTTTTGTAATGGACATAAATTTCTTTCAAACTACTGAGGTGATTCTTTTTCCAATGGTTTTCTGAATATCTTGAGTTTCTATCAAATCCTTTCTACATTGCCGGTTGCTCCTATAGTGGCGTGATAGTACCGGTACTTGCACAAGAAATTCTGAAGAGTAAGTGGCAGCGCAAATCTGTTAAAAAATAAATATTAGATATGAAAACCATGTACGCTCAAAGTGTTTATATGTATTTGTTATCCTTCCAAGATATATGTCTGATGGAGGGTTAGCTCCCCAACGGGGTATGCTGTATATTTCCAGATATGATTTGTGAAGGATGTTTGCTACGAACAACTAATTGAAGAGCTATCTTGCAATTTTAAAATGAAAAAAACACTACCTTCATTTTCTACATCTCAATGCTGATAAATGGTTTCGCATGCTTAAGTTTGAACCAGGTCAAAGTAGTTGAATATGCCTTTGGTATTTCGGCGTCGGGTGCATGGATTTTGCCATTGTTTCATTCACCCTTAGTTAAAACTTCTAAGAAGTGTCAGCTATCTACATCATGGAATGTTAACATGCTGGTCACTGACTCACTGTTCACTGTTCAGACACCATTTTTGTGAAAAACTCCTCTGAATTGGTTAGCTATAACTGTTTCTTAGATTTATGTGGTGGCTACACTTTGGGGCTTATCAATACCATATCATGGCACATGTGTAGGTAAAGAAGGAATTAACCATCCATCCATGTGCCTCTGATATTTACCCATTGCAACACACAGGCATCTTGCTAGTAAACTGTAAAGAACGAAACTAGGAGAACCAAGATAAAAAGAATGGCAAGTAAGAATTATCGAAAAAGTTAATGTACGAAAAATGAAGTACTATGCGTCTATGCCACTGTGAGGCAGGAAATTGCAAGGATACAGCTTTTTATGACAACCATTTATAAAAAGCCGTATCAGGAATCCTATCTCATGTGATTTGCTGTTGCGCTCGGCGGCTATTACCGTACCCGGCCAGGAAGGTGCAGTGCGGTTGGAGAGATGTATACTGGCATGGCATATGCATGTAGTGCACAAAACAAATAGAAGTAGTGTTCCACAAATCATATGATATTGCTGGGACTAGGACCATAATATAAAACTCAAAGCCTCGAGTAGAGAGCATAGAAGATATTGCTGGGACTCAGCGTGCCAGTCAACTTCAGCCTGAGACGTGCCCGTCAAACCACACGAAGGCGGCGACCAGATGTGTTACACATCTCAGGAGACTTGACAAAAATTCGCTTGAGCTCTACAACATCTCAAATGCTCTAAACTCGTACTCATATGAAAATTTTAGTTACACATGCTCACCTGTTGCTTACAGAGACAACAATGATGATGCCTCCCTCATCCATGCCACATCCAGTCAGTGAGATCACCTGTTGCTGTTAGGGATAAAAATATGAAATAGAGAAAATTGAATACATGGTTAGATATATGTGTGAAAAAATAATAGATAAACATTAACAAATAGAGAAACTTAATGCATGTTCAAGACATTAAGAAAACCACATCAATCCAAATAACTAATCTACAAGACACTTAGAAAATGTTTGAAAGGTATGGCCCACTAATTCTAGGTCTTTGTATGCTTTGGCGTTGATCGGCTATCTAAAGTGTCAGTAGGGCCGCCAGCCTCAATGAAACCCACTAGCCCAGCAGGAGCCTTCGAAATGTTGTATGTGCCGTTTGACGAGATGATATGGTCGAAGATGAATCCGCATAGCTGTTCAGCGAGGCCCAAGCAAACATGTGGCAGCAATTTACTTGTCGGGAGCTTTAATTTCTGCAAATGGAAGGATTAAAGATGTGGAAAGATACTATGTGTTTAGTAAATTGGATTTATGTCTTAGGAGACAGGGCAAACCTCAGCATCCGTAATGTTCCAGTTGCCGTCCTCCATGAAAACCCACATAAATCTCATCACGTAGAACCCACATGTGCTCGTGCCCGGATCCTGACGTGAGCAATAAGGGTGGCACCAAACTCGAAATTTATTTGCACATGGAGCGTGTCGAATACACTTCTTCTTGTACTTCACAAGTGCCTTATCTAGGATGTCAATGAGGGATTGGTAGTTGGATTGCGGTTTCCTCATTGAATCCATGACGACAATTTTGGAATCGTTTAAATGGATGGCAATAAGAATCCAGTGAGGCCTACATACAAGGGAAGAGAACAATTAACATCTTAAAGTACAACGATGGGAGGTACAACGATAATGCCACACTTACTTAAAGTGGTAGGGCAGAAGGATGGTATTCATGTCCTGCAGCTTGACAAAGGATGTGTAAAGGTAGTTCAGCACTTCTTGGGAGGACCATTCGCCTGCGTCAATATTACAGGAATTGACTATTTGTGGGTCGAGGAATCCTAGCTTGTTATGGGTCGCTTTACATTCAAGCGACCCCATTCTGCATAAGGAAAATAATTAGACACGCAACGAGGATATTTACTTAGAAAAATGGCGAGAGGTCGAGTATACTTACAATGCCCATAACTGAATTACCGATAAGTCTAGCTCCCTCAGATTGTATAGATGAAATAGTTCTCTAAATGGGACCCAAACTATACCATCACAGTGATGAAAGTCCTCGTCCCTGTAAAAGACGGGGAACATCTCTTTACCATCCTTGGCCATCTGTAAGTACCACTCTTCTACCCTTCTCATTTGAGTACATTTGCCAATGACGTGGCGATATTCGTCGGTAGTCAAAGAATGACCAAGCTTGAACTGAGCTGCCAATGGGGCCATCTCAATATTATCCACATCATCCAAACTTTTCAGCCCTGCCTCTTTTAGAAAGTCTTGCATAGTCTTGCTGGCCTCATCTTTCTCGAATTCTTTCTTGGAAAATTCTTGCAATCCCTTTTTCCTGATCGTGCGTCGGAAGTCCGTAATAGGTTGCTTTCGGGCAGGTGGCCTTGCCATGCGAATGAAGTGATCCTGTACTTCGACTGGCACTTTGAAAGATGGCTCCGACCTGGTAGGCAATGGCGTCTTCTTGGTCTTCTTCAGAGATGGTGGTTCAGACATTTGGGAAGTTTTACAGAGGCGTCCCCTCTTTTTCGGCCGGTCTGATGAAGCTAGGCTCTGATGTGCTGCCTCTGGAGGAGATGGGCTCTTACGTTGCGCCGGTGGAGGAGACGGGCTCTTATGTGGCAATGGTGGTGGAGTTGGCATCCTTTGAGGGGAGGGAGGAAGTCCTTCAGAGCTAGACCCGCCATCGCTTGGCTCGTCATCACCATCTCCTGAAGGAAAGATAATGAAACGCTTGCGCCACAGGATTATGTTGTGGATGGCTTCACCAAGAGTGTTCACCCCCTCCTCTGGAGCAAAATCAAGCTGCACTGCCCTGTACCTCCTCGGCACGTCCTCCACTTCGACCCTTGAGTAGCCACTTGGTATCGGCTTACCGTGTATCGTCCCTCCCTCCGTTACGGGATGTGCCATCGCGCGTGCCACCTCTTGACTGATGTTTTGAAGTGGCACATGTAGCCTGCATGCAGTACGTACAGTGATGTGGTCCACGGGGTAATGAACCGTGTCCGGTTCTTGAGGAACCTCAGTTGAAGCGCAGCTGCTTTTCTTCCCACCTGGACTGGTTAAGTGGCCAGCATTGCCTCCTTGCTGACCTTCAAGCCTTGCCATTACCAGTGCCATTTGTTCTTTCAATAGTCTTATCTCTTCCGATTGGTCTCTGGAATTTTTATTGCTCCGAGACCGGTACCTATGTTTGTCTTCAGGAAAACCTTCTCTCCATGGAACTAGGCCAATTCCTCTTGTGCGTCCTGGATGCTCAGGGTTCTGCAATGCAAGTGTAAGCTCATCTCTCTCCCTGCTCGCAACAAAAGAACCTTCTGAGGACTTTAGATGGGCCTCGTGGATCCTCTGGGACACTTCTTGCTCTCGAGGACCCTTGTGTACCAACTCGCCTGTATCCGAGAGTGTTGAACCTCGGGCGTATTGGTAATTCTTTCCCCGTTGGCACCAGTCCTTCGTCTCGATCTCGATTCCCTTTTGCAGCAGCTCAGCTTCCCGGAGTTGCCATTTGGCTATGTTCTTAGCATATCCGCTAGGGCCGAGACGGTGAGGGTATCGGTTTTTGGCCGCATTGGCCTGGTTCCTTTCGCTAATCTCCTTTGCCTCATCTGATGTTCTATAGGCCACAAAGTCATCCCAGAAAAGACGACACCTTCGATAGTTGGCATCTTCAAAATTTGGTGTCAGGCCCTTCTTGACAAACTTCCTGTTAAGATCCGTCTTCCACTTCTTGAAGCTGATGGACATCTTCTTAAGAGCCCCGGACTTTGCGAGTTCTTCTTGTCCCTCGGGAAACTGGAATGTCCGCTTTAACTTTTCCCAGGCAAGATCCTTGTCTCTGTCTGGTACCGTTCACTCCAATTCGTTTGTATCACTGCTCTTCCAGTGCCGGTACTTGATGGGGATGTCATCCTTCACGATGACACCTATAGCTTTGCCGTATGGGGTGAGTGCCGATTCTGGAGCTATAGGGGTCCCATCTGCAGCTAACTCCGTGATAGTGTATAGACCTGAGGGCATCCTAGTTGGACCTCTAGCCTTTCTTCTTGCCGATGAGGTTGAAGTATTCGCGGAGTGCGTAGTGGCCGAAGGATCAACCTCCTTCAAACATCAGTATAAATTAGTCATTCATATCTGACGATATATGTAGTTTTAAGGTATTATTTGTTCCAGATCGGTTAATTTACCTCTGTATTGTGCGGGTTAACATCGGGCTGATTCAAGTTTAGAAAGCCACTTGGGCTACCATTACCACCATCGCTTTCTCCAGAATTTGTAGGCCTAATGTTATCTTGTTCCCCTGACATTTCCTTTTGTAGATCTAGGCTAGAACTACTGCTAGATAGATACAAGAAATTAGTGTAAGAACTTATTGTCCTCTTGATGATATTCTTCCAAATATACCAACAGTAAAGTAATGTCATCTAATTCCATACACCATGTAGCAGTTTAGAAAACGTGTACGCGAAAAGCGAAAGATCCAAAATTGAAAAAATATGAAAAAGTAAACAGCCTCATAAAGCAAGTGTACTAATGTACTTTGCATAGCCTACAGTGAAGTAGCTCACAGCAATATTGCATAATCTACATGTACTCCTACCATTTTAAATTACTTATCTACCATTTTAAATTACTTGTCATTCTAGCATGTTATTTATTTTAATCAAAATAATTGCCATTATTGTATTCCGAAGCACTTTTAGCTAAAATGTTTCCTCTCTATCCCTTATCAATACATCCACACCTCTCATTGTAATCCACATCTTTATCTCAAAGGAGTACAAATATTGATGTAATTAATAGGGTAGTTTGGTAATTTATCATACCTTCATATTTTGTCTTAAAAAATGCTAGAATGGTGAGTGATTTGAAACAGAGGAGTAGTGTATTTTGTTTTACAATTCCGCATGGCCATACCTAAAAATTTGGTGGCCCAGTGCGAAACACAAATTGAGGGCCTTATGTTTAGCAAATGCCAAGAAACGAAAGAATAAATTATGGATGGTGCACTACCTAAGTCAAAACAAGATTTTTTTTTAAAAAATGAAGGTTGGAAAAAGAAATGTGTCCTGACATAGTGATTTATTTTTTTGTTAAGTAGAAAAATAGTGGCCATAATTACCATCGGACACTTATCAGAGATGAAGAAAACAATCCCGTTCTAATCAAATCAATTAAAAAAAGAGTAACAGTAGAACTTTTAGAAAAAAAAAGGAGAAACCTTTAAATACATTTGAACGTATTGACATTAATAAAAATAAAAAAAAATTGGGACCTAAAATTTTGGGAGTTTGTTCGGTTGTCCACTTCGCACTCCCTCCTCGACCGCGTTGCAATTCCAATTATTCCGGATAGAATGAAATTGATTGAAGAAAGTGGTCATTAATTAAGTAGGGCATGTAGGACAGCAAGTGAAACAAAATGCCCAGATTATGTGCAGGCAAATTGAGCAACCGAATGACCTACAGTGAAATAGCTCACAGCAATATTGTAGGAAAATTTTGGGTATAAGCCTACAGTGAAATCACATTTATACAATCATTACATGTTTCTAACCTAGAACAATGGTGTTTTTTTATAAACTACATATATCTTCATTAAACTATCACAAAACTATAAATCTAAGGCAATACTACGTTGCAGGTATTTTTCTCAGCTTTAAAGACAATGAAGGGAATTTCATTGTTGATGACACAAGAAGTCTGTTAAGCTTATATAATGCAGCAAACCTTAGGGTTCAAGGAGAGAAAGTACTTGATGAGGCTGCAACTTTCACTATAAACAACTAATTGACATAATTGCACACCTTTGACAGCGAAGATTGGAGGACGGCGGCGAAGAATGCAGCAGCAGCAGCAGCTTGAGGAGAACACCACAGCGGCGGAGGAGGGCGGCGGCGACGATGGAGGACGGCGGCGCTTGAGGAGAGCAGCGGCGACGATGGAGGACGGCGGCGCTTGAGGAGGGCAGCGGCGACAATGGAGGACGGCGGCGCTTGAGGAGGGCAGCGGCGACGATGGAGGACGGCGGCGCTTGAGGAGGGCAGCGGCGACGATGGAGGACGGCGGCGCTTGAGGACGGGGATGGTGATGGAGGGCGCAGGCGGGCGGGCAAGCGGACCGCAGATCCGGAAGGAGGACGACGGTGGACGGCGACGGCGGTAGATCTAGGCAGGGGGAGGACCGACGGTGGTGCAGGAGGGGGACGGCAGTGGGCGGCGACGGCGGGCGGCGGGCGGCGACCGGTTGATCTTGGCGTCGGCAGGGTGGTCTGGGGGAAATGGCATCGACAGGGGGTGTCTTGGGGGAAATACCGATCGACGGCCGCATATATACAAGCCACATAGGTACCGGTTCGTATTTACAGCCGGTACCTATTGTGGTAAAAAGGTGCCGGTTCTAAATTGGAACCGGTACCTTTTGGATCACATAGGTACCGGTTCTTATTTAAAACCGGCACCTTTTACAACAATAGGTACCGGTTGTAAATACGAACCGGTACCTATGTGGCTTCTGGGGGGGTTATATATCAACACATTTGGTGGCAAGTTGGAACCATGCATGTATGTATACTTGATTTTGAATTTTGTTAGATTGTTGAATAATATTCTTCTTCCCACTAAAATACAGTACCTAAAAGGTCAGTTCAGTTGTTTGATTTTAATTGTTCATTGCTCTAGCTAATTAGCAGTAGCAAATATATAATGCCGGCTCAAGCTATCCTAATTACTAATTAATATATCTCTCGTTATGTTAAGTCAAATTATTTTCTAATTACTCAATAAATTGCTTTAAAAAATACTTTATGCCATCCGTTTCAAATTATTTATTGTTTCAGCTTTGTTCTATATGTCAAACATTACTAACTTTGGCCATTATTTTTTAGAAATTTATATAGTTTAACATTTATAAAATTTATGTTTTTAGGTTCACCATGATAAACAATTTCAGAACATAAATAATTCATATATTATTGAACTATATGAATTTCTAAAAATTAATAGCTAAAGTTAGGAATATTTGACTTAGGAGTTGTTCACTTTGTTGCCGAAATTAACCCTACCAAGTTTTAGCTTTGGCAAGGTAACAATCTAAACATTGTCAAAACTTGCCTTCATTACCAAATTTTGGTAATTCTAGAATCTTTCTCTCACGAAAACTTGACAATGATAAAAAAACCAAACACAACTTACACCTCTCAACCTTTCTATCATATAGATATATAGCAAGATAGATAGGTAGATAGAGACACAAACCAATAGCCTGCACTAAGGCTGGACCAATTACACAATTTACATGTTTGTTACAGTACAATTCAAACATGCAGGTCTATCACAATTACTCCTTCTTCATGGTCACTGCGAACATATGGTGCTTCTTCCTCGTTTTCGTCTTCCTGACTTTCTTCACCTCCTTCTACATCTGTTGCAAACGGTGGTAGCTCGTCGATTTGATCGTAGCCTTCCTCATCAACGATATTCTCAACTCCGACAATGCTTCGCTTTCCATGGAGAACCACGTGGCGATCGGTCAACGAGGAAGGGTCTTTGACATAAAAAACTTGTATTACGGATTCTGCGAGCACAAATGGTTCATCTTGGTAACCTACATTGTTTAAGTCCACGATGAACATTCCATACTTGTCAATCCTCAAACCACTTGGAATTTTGACCCATTGACACTGGAAAAGTGGTACCTTCAGCGGTCCATATTCAAGCTCCCAGATTGCCTCTATATAACCATGGTACGTTTGTTCTACACCATTACTGTCGAAGGCGTCTATGTGGACACCACTGTTTTGATACGAGCTCTTGGCATCCTGAGTTCTCGTGTAAAATGTATAGCCATTAATGTCATACCCTTGGAATGAATGAATTGTGCTCGCAGGTCCTCGAGACAAAACATACAGCTGGTCACTATCAGTATTCATAGCAATGATATGCTTTTGTAACCAATCGCCAAAATTCAGCCTATGCTGCTTAGCTATCCATGCCTCTGATTTGCTTGGGTTCTCGCTGCGGAGTGTGTTATAATGCATGTCGACAAATGGAGCCACCAAGGTCGACTGCTGGAGCACTGCGAAATGTGCTTGCCGTAATGTTTCTAGGCTAGGAGCGAAAATTGCCTTATGCCCTAGTGTCCCTTTCCCTAGTAGCCTGCCCTCGTGTCGAGACATCGGCACACCAATGGGATGCAAATCCATATAGTCGATACAGAACTCAACCACCTCCTCTGTTGCATAACCCTCTACGATACTGCCCTCTGGTCGAGCTCTATTACGCACATACTTCTTTATGATCCCCATGAACCTCTCGAAAGCCCACATGTTATGCAGATACACTGGGCCGAGAATCTTTATCTCTTTCACGATATGTGACACGAGGTGAACCATTATATCAAAAAATGATAGTGGAAAACACATCTCGAGCTGGCAAAGGGTAATGATTACATCTGCTTGGAGCTTGTCTAGCGTGCTTGGATCGATCACCTTCTGATATATAGCATTGAAGAACGAGCACAGCTTTAGGATTGGGTTTCGAACCTTATCTGGCAAAATGCCTCTAATAGCAACAGGAAGAAGTTGTGTCATCAGCACGTGGCAATCATGTGACTTCATGCCCACTAATTTCTTCTCCTTCATGTTGACAAGTCTTTTAATGTTCGCGGAGTAACCAGAGGGGACTCGGACACCCTGCAGGCACTCCAACAGGCTTATTTTCTCTGCGGCACTAAGGGTGTAGCACGCGGGAGGGAGGTACTGGCGACCATTGGGCTGTTCTAGAGGATGTAGCTCGGGCCTGATGTTCATGTCTGCGAGGTCTCTCCGGGCTTTCAACGTGTCCTTTGTCTTGCCGGGTATGTTTAGCAGGAGTCCCATCAAACTCTCGCACACATTCTTCTCAACATGCATCACGTCAATCGCGTGACGGACATCCAAATCTTTCCAATATGGTAGTTCCCAAAAGATAGATTTCTTCTTCCAAAGAGGTTTCGTACCACCCTTGCTCGTTGTGCCTCGATTGCCTTGCCCCTTACCAAATATACATTCAATATCTTGTACCTCTTCAAAAATCTCTCTGCCGGTACGATGTGTTGGAGCTGTACCCTCCTCCACTGTGCCATCAAAATCTCTTGTATTGCTACGGTACTGGTGGCCGGCTGGAAGAAACCTCCGATGGCGCATGTACACAGTCTTTCCGGAGTACTTCAGCCACCTGCTCGCTGTATCCCGCATGCACTGCACACATGCACAACCACCTTTCACTGTTTGCCCGGATGTGTTACCAGCTGCAGGGTAATCTTGGATGGTAACGAACAACATTGCCCTTAAGGTGAAGTACTCTCTTTTGTACGCATCCCACATCTGCACACCCCGGTCCCATAGAAACTTAAGATCATCCACTAATGGCCTGAAGTAGACATCGATATCGTTGCCAGGTTGCTTGGGCCCTTGGATTAGAAGTGGCATCATAATATACTTACGCTTCATGCACAACCATGAAGGAAGGTTGTAGATAACAAGTGCCACTGGCCACGTGCTATGTCGACTGCTCATGTCACCGAATGGATTCATCCCGTCCGTGCTCAGCCCAAACCTTATATTCCTAATCTCTTGCGCGAAATGCTTTTTATACTTTCTATCTATCTTTCTCCATTGAGATCCATCGGCAGGGTGTCTTATCATTCTATCCTTCTTACGCTCTTCGTGGTGCCAACGCATCATCTTTGCATGTTTTTTATTTGCATACATGCGTTCAATCCGAGGGATTATAAGAAAATACCACGCAACTTTAACGGGCACTTTCCTCTTCTTCAGGACCGGGCCACCACTGTCATCATCAACATCATCATCATCGTTAACTCCACCCTTATACCGCGGTGCTCCGCAAACTGGACATGTATCCAAGTCTGCATAGTCACCTCGATATAGGATACAGTCATTTCGACATGCGTGAATTTTCTGCACTTCCAGTCCGAGTGGACAGACAACCTTCTTCGCTCGGTATGTTGTTTCTGGCAGCACATGACCCGCTGGAAGGAGGTCTCCAATCAGCTGTAGAAGCTCTGTGAAGCTCTTGTCACTCCAACCGTTGGTTGATTTCATCTGCAGCAACGAGAGGACGACGTGTAACTTGGTGTGCTGCTCATTGCATCCTGGATAAAGCGGGGTTTTTGAGTCCTCCACCATGCCCTTGAACTTCTCGTATTGCCTGTCATCGTCGAGGGCTGTCTCCCCGTCGCGTAACATCTGATCTAAACCATCTGATTCGTCACTATCATATCCACCTCCGTCAGCAGGCAACTCCACATTGTCTCCGTCCATTACATCCGGATTTTCATCTTCACCATGATTGTCCTGACATGTGTAATTAGGCATAAAACCCCTTGTTAGGAGATGCTCATGAACTTGTTTTGCAGGAAACTGTCTCTCATTCCTACAATCAGCGCATGGACAACGCAAGTGTTCCGTCGTGTTCAATGATCTGGATCTCGTGGCTGCGATCACGAAGTTGGTTACTCTCCTGGCATATTCCAAGGTACCGCGCTGCGGAATGTTCATCCCTCCTTCATCCATCGCTCCTACGAAAATTCTTAAATTAACCACTAACATACGTATATCATTCTCTATATCTATTGAAATTCTGATATATGTTAATAACAGTTACATTACTCATTGATGATTAATCTCTAAATTACTCCAAAATAATAAGTCATCATACTTTCTCATGCTTCTCATTCAACAAAACAAATTGCAAAAAAAAATTAACTTGACAAATATTATTGCGAATTACATATCGAATCAACACGTACTAACCTTTACGCACGCAAACACATAGACCTCTCGATATTTTTTAAATTTTTGGGCAAAACCTCCTCCCCCCGTTTGGATGAGCTGAAGAGAAGCCACAAAATCATGAGAATGCAGTGAACAAGGGGTATATATAGACTTGGGGGATATAGGTGTCGGTTAATGTTATGAACCGGCACCTATTTAGTTTCCTTCCGAAGGAAGCCACCACATAGGTGCCGGTTTTTAATAAGAACCGGCACCTATGTGATAGGTGCCGGTTTATTAGGTTAAAGCGGCACCTATGTTGCCGTAACATAGGTGCCGGTTCTTATTACGAACCGGCACCTATGTGATAGGTGCCGGTTCGTAAATAAAACCGGCACCTTTTTTGGGCTCATAGGTACCGGTTTTTATTGCAAACCGGCACCTATAGGCTTCTCCCATTCAACCGGCACCTATAAGATCTTATAGGTGCCGGTTCGTGAAAAAATTGGGTCTATTTGTCTTTTAGGTACCGGTTCTAGCAAATCCGGCACCTATGTGGCCGGTACCTATGGAGGTTTTTGTTGTAGTGAATATATAACACAATAGAGCGTGAAGGTAATATAGTGATATACAATACGGCTTATTATCCAGCCCATCATGTCCTAAATTCCTTGGTTCGCCCATAGGGCCAGGTAGACAAGGAAGTGTGGTCTGAGTTGGAGGCAGGGAACCATTGCATGTCAGGTGCAGGGAGAATCACATGACCAAAAATGAATAATTATAATCTTATCCAACTCAAATAATCATTTCATATGTCGTCAAGATCTAGATGTTAATTCATTTGAAATACAAGGTAGCCAAGATGCCAGAATGTTAAACGCTTAAACACACGCCACTTGAGTTCAAAAAAAATCATTAAACGCGCACCACGTACGAATTATTATTTTTGTCTCGTTGGCCACGATATTGACATGGCAGCGCCCAGGGTCGATCTCCACTGGACTATCAGTGCACTGCAACAGTGGAATTTGCAGTATATCTGGCAGGGCCCATTCGGTTTGTAAGATTTACAAAGAATTATCGTAGGAATTGAAACCTTATGATTTTTTTCTATATGCATAATTGGTTTCATAGGAATAGATACTATCAAATTCCTAACGATAAATTATATATAGTCTTACAAACTTATTTTCATAGGATTCTTAGCATGAAGTGAGAGCTCTGTATTTTATAAAATTTTTAGCATGAGATAAGAGCTCTTGAATTTTTTTTTAGAATTGGACTGAATTGCATCTGATATACTAATCATTTACTCTAATTTTTTTATTTCTATGATTTTGAAATCCTTGGAACCGAATAAGCCTAGGCCAGCTTGTAGACAAAATTAATGCATCGTGACAGACGTCGGTTGGTCCAGGGGACACAAAGTTGTATATAGTTGTACAAAACAGTGTGCATGCATGCAAGGAACGTGCATGCTCTCGATGATGCACGTTCATGTACGTATATACCAGCAGCTGTTAGATTGACCATGACATGTTTGGACGGGAAGGCACGGCGCGATGTGTGTACTATATATAATTGCTGTTGTTTTGGCTGCGTATGTACACATGTACGTTGGCTTATCTAATACTACTATAAATATATAATGCAGACTGCCAGACTCGATCTCTAGATTTAACTCATGGAAAAAAATAATTCATACTGATTAATGTTTGTTGTGTATATTATATGCACCGCTGGCTCGTTGAACACAATATATAGCGATGAGCCGATGATTTATGTACGGTTTGTGGATCTCGTCGGTTGATTTTGTTCAGGAGTAGAAAAATACTTTGTTTTAATTGGCCTCTACGTGTTTGTTTAAGTAATGGTCCTGATAGGATCAACTGATCAAATCTATTAATTTTAGTCTGAGGGCCCAACAGCAAGATCGATCTGTACATGTGCTAGAACAAGTAACAATACTGTTTTTGTTTTCCTTTTCAGGAACTTCTTTTAGAATGCGTAAATTAAAAAAATCTGGAAACAAGAATCGTGAAATTGATAACCTATTTTGAGCCCTATAGGAATAACCTATTTTGTACTCCCTCTGTCTCATGATATAAGGGATTATTCTCTTTTCAGTAAGATTAAGGATTAAAAAAATGACTACAATACCCTATTAAATGAGATTTAGTTGTGAGTGGGTGGGTAGTGGGGGGTTAAAAGTGATAAAAATTTGAATTAAAGTTCATGGATGTGACAAGTAGTATACCAAAATTCCTTATATTGTGAGATAACTAGAAGTGACAAAATCACTTGTATTATGAAACGGAGGGAGTATTTTAAATAACCTAACTGATGATAGCTCAGTGGAAAAGAAGTATACTTGTGAAAGCGGAGGTCATGGGGTTAATTTCCCGCATTCGCTCGCACATCTTTTTAGTAGAAAATTTTGCCAATTTTTTTTAGCAATTCTAGATAGATATTAGACCTTGTGTTGGATATTAATTCCTCAAAAATATAAGGAAAATTAATTTTCATGTCCTAAAAAATTATCTTTTTAGTAGAAAAATTCACTAGTTTTTTTAGCAATTCCATATAGATATTAGAACTTGTCAATTATCAATAAGGCATAAGGCATATCTCCTATACATGGGTTCGTGGTATACGAAAATATCATATACCTAATAGTATATGGAAAGGTATCCTTCGGTTAAGAAAATATGACAGATAAAAAAAAATTATCTTTCCGGAATAGAAAATGTTTTGGATAAGAAAGGAGAAGTAGAGTCCTACTTGGATACTACAAGGACTACTCGGATAGTATTTATACTTGTCTTTCTAGTTATTTAGACAAGAGGATATCTGAGGGTATAAATACAAGGCCCCCTAGAAGGAGAGGGGACATGCCAACAAAGACCAATAGACGTCAACAAAGGCCAACAGACGTCAAGTCAGAATACAAGCCTAGACATATCCAATCTATAGCCACAAAGGATGACATGAGGGATCTAGCGCTATCTTCAATCTCGTCGAGTTCATGTTCGAGAAAGAAAACTACACTAGCCGTCGACTACGTGTTCGAGCTTCATGTTGCCAAGCCGACGTCAACTAGATTAGGTCATCCCAAATATTATACTTGTGTGATACTGATATATAAAGGCAATACCAACTTCGACCAACAGGAGTAGGGTTATTACCTATCAGTTAAGGGGTCCGAACCTGTATAAAAATCACTGTCTCCCGTCTCTTTTTTACCTCAATTTCGTGTATAATCTGGTTCCAACAATCCCCATACTCTACGAATACGATGGTTGGCGTATAACCAATCGACAAAACTCGTGTTGGATATTAACTCCTCAAAAGTATAAAAAAATTAATTTTCATGGCCTAAAAAAATCCTACGATCCAAACATTTCACATAATACTGTTTTCTTTATAATTTGCTTTTAGGAGCTGTTCATTTATGGCTAAATAGTTGAATGATTTTGTGATAATATTTAACGGTAGAAATAAATAAATTAAATGCTATAAAACTAGATTTAAAATTGTTTCCTCAGAGATTCATATATAGGAAGTTTTCATACAAAATCACACCGTTTGAGAACTCGAGAACATACACATTTATTTGATCATCCACTAATTAACAAAAAAAGAACACACCCACAGACTGAAAGACAGTCTCATGAGACAGTAATATTTTGTGAAGAAAGTTTTATATGCTGCATAGAATATATGGAAGCAAAGAAATGGATTGATTTTCCACAATACAGTGCCTAGAGTGCAATCGTGGAGACTTTCTTTTGAAAAGAGATGTCCTCATATTATTGTATAGATTAAATTTCTATGAGAAATCTGTATTAAATTCCTAGTTAGACTCTTGGTAATTTTGTACATTACTTTTTATTTATAAAATTTAAATTGCGGAGGGTTCTGCAGTGGTTGGGTAAAAAAAAAAAGAGAAAAAGATAGCATTACCTACGACGTCAGCACGATGTCAAGCGTTGAAGGGAAAACATGAGTTGGTGCGGATCGAGGATCGATCACGTGATGCACACTATACTCATTCCGGCCACAGATAAAAGTATATATTTCTAGTGTTTGAAATTCAATCACCCTTATTTACTATATTTATTGTATTTATTATTGTATGGTTGTACGTGATTTTTTTAAAACTAACAAATTATTAAAAACATCAAAAGTAACTTCACTCAACCTTAATCTCTACTAAAACTCTTAGGTATAGAGGTGGGTACGCGCGCGCGCATGACTACTAGATGACATATAGTGCTCTACTAATTAGATGATGCGAGACACACACCTCCATTTTTACCCCTGACGCAACCACCTCCACCCACCTTATCCGGCTCACTCACCATACGTGACCGGTGAAACAAAACTTTTACTCGTCAAATACATCATGTCAAACCATAATCAAGTTGCCTTCAAGCTAAACATTAACTCGTCATCCAAAGTTAATTTTTAACTCATCAAGACGTGCGATGACTTATATTTAACTCACCATCAACTACCTTTCTTCAGTTAAAATTTCACTCATCACACGTGACCGGAGCAACAAAATTTTTACTCGTCAAATACATCATGCCAAACCATAATCAATTTGCCTTCAAGATAAACGTCAACTTGTGATCCAAAGTTAAATTTTAACTCATTAAGGAAATCCTATCAAACCTTCATCAGATTGCCATCAAGTAAAACGACAACTCATGCTTTCAAGTTAACTCGAGCCACCACCAAACTACATCTAAGTTAAACATTAACTCAACAATTCTTTATTTTGGTCTGATCATATGATTAGTACACTAGAAGTAATAGTGTGAGTGAACATTTGGAGTACTTTTTAACTGAGAGTTAACTTTTTTTAACTTAACCTAACAATGAGGACTAGTCTGAGGGTGCGGGGGTGCCGTGCTTTTTTTTTTGGTTGAGGTTTTTCGCTGTGTGTCGCGCCACATTGTTCCCTGGTGCGCATCGCTTGTGGGTCGCTTCATGTAGTGTGTGTGCCTATATATATATATATATATATATATATATATATATATATATATATATATATATATATATATATATATATATATATATATATATATATATATATATATATATATATATATATATATATACACAGGCCCGAGGGTGAGGCGGCGACTGCCCTCTCCAGCCTCTTTTCTCCCCTCACTCCGCTGCCCCGAGGGTCGGGCCGCCCCGACCCCCTCCGCGCTTGCGCCGCGTGTGCGGGGTTAGGTGAGCGCCTCCAGCGCCCACCTAACCGCATTAATGGTGGCTCAGGTGAGCACGCTATGCCGCATTTAATGCGGCGTGTGGCGTGCGTGACCGGTCACGGCGACTGGCCGGTCCACGACAGGTCAGATGACGGATGGGACGGCAGCGGGGCGCCTACGCACTATCCGCACGTTAGGCGGCGCGCAGCACACCCTGCCCCGTCCCATCAGAATGATGAGAGCTTTTTTGCCTCTCGTCTCAACCGGAGTCGGTATGCTGACTCTGGTCAGATGGTTCCCGTTTTTTTGATGCGAATGAAACACAGAAGTCTTCACCCATTTAATGGGGAATGACACGGGCGTCCCCCGTGTCAGCCGGCTGCTCGGACGAAGGTCATGCCGCGGCGACCGTGCGTGTAGCTTCCGAGTCAAGCGACAAGACACCCATTAAATGTAAAAGAATGTTTTTCTTCTCTCTTAGGTAGCCTGTTGGCCTATGTGGTAGCCCCTTGAGATATGAAAGGAGGCCCAGGCCTAAGGAGAGAGGGGGACGGGGGAAAGAGAGAACGAGCGCTTGTATTCCCTGACATTTCAATCGCATATCCACCACACACCGGAGTGGGGTGTTACGCTTCCGAGTGGCCCGAACATGTATAAACTCCTTTGTCCCGTTTTCTTCGAGGGGCCTAACCCCCTCTGCATCTCTCTCTCTCATCAGAGCGTGAATCTCACCCTGCGTCTTTGGCCGACCTCACTAAAGGGGGTCCTCGCTGTCCTCCGTTGAGGAGTTCACACTCCGTCAACAAGAGTACATGTATCGACACAAGCAACGAGGTTCTATACTAAGGACAATAATTTCATGTATAATATATAACTACAACTTAGTATTTTTGTAATTTAAGACACTAGTGTGAAATATAAAATAGAGCCTTAAATATTAGAAGACTAATAGATAACCCGCATATTGCAACAGGATATTAGAACTCCTTTTATCAAAAATCATTAATATAACGTTTGATATTTTCATGTCTGACACAGTTAATGATGTGGCTAAATGTGATAGTCTCTTTGCAACAATTAAGGGCATGTTTAGTTGCCAACCACATGTTACATCCATTCCATTAAAACTTGTCAAACTTGCCTAACGTTAGGTATTCAAAATCTCTACCACACCTTAAAAGACGTAACAGAATATTGTCACACTTTTCTTAGTTATGGACACATGGGACTTTAGTTTGTTGGAAGAAAATCTTGCCATAATTATGGTTGCCAAATAACTGTCAAAGTCGGTCAAACCTTAGGTGTGACAAACTATATTAAGTTATGGCTGGTAACAAAATATGTCCTTGATACATTTAGGGTGAATAACCAAATTGGTCCTCTAAGTTTCACATAAGGCTTAATTTATTCCCCAACGTTGCAATCCATCCATATTAGTCCTTCAATTTTTTATGTGAGTTCAAACCAGTCCTTGGATCCACTTGGAAAGCCACATGGCTAAATATAGTCAGCATCTCTTGTGATAAATGACCATTATACCCCTCATTCACATACATAAGAATGATTGAAAAGGAAAAATATGCTATAATATTTACCTATTGGACAAGACTCGACTATACCATGCAACTTCCATCAAATATACATCCAATGATTATATGTAGCTTCTTTTTATAAAAATTTGTGTACAATGCATTTTTCCTCATAGGGAAATTACATGGTAATTACTTCCGGGAGTAGTCCATAGCCATTGAAGCTCTACCTTTGTAAGCACAGCTCGCAATGATGATAGAAGTACATGTACAATGCTATTTATTTATTTTGTTTCCTTTTTTTACCCGTGTATGCAAACTAATGGTATAAGGGACATTTTGTAGTAGAAATGTTGACTAGGATTAGCCATGTGGCACATCAAGTGGGTTCAAGGATGATTTTGAGCCAAAACGAATACTTAGAATACCTATATGGACATAATGCAACTTCAAGGACCAAATTGAACCTTTGTTAAAACTTGAAGGACTAAGTTGGCTATTCACCCATATATTTAATGTGTTATAACTTATAAATATAAAAAACAAATGATTCATATTACTAAACCATACTTTCACTAAATTATACAACTCCAATATAGGGTGTTTCTTACATTACTTTCGAATATATCAAATAGTAATACTAAAAGAGTAAAAGGTAATACTCAAACAATAAAATTACCAGGACAACAAAAATTGGTCAAAAGTAATGGACTACTTGTTAAGGGTGATCGGTGACCATAGGGTTAGATGACAAGCTTGTGGCTGGTTAGCTCGCTCGGCTTGTAACTGGCTCAGTTCAGCTCGTTAAGAAATGTTAACGACATGAGCTAAGGTTTTAGCTTGTTAGGCATAATGAACCAGCTCACGAGCCTAATGACCCAACGGAAATATCAAGCCAGCAACCCAATCACAACAGCTCAACAAGGCTGCGAGGCCCATCAGCCATTTGGCTTAGCTCAATCACAGAATAAGTAAATGGCTAACCCTAAAAATCCACCACCGCCTCATTAGGGCTCAAGCAGATTGAGATCCTCCCTAACGCCATGCATCTTGCTCGTGTCGTCTAGATCTCGCTGACTTGTCATCTTGCCTCGCATCGTGCTGCCCCACTCCCCGAAATCCCGCTTCTAGCCTTCTCTGGTTATCTGCTTCACCCTAACCGTCAAGCTGCCGTCCCACGCCCAGTTTGCCACTCGCTAGCAACTACCGCCAAGCCACCACCACCCATGGCCAGCAGGGTCACGGCTTGAGGGGCAGCATGGCATTGCCTCCATAGCCTGCCACCAATCATCTCTACTGCCTGTCCTTGCCTCTGCCATCCGCCTATCCCTAGTCCCCGGCACTACCTCTACCGTTGCTATTCGCTAGTTCCCACTCCTTCCCGACACCAGCACGCGAGCTAAACGAGTTGACAAACAAACTAAGCCAGCTCATTATAATAACTAGATGAAACCTCTCCACATGTTGCTGCGGGAGTTTAGTATGATAATAATAAGTAAAAATAATGCGTAACATAGCTATACGACATAAGCTTATATAAGTTGATGTGATTTATAATAATTTAAATTGTATATAGAATGATGATATAAATGGAAAAAAATGTGATGTGGCTTTATGAGAGAAGAAAAGGAGGGAGATAATTTGGATCATAAAAAAGGAGGGAGATAATTTGAACCATAGGCTTAAAATAATTGAGATAATATGACTTATCGAGAGAAGAGAGAAATAACATTAACTAAGTGAGGATGAACTATATAGGTACATAGGATATTATAAAAATTGATGGAGAGATATGTTGAAATATTATGTGAATTATGTGGGATTATGATTTAACATACTTGCGTTTTAAAGCTCTAAAATTTAATAAATTATAGAATTATAGATAACTAACAAAATGCTCATGCGTTGAACTGGGTAATATTATCATAATGCATGCTCTCTCTCAACTCTCGCATGGTAAGCACATGATATCATTTCCAAAATCAAACTCGGACTCACGTGGAGACGAATCATGTCACGACTCACGCGTGGACGATAGATAGCATGCGGACTCTAATCTATTGTGTTTTGTGGAGGACGGAAATAAAAAAGTTTACCTACTTAAAATATTGATTTTTTGAATCGTCCATTGTTCTTCGTATATCGTCCAAATTATGCACCACATGCTATTTTTTTTCCCCTCATCTGTTCGCCGTTTGATTTTTCCTGTAACTTTTTTTTGTGATTTTTATAACAAAATATCCATGGACCCACATAGTGGCAACTAACCTGGCTCATCTCTCTCATACATGCTAAGGTGCCCTGGATAAGGAGATGCTCTCTCATACATGTTAAGTTTGCCCTGGATAAGGAGATGCACTTGCAGCTGTTTAGTTGTTTGTCTTGGTTTAGCTTGGCTAGTATGAGATTTTGTTCGGTCGTTTTCATGAGAGATATTGTTTGAAAAAAATTTGTTTGGTTAGTTGTATGAATTTGAGTGTGGTTATCTTTTTATCTAGTTGGGTAAGGTTACCTCTACAACATCCTATGAAAAACTTTCAGATTTAATTGGATAGTAGATGTAAACAATTTATCACGTGTAAAGAATAATATTGGTGTTCAAAATTACTGTAGCATTTTCAACATAAAAATAAGTATGGTGACATTTTACCAGCAAAGTGGTAAAAAAATAAATTAGACCAATGCTATATTAATTGAAAAAATACTGCAACAAATCATCAGTGTCAAACAGTAACTATCCTATATTAACTGTGTATGGATCTCTCGGTAGAAAAAGAGAAGAAAAAAGAAAACAAAAGACAAAAAAGAATGGGCCTCGCCCTCATCACCGCTCGTCCCCATCTCTCCCTACAAGTCGCTGCTGTTCCCAGCCGCTCCCGGCCACCGTGATGGCCAGATCCGGCGGTCGTAAGCCCGGATCCGGCGGCCTAGCAGTTGGAGGAGGGAGGAGAAGGCTGTGGCGGTGACAGAGAAGGAGGCAACACTGGTAACAACGAGTAAGGCTGAAGGGAGGAGAGGACGGCGGCTGGGTCCATTCGTCGCCAATGGATCTGGCTCGTCGAAGCTTATGAAGGGAGGCAGCGACTGGCGAGGAAGACGACACTGACAATGGTGAGGAGAGGAAGATAATGATGGCGGCAAGGACACACCCTCAAGCTTCCAGATCTGCGTTGTCTTCGCCTTCGTCTTGAATCGAGTGCCGAGCAGATGAGAGAAGGTGGTGACAGGATGCGCTGACTCCCTGAGCCTCGCTGCATCTGCTCGTTCCGGCGTCAATGCGACTCTGAGTAAGCGATGCCTATCGGTGAGAGGGGCAGCAGCAGCAGCAAGGCCTTTCCACGCTGTGCTGGGATCTGGGGATAAGCGAGTGGTGTGCTCTTCCTTCTACCGGATTTCGATTCAACTTAGAGTATTTCTCTTTTGCAGTTTTTTGGTTTTTATTCAGATTTTCATTTTCAAAGTTTCAGTTGTTTCTTCCACAATTCAAGATTATCTATGTTTTCCTCTAGATTAAGTTTTGACTAAAAACTTTGAACGCTGGGGAGACCAGGAGAGTATCCAAACTCTTATGTATTGGATCAGAGATGAGAGGAGAATGTTGTCCATCTGCTCCATGCCGTCCCCTCTCACAATAGATGGAGCATGGCTTCCATGGCTCGGGAGGAAGAGCTCCGGCAATCGATGGAGCTGTGGCAGTGAGGAATCAGGAGGAGTGTCAGCAGTGAGGTTTATCCTGTTGCACTTTTATCTATTGTTTGGATTGGACATTAGTACTTGGGAGAAATATCTGTGATTAATTTCTCTTCGGAGGTAAATCAATTAATTGTGATTTGTTTGTGCATTCTTGTTCTAGTTTTTTTACCTTAGACTTCTGTTCTTCTTCCTCCTCTTTTCTTGGTCGATTCGGTTTTAACATGACCCACCCACAATAGATCTCCTGGCAATACTATCGATCGATTTTTGTCTGATTTGTCTGATCTCCGAGTTGGTTTCACTTTCGGTTTCTCCTCTCGCTTGAGAGGAAGGTACCAACGCGATAGACGCACGAAGGCGCACCACGACGGACGAAGACAGGCTGTGACGATCGAAAAGTTATGAATCTTTTAAGAAGGTAGTTAAGATATAGCATGCATGAATGATGATGTTTAAGATGTAATAATTGTTAGTGGATAATGATGTGACATTTTTACATGTTGAGTTTTAAGATTTAGTGGATTATAATTTTATAGACGGAGTCTAGGCGGCCCGATATCCAACACAAGACGATCGTGATAGGAATTCTTTCAC
The DNA here is from genome assembly GCA_008326285.1 of Oryza officinalis. Taxonomy (NCBI): domain Eukaryota; kingdom Viridiplantae; phylum Streptophyta; class Magnoliopsida; order Poales; family Poaceae; genus Oryza; species Oryza officinalis. The sequence goes on from BDMV01000007.1 coordinate 43,626,245, forward strand.
ATTTTCAGTAAATTAAAATTCATGTAGTGCGTTAAGATGGGTTTATTTTTCTCTGATTAAATAAAGCACTTGACTAAGTGGATTATGATTCAGGGGCCCAATTTTCAAGGTCCCTATGCCGACTTTGATTGGTCACCTCGCACATGCTAATTAATCGACAGTACTCCCGAGTGCTACGCGAGATTGTTTTTCATGTTAGGGCAGTGCTACGAGCCCCTACGACGATATTAGTGCGCGACTACGTTAACGACCTTAGTTTTGCAAGTTGGCATATGCATCGCGTGCTAGATCAGGGCAGACAGATCATCACAAGATCATCGAAATACTCCTACTTCTATATAGATGGCGCATCCACATCACTACTTTGCACGCCACGTCCACCGCACAGACCGTACGTCGATCGATTGGTCGATAATACCACCAATAATTTGCCTTTGCCTTAATTTGTCCGGGTCGTACGCGCAGCCGTGTTACAGACGCCAGACGGTATAGCTGCATGCGTCCAGTATCCATACGTATCATGCATGGTGTCGAGGCCGCGATCGAGTGGTGGTGCCCGGTCGCTGCGATCTGCCGTTAGCAATTCACTACTACAGAAAGGATTTTTGCAGACGGGCGGATTCGATCTTTGCATGCGGTTGGCCGGGCCGCATGCGCGAAAAGGTCTGTGAAGATCACCATTTGCGCATGCGGCCGGAGCCAGCCGCATGCGAAGATCGATCTTCGCATGCGGTCAGTTATGACGGCCGCATGCGAAAACCGATCTTCGCATGCGGCCGATATAAGCAGCCGCATGCGAAGATAGATTTTCGCATGCGGTCCAATTAAGTGGACCGTTTGGGAAAACAAATTTTCCAACAGCAAAATTAATACTCTATCGTATTTGATATTATATTTCGTATGATTTATTATCGTATTTTCGAATAGACGCATATGAGATAGTCGGATTGATGATATTACTGTAAGAAATATCAAATACATAACCATAAATTGAAACGTTGTTTACATACGAAGCATATATTACAAATATCACAACTGTTTCATCACATATATAATTAGTGTACATCTCATTGCATTTGTTCTTTCTCCCATTCTCTGAGAGGTTGAAATTTGTCTTCCAATGCGAGTTCACTCTGGTTGTCGTAGAAGAGACCTCTTGCGTTGCAGACATCACGACGGATGAATCGGCAGAGGTCAGCGCACACGTTCCAGATAGTCCTGTCGTCGAATCGTTGTGCAACATAAGGGATTTTCGGGATCTGTGCACAGCAAAGTCAACAAAAGGTTACTAAGTGAAATATGTGTTGTAGTTGGGTTTCTTTGTAAAGAAAGAAATGCTGACGTACTTGGTCACTGGTTGTTCGGTACCTCCCGTTGACTCTGAGCATCTCGCACACGTAATATCCGCACAAGTTGGTTCCCGCTGGTTGTTTGTAACACTGCGATATAATTACGAGGGACCAATCATTAGACATAATTCAGGAACTAATGTACGATAGTTTGTTGTATTGGCATATATATGTTCGTACCGGCCAGCCAGTCTTGACGGATAACTTCTTCTTGGCCGGATCATGTACTGGTCCACCTCTTTTGCGGTAGTACTTATGTGCTCTGTTAGAACAAAACAATTGTTTCTCCAGTACTAAGAAAACTAGAAGTCAAAAAAAATGTCTATTGAAATGTGTATCACTTACAAATTCAAAATAGTTAGGAATTCCATAAACGTCTCCTTGTCATAGTGTGCGGGGTCCAACGATACAATCAATTGGTCTTTTGGATATACGAGGAATAGTATGTAGTGGTCGCTGCAATTAAGAAAGACAAATTAGAGATAGAGAATTTAAAAAATGATAAATTAATTTAACACAGAAGAGAACGCTTACCTGAACGCGTAGGGGACCATCACGACATTTTTGTCGGCGTGCGCCAACATTGCTATTGCCAAGTATGTTGCTACCTCCAGCTTCTTGGTCTTGTGTAATTGCTTGATATATTCTTCCTTTTCTGGAGGGGTCTTGTCAACCAATTCCGGGCAGTCGGCTCTCATCTGTACGGTGTGTTGCGTTTTGCATATCCTTGTTGGATCGACGTAGCCAACCGATGATCCAGTTCTGTCAGCTTCGTGAAATTGCATCCTATACAATGTAAATGAAGTAATGAGATATGGTTTTTTTGTTTGGAATGATACGTGTAACATATAAGAGTTCAGACTTACAGGCAGAACGCGGCAAGGAGATTCACATCCATTTTGTCTAGCTTGTAGATGGCGTATAGGTCCCGGAAAGAGATAAAGAATATCCCATTAGGACCACTCATGAAAGCGCCTTCCGGGACGGCGACGCTTATGAAACCGAGACCCTTCCTAGCAGCCTTGATGTACCATTCATGCATTACCCTCATTTCCCAGGGTAGTTTGTTAAGAAGATAAGTTGGTAAAAATGGCTTGCCATATTCATAATTTTCAGGCACATCTGCAGATACCCAAGATTGGACTTCATCTTGGGCTCGTAGTACTGACTTCTGACTGTCTGACATGACATGCGCTAGTTCTTTTGACTTATCAGAATTCCTGAAAGCTGAAAACATGAACTTCTCCTTATCCTTGTCAATCTCCTTTGGGTCGTATGTTGATATCAACTTTGGAATTAGACGACGAGGTTCCAAGGGATTAGACCTCGGTCCGGATTTAGTTCCTTCAGGTATGGGCAGTTGTTCCACCGGAGCAGATTGGGGTGTGGGCGGAGAGGGTTGAATTGTTCGCGGAGAGGGGGGAGCTGGAGGAGCTGCCTCTTGAGCTGGGGAGGGCGGTGGAGTAGGTAGGCGAGGCGGGGACCTAATCGATGGTGGCGACGCTGGATCTGGAGGGGAAGGTGGTCCAGGAGGCGACGGTGGTGCTGGAGCGGCAGCTGTCTTTGCTTGTTTTGAGGTTGGAGTTAAAGATGTTGGTGCTGGAGCGGCAGCTGTCAGGATTATGTCTCGACGATGCCACAATATAAACTGATTTACTGCATCGCCGAGAAGTTCAATCCCCTCCGGTGCAGGGATGTCTAGTTCCATAGAAGTGTGCTCGCTATGTACCTTAGCGACTTGTACCCTTGCATAATCCTCAGGGATTGCCGTGTTGTGGAATTGCCGGCCGGGTATCGCTAAACCCGTTGCAACCTCTTTAGTCTTTCCAGCGCGGCCGATAGGTACTACGAGTGAGCACGGAGTTGGTTCGGTTATACCATCCACAGCGCAAGGAGTTGTGTCCACTGAGCCTGCACTGCTACGTACTTGAGTTGTTGGCTGTGGAGATTGGATGGTTTGCTGGCTATCAGGGAATAGCCTTGGAAAGGCCGTGGGGTTTTCAGCTGCCAACGAATAGAAGTGTTCCTTCACTTGCGCATAGATTTTGTCCGATAGTTGTTCTTTGTATTTGTCTCTCTTCTTATAGCTTGATGTGTCCTGTGGGAACCCTAACCTCCAACTCGTCTTTGACGACAAACCCCTTACACGTCCAGAGTGTTCGGCGGTCCCCAAGGCTGCAGTAAGTTGGTCATTCTCCCTCCGTGGGACGAACTGTCCTGATCTTTCTTTCTCGGCGATCTTCTGCAAATTTTCAGTGATCTGTTCTATGTCAGGAGTCTCGAATAGTATATCTCCCTCCTCCGAGACCTGACCTGTGCTGCGCGCCCACACCCAATTCTTGCTTCGTTCCACCATGGGGTCTACGAGCAAAGGCTTGCCAGCGGCTGCAAACTTTTGCTCGGTTTCTCGCCATCGATCGACGTGCCCAGCGTATCCACTCGAACCCAATCGATGGGGATATTTGTTCTTCTTCGCCAGATCTGACATTTTTTTCCTCAACGCCAACGCTTCAGCTGTGGTACGATCCGCAACGAACGTATCCCAGTCAGCCTGCGATATATGTCCATAGTCATTGAACGGGGGGCGATTCTTCTGGACGTAATCCCGATTTAGATCGGACTTCCACTGTCGCCATCGATCTCCCATCTTTTTAAGTGCGTACTCTCTGCCTATGACCTCCGATCCAGGAGGGTACACGAAATACCTCTGCAAATCATTCCAGAGCAGTGTCTTGATGTTCTCGTCCACCTTTTCCCATAACTTAACATTGATTGGACAACGTGTCCTGACTAGAGTGCCACAGGTGTTGCTGAACCTGGACCTCACAATCGATGGCTCGACGGGCTTCCCATCCTGATCGACAGCAATCACGTTGTATGTTTCCTTTGGTAATTTGTTCTTGCTTCTCTCACCACGTCTTCTTTTCCCACTCCCGCCTGCACTCGCAGATGTATCCGTACGATCCGGGGCAGATGTAGCAGTGTCCATTTCAACTTCTTCCGATCTGCGAGTCCTCCCGGCCTTACGTTTCGAGCGGCGTCGGACTTCCATCTGCAGAACATAAGTCACTCTCTATATCATTAGGCAGATTTGGTATTTACGTACGAATTAATATATGGCTAACGATGTTCAACACTTACGGCCTGTTCCATAGGTATGTAGTCCGGATCATCATCGCGAGGAGCGACTTGTATTACTTCCATCGGGTCACTTGGTGTTCGCCACGTTTCTTCACTAGAAGCGTCAGCCTCCTTGTTGCTACCGGAAATCTGAGGAGCTTTGCCTTCTTCAGGCGCTACTGGGGCATTCGATGGAACCTTGTCGTTCGACATCTTTCACATTGACGTAAAAACAAATGAGTACACAAACCCGAATATGATTTCTCATATAACTATAAGTAAATATGTTACTACTTTTTTAAAAAAATTTTGCAAAAAGACATAGGAGTATAACTCAGTCACAGAGGTTGCCATCAGTAGATCGTACGTTTTTAAAGATCTTTGGTATTTTCGTGCATTTATCGTGTCGTTTTCGCACTCTCACTCAACGACGACGTTATATTATTTCGTAAACTAAGGAGCCGTACTATCGTGTCTTTTTTTTCTCAAATTCTGTAGGGAACATATTATTAAACAACCATTTATTAGTAATTAAGTTTTAAAATTCAAAGCTGGCTATGGCGCCTTTCGAGTCTAGGGTTATCAACTGAGCCTAACATTATATACACGACACTTTTCATTGCAATCTCTCTCCCTCTCAATCACACCACCATATCATGCCCAAGATCCGTGTATCACTACAGCTGCCTACATAGCTCAAGCTGCACCAGTAGATGCATTGCAAGAGAGACTTAATTAAGGTGTGTTTAGTTGTCCGTCATACTTTTATCATAACTGAAAAAGTTCGGTAAATGAAGATAGCCATAAAAATATGATGAACAAATTATGCTACAAAATATGGTAATTAAAGTTGGTAAGAAAACTGATTTTATGATATGTGAGATATATGTTATTAATAAAATGAGACAATTTATATCTACGATAATAAACTAAACATATACCTAACAAAAATGTGATGCGACAAACTATGATCCATGATGAGTCCTATCTTCTTTATATCATCTTTATAATTTTTAATTACTATCTCCGTCTCAACTATATAATTATATTTTTAGATTCAAATTTTGTTTTAAAATAGTTCATACTCTATAGTACTAATTATATCATCAATCATCTCTCATTTAAATTTTTTCCTTGTTTATTCTTAACCATCCTCTCACACTGACCTATACATTATTTAACGAGGGACATCATAGTTTTTCTTCTCAAATATTAATATATGCTAAACAATCTAAAATTATAATTATTTTAAAACTGAGGTAGTAACTCTGTTTTATGGTGTATTAACATAATAAGAAATCTTAACTAATAAAATGCTCGTTAGATACATATAGTTTTAGGTAATTAAAGGCTAAACACAGTTAATAAGTACTAATTATATGTATACATATACATATATATATATCACATTGCAAAAAATTCACATTGAAAAAAAAATCACATTTCATATATACATTTCACATTGCAAAAAATTCACAGTTATCACATTTCACACATACATATACATATACATATATATATCACATTGCAAAAAATGGTACATCACAAAAAAAAAAGGAGTTACCGGCGGCGGCTAGGGTTCGGCGGCGGCCGCGGTGCGCGTGGAGGAAGAGGAGGAGGCCGGAGCCGGCGGCGGCGAGGGGGAAGGAGGAGACGGCGGCTAGGGGGAAGGAGAGGAGGCCGGCGTCGACGAGGGCGACGGCGTCGGCGGCGTGGATGCGACCGGCGGCGGCCGCGGTGCGCGTGGAGTCGGAGCCGGAGGCAGGAGCCGGCGGTGGCGAGGGGGAAGGACGAGACGGCGGCTAGGGGGGAGGAGAGGAGGCCGGCGACGAGGGCGACGGCGTCGGTGGCGTGGATGCGACAGGCGCCCGCTAGGGTTCGACGGCGGCGACGAGATTTGGCAGCCTGGCGGCAGTGTTCGGCGCGCTAGGACTTAGAAAATTTCCCCATCCCGCGCTCCCCCATATATAGGCCCAGATCATCGCATGCGGGCGGCTTTACCGGCCGCATGGAAAAATGATCTTTCCATGCGGCTGTCTTAGCGGACCGCATGGAAAGATAATTTTTCCATGCGGTCTTCTTAGACAGCCGCATGGAAAGATCATTTTTCCATGCGGCCGGTAAAGCCGCCCGCATGTGATAATGTTCTTTCCATGCGGCCATCTTAAGGGCCCGCATGCGAAAATAATTTTGCCTTTTGGTTAAACTTTTTTTTCCCATATTACTAAACTTCATTGGTACAACTAAATTTTTTTATTACACACAATATTTTCAAAATACATCCTAAATATGTAGTAAATTATTTATAACAATGGATTAATAAGATTATGTAAAGAAACTTTCGTATAAAAACATGTAGAAAAAAAACAACGTTTAGCAGTTCGAAATGTGGGCCGCTTTCATTCATCCCGATAAATTTAGAACACCAGGACAACTGAAGGTTACAAAAGAACTAGAGCTTAACTATCTTTGCGATACCATCTGATCGAACGTACGACATATTAGCTTCGTCGATGGTTCGCTCGACCTTCTTAATTCGCATAGGAAGATCGGTAAACAATGGTACATCGTCGAACTGGTTGTAATCAGCGGGGTCTTCGATGTTGTCGATGCCGACGATCTGTTGTTTTCCGTCCACGACAATATCCATCCGTTCATCCAAAGGGTCCTTCACATAAAACACTTGAGCCACACGCTCTGCTAAAACCCAAGGATCATCCTTGTGGCCTATCTTACTGTGATCGACTATCGTTAGCCCATAGTCGTCCACGGAAACCCCTGTTGTGTCTTTCACCCATTGACAACGGAGCACAGGGATCTGGATGTTCAGGCCGTAGTCGAGTTCCCATATTTCCTTTATGGTCCCGTAATACAACTTCTTTTCACCAGTTGGGTCGATCGCTTCGACACGAATCCCACTGTTTTGTGAGACGCTTTTCTTGTCCTTCGTACTCGTGTACAAGGTAAAGCCATTGATGTCGTACCCTTGCCATGAGTTGACAATACTTGAAGGCCCACTTGCCAATCTTTGTAAAGTAAGTTGCTCCGTACAATCACCGACTGGCAGGTTTAGATCTTTGAACCATTGAGGAAATCGACGCCTGTGCTCTCTTGAAACCCAATCGGCGGATCGTCCTGGGAAGCAGGCTTTGATTTCTTCAAAGTGTCGCTCAATGAATGGCTCGACGATAGCGAGCTGTTGTAGAACGCTGCTGTGTGCCACGGCCACTGTTTTGTAATCATTATCGAAAAACTGCTTCCTACCAACAGTACCCCTTCCAGATAATCTCCCTTCGTGTCGATGCACAGGAATCCCAATGGCATTACCATCCTTTATGTAATCCATACAACACTCGACCGCCTCTTCAGTTGTGTATCCCTCTATCATTGATCCTTCGGGGTGAGCGCGATTGCGTACATAGCCTTTGAGGATTGACATGTAACGCTCATACGCCCACATCTGGTGTAAGTATAAGGGACCAAGTTCAATAATCTGAGGGACGATGTGAACGATCAAATGCTCCATCATATCTAAATATGATGGTGGGAAATACATCTCCAGCTGACATACGGTCTCCACAGCAAATGTCTGAAGGGGACCTAATTCGAGAGGATCAAATACCTTTTGTGAGATTCGATTGAAAAAGTAGCACAACTTTGTTATAACCACCTTGGTATGGACAGGTTTGACTGCCCTTATAGCAATTGGTAGGAATACCGTTAGCATCCTATGGCAGTCGTGCGCATTGTATCCGGAAATGGTCAAATCTTTCGTTGAGACTAGCTTCCTGATGTTCGATGAGAAACCACTAGGCACTCTCACCCCTTGTAAGCATTTACAGAAGGCTTTTTTCTCTTCAAGTGTCAACGAGTAACAAGCAGGAGGTATCTTGCTCTTTCCATTTGCCAGCTCTACTGGGTGAAGGTCATGCCTTATGTCCAAATTTACAAGATCATTACGTGACTTCAGTCCATCCTTCGTCTTACTCGGGATGTCCAGCAAGGTGCCGATGGTGCTATCAAACACGTTCTTCTCGAGGTGCATAACATCAATTGCATGACGGATCTCTAGGTCCTTCCAGTAATCTAAGTATCTGAAGAAAATTGAGTGCTTCTTGAATGGCAATGTAGTATTCTCCACGTCATCAACTTTCTTCCTCTTTGCTGTCTTCTTCTTTCCCTTGCCAAATACAACCTTAATGTTCTTTGTTATATCATACACGTAAGTACCACTTCGTGTTTCAGGGCCAGTCTCGTTCTCCACTGTCTTGTCGAACAATCTGGCCATCTTACGATACTTGTGTTTTCGTGGTAGAAACCGTCGATGTCGCATGTACACTGTCTTCTTAGACGACGTCAGGTATTTGTACGAAGTCATATCCAGACATATCAGACACCCAGTCTTCCCTTTAATCTGACCGGATAATGAAAAGTTTGCAGGTAGATCATTGATGGTAACAAATATGATCGCACGTAGATTGAAGTGCTCCCGCTTGAACTCATCCCACAGCCGTAACCCCTCTTTCCATAGCTCCTCCATGTCCTCCATCAAAGGCTCAAGAAAAACATCTATATCGATTCCAGGTTGCTTCGGACCTTGTATGAGGATAGTGAGAAGAATATACTTTCGTTTCTGACATATCCATGTTGGAAGATTATACATTGTGAGAAGAACTGGCCATGTGCTGTGTGAGCTGCTTAAATCACCAAACGGGTTCATTCCATCAGTGCTCAACGCGAACCTTACATTCCTTGGATCCTTACCAAATTCTGGGTGCTTTGCATCAAATGTCTTCCACTGGCGAGCATCGGCAGGATGTCGAATCATACCGTCTGTCTTTCGGCCCTCTTGATGCCATCTCATCAACTCAGCATCAGTCGGGTTTGAGTACAGACGCTTCATGCGGTCCTTAATTGGTAGGTACCACATCACCATTGACGGAATTTTTTTTCGCTTACGCTCCGATGAATCTAGGTCAGTAGACTCTGTGTGAACGGGCCCATTTCCCGTTTTATACCGACTTGTGCCACACGTTGGGCAACTTTCCAAGTCTGCATATTCTTTGCGGTATAATATACAATGATTCTCACAAGCATGAATCTTTTCAACACCAAGAGATAAAGGACATATGAGTTTCTTCGCTTGATATGTATTCGAAGGTATGAAGTTAGGCTTAGGAAGCAACACACTCAACAAGCTCATCAGATCATTAAAACTTGTGTCCGACCATCCATGTTTAGCCTTCAATCTCAGAAGTTCAAGCACTGAACGCAGTACCGTGAAATCCTTATCACATCCGTTCGTTTCATCGTAAAGAAGATCCTTCGATGCCTTCTCCAGTGCCTGCCAATTCTCTAACCGTCGTGATCTACCCGCTAGAACCTCAGGTTCGACATGGCGTAGCATATCTTCTATATCAAAACCGCCCTCAAAATCATCACTATCTGTGGACACGTCTACATTTAACCTTTCACGGGACATGTCTTCGATTACAAAATTCTCTGCCTCATTCATCTCCGGACTTAACTCTTCATCGTCATCTTGGGGATCGGCGATTTCCCCGTGATAGGTCCAAACCTTATAATTGGCGGTGAATCCATGTTGCATTATGTGTCCCAAAATTTCGCCATGATCTACCAGCAATTTCTGATTCTTGCAATGACGACACGGACAAAAAATTTTTGCCATATTCTCCCTCAAAGCATGCGCCTTAGCCTGATCAATAAATTTAGATGCTTCCTTCATAAATATTGGCTGAGTTCTCCGCATCTCATACATCCATGACGACCGATCCATCTATATATAAAGACAATAAAATTACAGACACAAATAATAGACCGCAGGTATTTTATAAAGACGTGTAAATACATATATATATCCATCAGAAAAATACAACAATACAAGTAACTAGTATGTATAAGTGTTTACATCCAAAATTTACACATCAAAACATATATTTTGAAGCTAGATTTTGCAAAAACTAGCTAAAACAAACCTTATCAAAATTTTAAAAAAGCTATAATTTCCACCAACGAAATTTAATAAAAATGGAGCCAAATGAAGGAGGAGAGAGAGTTCTTCACTTTTCATATAAACTTTAAGCAAAGATTTCGAGTTGAAAACCTCCCCCCCTATTTGTTGCATGCATAGGAGAGAGAAGAGCTCGGTTTGAAATGGTGAAGTTCGGGCTAGCTGCAAGATATATGGGCCCATCATCGCATGCGGTCCGTTAAGACAGCCGCATGCGAAGATTCATTATCGCATGCGGCTGTTTAAGACGACCGCATGCGATAATAGGCCTATTATCGCATGCGGTCGTCTTAAGCAGCCGCATGCATTATCGCATGCGGCTGCTTAAGACGGCCGCATGCGATAATAGGCCTATTATCGCATGCGGTCGTCTTAAGCAGCCACATGCGATAATGAATCTTCGCATGCGGCTGATTAACCTGCCCTCAGGGGGGCGATTTTTGCAGGCGCGCTCACAGGTCGGCCGCATGCGAAGATAAAGCCCCCCCGTACAGAAAAATGTTCTCTGTAGTAGTGATACGCGCGTGCTGCGTGCAGCCTGCAGCCAGCCTCTCGCGAGACGCGAGCCGCGGCGGCGAGGGCGAGCTAGCGAGTGTCGGTGGCTCTGGCTCGGCCTCGCGCGGCGTCTTGGCGGCCGGAAACGTACGCCGGTGGGAGTGTGGATCGATGCTTGGGTCGGCCCACGTTGCTGCAGCACAGGTGGGAGGGGGGGAGGGGTAATCTGATGGGCCACATGTGCTTCGTTCCTTGAGGAATGGAATAAGTTCATTTGAGATCTCATAATTTGACATCGAATTCAATTTTTTTAACCACAAAACCAGATATAATAAGTCCCCCAACTTATAAAATCAGTACAAATAAGGACTCTCGGCAGTATTGTCTCTGGTTTTGGATGACGTAACGTCTACGTGGCATTGACGTGGCAATGGGAGTAAAATTGAAAATTTAAAAATAAAAACAAAATATGTGGGGCCCATATGCTAGTCAAACAAAAAGATAAAAAATAGTGGGACCTGCATGTCAGTAGTTCCTACTTCGTCCACCTCACCCTCTCTACCTCTATCTCCCCTCTCCATCGGCGAGCCGAAGCCAGCCGAGCGCGCATGGAGAGGGAGGACACAGGGAGGCCGGCGAGCGGGACAGAGAGGAAGGAGGTGGGGAAGCTAGCGAGGAGGGCCTCCCACGACCTTGGCTGTCAACCAAATCCACACCAACCATATCTCTCCGCCTCGTGGAACATGGGAAACACCTACTCATCTCCGACGAGTAGAGGATGACGGCAGTGACATCCTGCACCATCCTCATCGCGGGGGGAGAAGGAGCAGGACGAGGGATCCCCTGGTGATGTGGAGGCAGTGGCGGAGGCCGACGGTGAGGGAGGAGACTTGGTGGCAAAGGTCGGCGCAGTAGACGGTGGCAGCATCGACGAGGAGGGCACAACATCTGTTGAAGAGAAGAAGGTTGGCTGCCGGTGTCACTGAGCTCGAGTGCTACCTCAACTCCTCTCTCCCAAGCGGCGCGGGCGATGAAGAGAGAGATGACTCGGTGGTGACCAATGGAGTGGACCAACCATCGTCTGCCTCAACCTCACCAACCAGGCTAGCCTCCCCGCACCTCCTGCATCATCCTCAACATCCACTCCCCTCACCCGCCCGTTCTTGAGAGTCGGTGGGTAGACTAGGCGGCGACAGTGTGAGGTGCCGTGGCTCCTGCAGCATGAGCCGCCAAGGCCGCGGTGGCTGTCCCGGTAGTGGAGACCGAGCACGCCATCTTGGAGTTGTTGTCCGGTGCCGCCCCATCCTCTGTTGAGGATGGGATTGAGGTGGATCCCCTCGAGGCCGCGGAGGCCATTCCAGAGGTGGAGGACAAGTGCACCGTCTTAGAGTTGTTGTCTGGCGCTGCCCTGACCTCCGTGACTAGCTAGCTAGTCGCTTCGCCGTTGATGGGAAGCCGACCAGATCAAGGCGACGGTGGCGACGAGTTGGGGGCAGTGGCGACGACATCGACGAGGAGGGAGTGGTGGTGGAGGGGGAGACAGGGAAGAGGTGGGGAAAGAGGGAGAGGGATTGGTCGAAGGGAAGGGGTAGGGGAGGGTGGAGGCTGGCGGTAAAGTACGCGGCGTCATCTCGCCGATCCGGGAGGCGGCAGCGACGCCCAGGCCGAGCTCTGCCGATTCCAACCCACGATGACAAGAGGAGAGGGAAAAGGGGAGAAGGAGGCACCGCGTCTGTGGAGATGGAGAGGAGGGTGGGACCCACTAACATGTGGGTCCCACTTTTTTTAAATCTTTTGTCTAACTGACATGTAGCCCCATATTTTCTAAAAAAATAGTTTTTATATTTTGCTTTCGATGCCACATCACCGTCACGTAGGATGATGGGCTGGGCCCTTCCCCATAAGGCCCCACCGTCGGGGTCACGTAGGATGAGGACCAAGTCAAACCAGCCACGTAGGCGCCATGTCAGTTGAAACCGTCATCCAAACCGTCATATCTGGTATTGTGGTTTAGGGACAAATTTCAGACTCAGTGACAAATCAAGGGACCGAAAGTGAACTTATTCCTCGTGGAATCGATCGAGAGGCCATAAATAGCAAGCCTGGCCTATTGGTGAAACAGTGTGCTTCCAATTTCAGGCCCAGGTTTATGAACTTACCGCTATCTTTTCAAACAAGTACAAATCAAATCCCTTGATAATATCAACAGTTTTGCGTGAAGTGACACCTACGTGGCTCTTGACTTATCTTCGTCCATCTACATGGAGATTTCGTGGCATGCCAATCAGAAAAAAAAATAGAAATAGGTTGGACCCACACGTAAGCTTCTCAAGAAAAAATAAAAACCCTAGTGGGTCCTACTTCTCACTGACACAATCTCCATCCCCCTCTCTTGCCCGGCTGAGCTTGAGCTAAGCTTAACCAGCATAGTGTGCTGGTCCCCTCTATCCCCCACCTCCCTCTTCACATCCCCGCCTACCACAGTGGCGGCAGGGAAAGTTATGAAGGTGGGTTAATCTAGATGGGATGGATGATCTTGAAGTGTAGCCACCGTAGCTCCAGGAAAACACTGACCCTACAATAAGAGAGTTAAGCTGATGCATTGCTCAACAAGAACTGATGCAGACACAGTGGGACGACAACATCGGGCACTGCGAAGTGCAAATTAGAGGCGATCGAGGTGGAAGAGGTGCTGGACAAGCTGCGAGCACACGGAGATGAGGGCGTAGGCATCGTCGGCAAAGAGTTGTGCATAGATGGAGCAGAGGTTGTCAGAGAGCTGGAGGAGAAATTCACTTGAGGGCTAGAGGGTGTTGCCAGTGAAGGCGGTGACCTGGAACACCAAGGAGTGGTAGTTGCCCACCACGGTGGTTATTGGTGAGAATCGCCCACGGTAGCTACAGCAACACCTTATATGTGACCATGGCCATGGCTGTTGAAGAAGGAGAGGTGTTGCTGAGCCATCTCGATTTGAAGGAAAGGGGAAATGGATTTGGGGGAAGACGTTGGAGCGTCAACCTTTGCAAGGATGCTCGATCTCCTGAATCTGGCGCCGCAGCTCAACCTCGACTCGAGCTCGACGACGAGGCGGCCAACCTGCCCCTCTCCCTCGTCTGTCCTATCCTTCTCCCCTTGGATAGTCATCCCCTCCTCTTTGGTCGACCACCACTATTGCCGCCTTCTCGGGCACAAGTTGACGAGCTTGAGCTCCCAAGTTCCCTCGCCTCCATTCTCTCCTCCTCCTCAACATCAATGGATTCCCCTCCTCGTTGGGTGAAAAAAAATTATTTGTAACGGGTGAAGTCTCAAATTTCTAAGAGAAAATCCAAAAAATGTCATCGACAAGAACGAGTTCCATAAAATGTCATTGTACAAACGATTTTGTCCCAAAAATACCATCGCCGTTATGGTTCCGTCCATCCCACTCCATTAAATGCACTTTTCATCTTATAGCACTTAACGGAGAGATGCTAACGGAACCCTAACGATGATGGTATTTTTAGGACAAAATTGCTTGTACGATGGCATTTCATGAAACTCGTACTTGTTAATGGCATTTCTTGAAATTGAACGCTTGTCAATGACATTTTTTGGATTTTCTTAATTTCTAATGGTTTGTAACCAGTGTTACAGGCAATGTGTTAGTGCTTCGAGTCCAAATCTCTAACAGTTCCTCAACTGTTAGAGATTAATATATATCAATGGAGAACTTTTGTGGTATTTGTAAGCTACGTAGAGATATTGGAAGGTGGAGTAATATAGACTGTTGATTAATAGAGAGGTAAGGTACTAAATAAATTAACAGTTTTGCTATTTCACTAACGATTGATTTTTGGGCTTCAATATTTCGATTTTTTTTTGTAAGATCTTGCATCAAGATTCCTGTTTCGGTAGATATAACTTGCCGTTACACTCATGTACAGCTCAACGCTTTCAAGCTTGGCTATGGTCGCGGTTTATTTTTGATAATAGCTTGGCCATGGTCAATTCTCGAAATAAGATTTCCAAAAGAGTTAAATTGACAAAATTTTAGAAGCATATAATTCTGAGCCCATTCTCACTCACGCACCAACTGTCGTACCTCACTGAAATCCTATTGCACCTACATATATATATATAATATTTGTTGGCATTTGAATTTAAATCCTAATGGATAGAAGTATGCACCTATGACCCTACTACCAGCACACCACCTGTGCTTATCCTCCAAAGCACAACTTAGATCATTTTAAAAAGAACTATCTCTATAGTTCAACAACATAAGTTATTGAAAAGAAATGCCATAATGATAAATCTAGTGATATAGCTTTCATGTGTCCAATTTGGCTGACGGCAACTGTTAAAAAATCAATTTAGATCTCTGACCCCACACCAATTATAAAGTGAGGAATAAAAAGAATGACAGTACTCAGATAGTTGTGGTTGTAGGTGCATAGCTCCATCCATTAAGATTGAAATTATGGTGTTCATAAATATAATAGTGTGTATTATAAGTTGATGCAGAGACTAAAAGTTATATTTTCTTTGTTATGAAAAAATGAGTTTAGGAAGGTTTTAAGAAGCACACAGCTGATTCGGAGCAATTTGCACTCAATATGGACTTGCTGAAACACTAATTCAACGGGTGTGATTTGGTCGAAATTACGGAGTAAAGTACAAACTTATCGCTTTTCAGCTAATTTACCTTCTTCAGGAAAACTTAAACAATTCCACTGGCAAGGTTAGGTAAAAGCTGGAATATCTCAGTTACTATCAGTGGGCGAGCTGGTTGTACGAGCCGAAGGCAACAGCGTTGGCTTGGCTGCTGATTTCATTAATTATTTCTCCGTCACGTTGCTATCCATCCAGTTGGGCTGTCGGCTGTCCACCACCACTCAGCATCGCGTATCCGATGCTCTCTTTGACCTCTGTTGTTTATTTAAATAGTTTTTTGCTCCCCTCTGACCAGCACAGCAGCTAGGTAGACTGGCTTCAACTTTCAACTCAGTCTTTGCATACAAAAATACGGCAAATTTTCATGATCCGATCAAAGCTCACGTACGTACGCGCTTGATAACATCACCAGAAATTCAGAATTCAGAGAGGGCGCACGCGTGCACAGTTTGGGAATGTGTGCTTCAGTTGCTTGTTCGTGTGCAAGAGTGGACAACACAATGTTGCCCCGTACCTTTCGATCCAGCTGTTTTTAATATCCCGATCTGGACTGTTGCTGGTGCAGAGCAACATTTTCTTCTATGAAGATGGTTGCCAAGGGCCAGAGAACCGAGAATCTGTAGTTTTCTATCACCAACGCGGAGGTGGAGTTTTTGTCCTCGAGAGGACACATGCTCCTCGTTTTTTACATATCGTGTAATAAAAAATTATATAAAAGAAATTAAAATATTTGACAAGATAGATCAATATGTTATATCACTTTATAAACATGTAATTTTAAATTTAATCTATATCTTAACTACATAAAAAATTTGATAACTTTCAGATTGTCACATTATTTTTCATCCGTCGGTCCGTTTCGTACATGCGTTTGCATTACATCCTATTTTCTTCATCATGCCATGTGCATTCTCTTAGTGCGCTCATGTACGTCTAGAGTCCAAGTCCATCCAGAGCAATCCAGGTCCGTCCACAAGCCCAGCCTACATCTAGGAGTCTAGGTTCATCCGCGCCGTCTCCTACTCCGCTTTCTTTTCCTTCCACTATTTTTGGCATTCCCACGCCCACAATTTTACAAATTTCTCTTGCAAGGCCAAATACGCAAATATGAGCGCATACAAGAGACACTAAAGATCACAACATACAAATATTAATATTAGAAATACGCAAGAAATGCAAGGCTCTTTAGGGCGTCAAGCTACTTCCACTCCCATATTATCATTCAACTGAAACCTAAATGCAGTTACAATTTCATTAGATTTATATAAGTCAAGACAATATATTAGATTTATAATTGCCTAGTATCCACACATAAGCTAGGAATACTTTGCACAAATTAGTATAAGTAGTTCAAGAAATATTACGAGAAGGGTTACAAACTAACTAATATAAATAGAAAAAATAATAAATTTGACTTATGTATTATTTATAGTTAACTTTTTTCACCTAGTTGTATATGTTAAATTTAAACATACATGTTTATGTAGTAATATGTATTAAATTAATTTATATTGTTACTAGCTGTTTTGCTTGTGTGTTGCCATGAAATCAAAATGACAGATTCGGGATTGGGAATTGTGAGATTTTGAATTAAGGAGTTTTAAAGTTTCACCGATATTGTGAGGCACACACGTAAGTGATAAATGTGGTGGTGGCAGATTCACCCTACCACAATAACTAACAATATTTAAAGTAGTATAGATTTTGTTAAAAAAATGACATGTAAAAATGTGGAACATGTGTTGAGCATGTGTGAAAAAGACATTGCGAGAATATCTGTTTAAGAATATCTGGAGGAGGCGCTTCAAATTTTCTTCCTTATTCCTTTTCTTTTTCTTCTTTCAGTTGTCTTTTCCTTTTCTCCTCTTTCTTTTTCTTTCACCGCTTTGGTGGAATGTAATTATTTTCTCCTTTGCTTAATATAACATCATCTTAGCCTGGCTTTGGTTAAAAAAAATAATAAAAATAAAAATGCAGAACAGACTTCTCATCAAACACATCATTGTTGCTTGCTTACAGTAATAATACTTTTTTTTCACAGAGAAGGCACGAGAAGTACATAGTAGTACGATGCAGAGAGGAAAACGCTCAGCTTGCACTGCAGTGGCGGCCAGGTTCACCTTATCGTCGGGGGCCCGGTTATCGTCACCCGGTGGTACGGCGGTTACCGCGTGGTAACCGCGGTAACCGCCAAAACCGTGACAAATTCGTGATTCAAAAATTCGGGCAAACCGTGGTATGGACCGCGGTAACCGTGCGGTATGGCACGGTTTGACGTGGTTACCACGCAATGTTTGATCAGAAGAAGAACGAAATGAAAAAAAAAATCAGAGAAACACTTAAAAATGTGTAGAATTTGGGGATAATAATTAAAATATGTAGGATACTTGTGGGTATACAATAAAAAATTTTGGCATGATCTTTTCTATATTACGAACGTGAAATTAATTGAACAATACTTGTGAGTATACAATAAAAAATTTTGGCATGATCTTTTCTATATTACGAACTTGAAATCAATCAAACAATTCATAACATAATATTTCGACAACAACAATCAACAATCTCAACATGTCGCACAAGGTGTCCACATGTCCACATGTCAAGATGTCCACAATATAGAGTTCACAGGTGAAATGAATACAGTCCACAATATAGAGTTCACAATAGAATCCACAATATAGCATCCACAAAATGATAGTTCACATAGCAAGCAATATGAAAATAGAAGTTTTGTTTTCAATGAAAGAAAATAGAGAAGGACATACCAACATAGAGCCAACTATAAGTTCCACTGATTATATGCTATGTTGTACTCCTCTGTGGACATGAGCATCAAGCCATGCGAGTATAGCAACCCTGCCTTGTATTCCTCCCAACTTTGACCTATCTATGATGATGTTGTTTGTCACTGAGCATACAATTGAGCGTACCACTGGGGCTCTTGCCACTCGTACACCCATGTAGGAGGGGGATAATCAGAAAGTTGGGAACGATTGTATGCATACGTTGGATAGCCACTTTCAATGCTAGAGGCACTGAATAAGCTGTAGCTATCCTGTGGTATGTCAAGATGCTGCCCTTGTTGTTGGTCACTCAGTGAAACGGTAGTTCGTTGAGAGCTTGGAGCACCGTGATCACGGTCATGAGTCGCGTGAGTGAAGTTGGCCTCACTTGCAAATGAAATTGTAGGAAGAAAATTAATCAATAGTGAAATGCATGGTAAAGGTCTAAATGGTAATTGAAGCACATCGCACTAGTGAATTGAATAGGGCTGTGGTGATCGGACTGTTGGGTGTGACCCCTAGAAGATACTTCAGTGGTGCCTTGGCCTCCTTGACCACCGTTGTCTCCGTCGTCTGAATCAGTTTTTGAGCTACTATCATTCGACTCTTGGTAGTCTGGGCTTCCTTCAGTCTCTTCATCGCTATCAACATTGCGAGACTGTGGACCTTTGCCCTTAACTCTTTTGGATGTAGGAGCTTTTGGTGACTGCTGAGTCTTCCTTTTTCCAATATGAGTGTCACCTATATTCACATTAGCCCACTCTGCAATAGTAGAAGCTCCCGTGGTTTTGCGCAGGTCAGTCAAGTCCACTAGGTTGGCTACAAGTGGACTAGGCACGGGGGCGTCACTCTCAGTTGAGTCTTTATCTAGTTCTGGGTTAGCATTAGACCGAGTATTATCCATCCATTCTTTAATCTAATTGTTAGTTTCATAGAATGATAGGTCCGCTAGTCTTTGAAGGGGATCATCGTCCTCCTTCCTAACTTGAGCATTTGCTTGTTGAATTCGCAGGCGAAGGTTGTAGTTCACATAAACTAGTTTGTTGAGCTTCTTGTGGGTAAATTTATTATAGACCTTGATATGTACGAATGCAAATGTGCTCCAGTTCCGTTCACATCCACTTGAAGAGCAGCATTGACCAACCATACGCAACGTAAGCCTCTTCAAATTCGTTGTGTCTGAGGCAAACATAGACCACCATTGTGCTGCACATGCCAATTTTCATATCAATTTACAACACTGAATACGTGTAAAACAGCAGGACATATGACATGTGCAAATGATTAAAAACATACCAGGGGAAGTTTTTCCATCGGTGGCCATCTTTCTTGCAAGGGCCCTCCCAAATTCACCAGTCTTACAGCGATACATCTCAACCTCCAGCAAAGCGGCGGTGGCCGTATCGATGTCCGTCATCCACTCGAAGGCCTGACGGAGGTCTTGGAAGACGGAGGCACTTGGAGAGTACGCGTAGTGCGTCATAGGGTTCAATGCCGCACCTACAAATCGTGAAACAAGATCAATAAGAGTCATACAATACCAATTTTCTCATTATGTAATGTCGGCTACTTACTGGCATTGATTAGAGTTTCATTGGTGAGGTCGTGCATCCTTCTGTTAACAATTTCCATGTATGCTTCGAACTTATCCATTTGACTCGCAAAAAGACTGTCGTACTCCATTTTCAACAACTGATATCTCAGAAGAACCTCACTCAAATTGGGGTTCTTGTCCTCGTCAGCAAACCGAAGGAATGAGTATATCGGCTGAACTGAATTGACTACTACATGTAAGTTCTCCCACCAAGTCATGCTAGATAGGCATGCGTTGCATACCTGCCCTCCGTTGTGCCACTGAATTTGTTTTGCATGAACCCAGAGGAAGCCATCCACTGCATGAACTGATCTCGCCTCCTAAGGAAGCTCTGAAGGAACATGTAGTTTGTGTCGAATCGTGTAGCATTCCACTTAATCAGTTCACCACCTATAGCAGACACCATCATGGCATGCAGCTTGGAATGGTTGTATAGCCATCTGCAAATTTTCCTCGCACTCGCAATCACCATTTCATGGTCTGGCATTTTTTCAACCTCCTTAAGCATCAAGTTAATTGTGTGCGCCACACAAGGTTGCCACACAATCGTTGGATACTCTTGCCGTAGCAGTCTGCAAGCCTTCTTGTAGTTAGACCCATTGTCAGTGATAATCTGAACGACATGTTGGAGGCCTACTTCGCGTACCACCTTTCTTGTCTCCTGCATGGGTCAATCACAAAAATAAAACAAGACCTCAAACACTACACTCGATGTTATCAAATGAGGCTAAAGTGTTGAAGGAACGTTGTCACCTTCAGTACGAAGTTAGCATCTTGGCTTTGGCCCGTGGCATCAACGGAGTTGTGGGAAAACATGATTCCATTGCAATATATCAAAAAGTTGATGACCGTCATACCCGTCGGTCCTGTCCAAGAATCACACATTAAAGTAACACCGTACTCATTCCAATCACGCTTGAACCCGTCGAATTGCTTCTTGACGTCCTTCTTTGTAGCATTAAGATACTTCCTATCAATCTCCTTACCGCTTGGAGAAGGTATATTTTCACCTACAATGCACAAATGCCAAATAATTAGTGTGTAAACTGTTAGAACAATGTAAATCCATATGAAATGCATACGTACCCCACTTCTGTGTTTCTCGAATGGCGCTGACAAAATATGGATGTCGGTGACATGGGACTGGGGGTATCATGACTAGAGGCTTGAGTGGCCGCGGTCACCCACGTGACCCGACCCCCTCGGGGGGGTCGGGCCAAAGGGTGACGTGGCCACCCCTCCCTCTGTCTCCCCGAGGGGTCGGGCCGCTCCCGTTTCGGCCCCGAGGGCTGGGGCGCCCCGACACCCTGTGATTTTGGCGCCACGTGTGTGGGTTAGGTGAGCACAGCAGGGCAGCACAGCAGGGCTCACCTAACCGCATTTATAGCGGGTCAGGCGAGCGCGCCACGCCGCATTTAATGCGGCGCAGCGCACGCTTATCCGGTCCGTGACCGGTCGCGGTGTGTGACCGGTCACAGACCGGTCAGATCGAGGGTTAGGTGGTGCCAGGCGGCCTGTCGCACGCCTCGCCCCGTCCCGTCAGAATGATGAGAGCCTCCTGGCTCTCGTCCCTAGTGTAACGCCCCGATTTTCGCCCGTCAAAAATTCTATTTTATTAAAAATCCTTTTTTTCAAAAATTTGGTTCTTTGAGTGTAATTAGGATTTTTGTGCCAAAGATCTCAATTGATTCTTTCCCTTGTGAACCCAGAATCTTGATCGTGATCTCATCTCCCAAAAATTAATTTCCATTATTCGAATTTTGCAGTTCGAATTTCCACTCCTTAACGTTTCCAAAAATTCATACGGTTGAAATTTCAATTTCGGGATTTTAACCGTGTCATTAAATAATCTCCTTTCCACCTAGAGAGTCTAAAAATATTTATTTTTAGACATCGCCCACCTGACCAATATTTCCTATACGTGTGCATATTAAAATCAATATTTCTGCGCACGTGTCGACAGTCATTTTCCTTCCCGTTCAAGTTATTCTGAAACATTTTTGGAATTCTACCGCCTGGCGATTATCCGTCCTTTTTCTGCACCCGTGGTTCTTTACATTTTCATTAAGTCAGGCAAGTTAATTAGGTCCATCCAACACCCGTTCAAACACATTTCTTTGCCCCATTCTATTTCCTAAGCTCCCTGTGAAACAGACGCGGTTAGGCACCGTCCCTGCAAATCAAAAATTAGGCACCGTTCTGCACAGTGCACAGTGTGCACTGAGCGTGGTTAGGCACCGTCGCCGCCTTCTCCGCCGAGCAAACAGCCATCTCTACACCCGGTCCAGTGCGCCATGGCACCACGACGAGCTCGCCGGTGTCACTCGTCTACGCCGAACGGTGTGAACCGAGCTCACCCATGCCAGGCCACTGTCTCCGCTCGACTGAGCCTCCCTGCCGACGACGACCGCCGAACAGGATCATCGGCCCCACTCGGCCGAGCCGCCTTGTCGCCGTCCGCCGGCCGTGACGGCTATAAAAGCCACCGCCCCGTCGTCGTCCTCCACAGCCTCCAATCAGCTCCCTCTCCCCTCCTGCCTCGAAGCCGCCCCTGCCGCGCGCCGTCTCCCGGCTGGCGCAGCCTCCCGGCCGCGCGCTGCCGCCCTTGCCGTGGCCGGCGCACGAGCCGACGCCGTCCCCGCCGCGCGCAGCCGCCAGCCGACGCCGCGCCAGACGCACCCGTCGTCCTCCAGCGTCGCGCCGCAGCCGCGGCCGCTGGCCGAGCCGGCGCTAGCGCCCCGCTGCCCGGCCGCCCGCCGGCCTTCTCCAGCCCGGCCGCCGCTCCCAGCCGCCGCACCAGCCGCGTCGCCGCTTGCCGACGCCACTGCCGCCGCCCCGGCCAGGCCGCCTCCCGGCCGCGCGCCGCGTGCTGCCGCCGGTCCCAGCCGACGCCGTCGCGCGCAGCCGCCGCACCCCACCGCGCCGGCGCCGCCGCTCCCCGGCCGGCCCCCTCCTCCCACTCGGGCTTTCTCTCGGGAAGAATACAGAGAAAGAGCAAGGAGAGAGAGAAAGAAAGAAATGGGAAAGAGATAAGAAGGAAAGAGAGAAGAAAGAGATAAGAAGGAGAGAGAAGAAGAAGAAAAAAAAAAAGAAAGAAAAAGGAAAAGAGATGGGACCCACCGGTGGGCCCCACTGTCTTGACCTCTCTCCCGCGGGCTTTGACCAAAGACTCGGAAAAAGTCTAAATCGCCTCCCTCTTCTTTGTCGGGCCGAAGCCATAAAGTCTTCCAAAAAGTCTACTTTGCCTCCCTCTCGTTATCGGGCTAAGCCCATAAAAATCCCTACGAAGTCTACATCACGCCCTCCACTTCATGGGGCCAACCGGCCTAATAATCTATCCACCAAGTCCACTTTACGTCCCTACCCGACCTCCTTCATCTCTGGGCTAAAGCCCAAGCCTTCCCATAATAAAGTCCATGATTCCTCCCTCTCAACATCACAGCCAAGGAATATTCTTGGGAATATTCCTTTCCAATTTAATAAATTCAGTTCCACATTTCAGAAAATCCATTAATCTTCCAAAATTCGTATCTCCCCAACCGTAAGTCCGTTTGACTCCGTTCAACTTCCATAATTTTTCTAAAAATGAGATCTACCCAATGGCACCATTAGTTTATAATAGTTATTATCTGCTCTATAGGGTTTTGGATGTTTTTCTCTTTTCGATCGCGTAGTGGACGTTTCAGAAGTGCAGCGGACGTGGATTTTTCTCGAAGATTTGAAGACCAACAATAAGGCAAGCCACTCTTTGATCATATTGCTCCTAGTTTATAAAATGTGTTGATTGCAAACTTGCATGTTTAGCGTACACAATTATTTTGATCGGCCATCGGTCTACGAGCACACGACCGACGGACCAACCTATGTAGTTGCATTATTTTCCGTAGGACCTTGTTAAACTTAACCCTTGTCGCTCCACCACAGCAGTACCTCGATGCTTGCGCTCTCTGGGCGCAGGTATCCTTGTGCACCATTTGTTTATGTCAGGTTTTATATATGGTTATCGATGTGGAAAAACTTGGGTTGTGAAAGGTTTATAAAACCCGACTCGGGGAGTCGGTGACTTTGAAAAATAAAAAGTTTTATGGGAGAAAACTTGCGGTGCGAATCCTCTCCTGTGTGGTTTGGTTTCGTAGTCGCGCATAAGGACCGATTCCTTTGGGTTTTACATCCGAGCATCTCACAGTACGACCACATGGGTAGAATGGGATGCCCCTAGATGAGTAACTAGCTGAAACATAGATGTCTAGCAGGTTAGCAGGTGAGGAGCACCGGTATGGTGGAGTTTACGGCAATCTCCTGTAGTGGGGATGTGTCGGGAGTCCATACGGTGGGGCCTGAGTAGATGAGGGCTTGAAATTTGGCCTGATGCTTGGTGGAGAGATTCCACCCATCTGTGGGACACGGGACATTTATGGTTTGGTTAGAGAAAGGCTTTGTCACGAACTTCCGATACCGGCCAGTATCGGTGTAAGCTTCGTGTCTTGTGGGAAAAGCGTACAGTCTCTGCAGAGGTTTAATTGAACTGTTCGAACAGCCGTGCCCACGGTCAAGGGCGAATGTGAGGTGATGCCCATAGCGTAGATTTGTTTTTAAAACTCATTTAATAAATTGGGTTGTGGAATGGGAACCGTTACCAGAGTCCTTCTTTGTGACGGACGGCCAGCCTTCGTGGTTGGGAACAGGCCTGTGTGACCTGGGGTGTCGTCTGACACCATAGGGCCGAGAGGGCCGGTTCAGGGCCGAGATGGCCGAGTTTGGGTTGGCAGGTCGAGAGGACCGGACCCGGAGTTGTTAACCTTGAGACTTGGTTAACGGATGATTGTTGAAGAGAATGTTGGTTTAAGTTTTGAAAGTGAAAAGAAACTAATAAAGAAGGAAGTGCTATGAATGCTAAAATTTGACTTTCCCGCTCGAGTCGTTGCAAAGCAACTCGTGGACGGATTGAGGTGAGACGTCTCTCTCTCTCCGAAGGGAAAGTTCTTTGAAAACCTACACTTAGAATTTTCAAAGGAAAAGTGTTTTAAAAATGATTTGCTAAACAAACTCAGCCTGTCTTTGATGCTTGCATGTACACATTTCCTAGTGGCTTGCTGAGTACGAAAGTACTCAATCCCCCATTGTTGTTGTTTTTCTCCTCTTGGCTGGAGTTCAGGAAGAAGTTGAAGGTTGGAGTTTCGTCCGTAAACCCAAACTACTGCCGGTGGATTTGGTGTCCTAGCTTCGCTAAGTTTCGCTGCTGCTGACTCTGATTGGAGGTTGCAACTCAGGGATTACCCGAAGCTGCAACGTAAAGGTATATTGTATTTATTTAAATCTTGCATTGATTCATCATGTTACCGCTGGTACCAGCATCGTTATCCTGGGACTGGTACCTGTTTTGCGGTTCCGTGGGAAAGCGGTTCGCCGTTATCCTGCGGCACGCCCTCCTCGGTGCCATTTGTACAGTGGCGCAGGGGCGGGGTGTGACACCTAGCCGGAGCCGGCGTGCTAACTCCTGGAGTTGGTATGTCAGTCCCGGTCAGATCCATTCCAGGCTACAGCGCAAGCATGGCGAGGAAGTCGCTGGCCATTGAATGAAGGTTGAAACGGGCGTCCATCGGGAGAGCTGGCGAGCGGGGCAGAGGGCGTGTACCATGCCTGTCAGAGGTCACTTTCGGCTGTAGACTAGCCCTCATTGTAAAAAGAATGTTTCCTTTCTTAGGCAGCTTGAGGCCCATGTGGTGACCCCTGGCCAGATAAAAGGAGGCCCAGGCCTAGGAAAGAAGGGGAGGACTCCGGCGAATACGCTCTGGAGACCGAACTCTCTTTGTATTGTTGGAGACCCCCAGATCCACCAGAACACAGGAGTAGGGTGTTACGCTTCTCAGCGGCCCGAACCTGTCTACGTCGCCTGCGTCTCGTGCGTTTCCTCTCTCGCTGACGTTCCTCAGATCGAGGGCGAAGAACCTCACTTAGCGCCCCCGGCCGAACCGGCAAAGGGGGGCCCGCGCGGTCTCCCGGTGAGGAGCGTCACGCTCCGTCAATGGATTATCAGTATTTCTTGCAGGAATGCCGGAGGTGTAGAAGAACCTTACCCATGACTCACCAATGGCCTCCCTAGCTTGCCTCCCCTTCTTTGTGAAGAATCCTGTATCGATGCGTGTCTGCACAGGAGACTTGGCAGATGCTAGGTTGTAATCTCTCATAGAAGGTGACTCCCTGTGAGATGTAGCCCTTCGCAACAAACTGGCAATTGGGTTGCTTCTTCCTTTCTGTGCCTCGGGCTCAGCGGATCCACTGCCACCGTCATGCTCATATGTGCCACCTCGTTGCTCCACACCCCTCCTAAATTTTGCCTCTTGCCGTGAGGCTTGCATGGCTGCTTCCATTTGTTCCTCCTCATCGGCATCACCTGTTAGGTCATAATAGTTGACCCCAGCCGCTTCAACCCTTTTTGACCTCTCACTCTGACGAGTATCACCTACATCTGTTATCTTGTCCAACTCGCGCCTGAAGAATTCGCGGACATCTGGAGGCACTGAATTGTAATATGTAACCCCCTTCCCTTTTCCAGCCAAATGAATTTTAAGTCGAGTTGCTCCACCACCGTCCTTTCTCTGATGACAATACTTACAACGCCATCCAGGTGCTATGCTCTCCCCGTGCTCCCACACCGGGCCTCTACTATCTGCCATATCCACCCTATATGTAACATACGCGAAAAGCATAGTATTAGAAATGAAATCACGAAGGCCATATTTTTAATTCACTAATGACATACGTAAAAAAATTCTACTTACACATAGTCTTTTATCACTAATAGACATTTTGAATAAGCATATGAAATCAAAATTATGGTGCTTCAAAGCTAGCTAAAGAATTTTTTAAATCAAAATTACAAAATGCAGCTATGCGGTTTACCGTCGATTTGTGCGCGGTAACCACGGTTTTCGCGCAGTTACCGCACGATATTGCGCGGTTACCGCTCGCTATAGCCCCCGGAACTCGCCCTCTAAAGCTACGGCAACCGGACTAAACCGCGCGATAATCGTCGCAAATCGCGCGGTTACCACGCAAAACCGCGATGTACGAGAAGTCTTACCGTGGGCTCGCTGGCGTGGACGGTTACTGTTGCCTACCGCGCGGTTTCCCCGCTCGCTGGCGCGGTGGCGACGGATCTGGCACGGTTTCACCGCGTCTGGCGTTGCCGAGGCTAAAGACGAAGAGGGAGAGAGAGACCAAAGTGAGAGAGCACGGTAGAGATGGGGAGGAGATATTTTCTCCTCGGTCGGGCCTCTATGGGCCATATGCACAGTAACGGGCTGGTCCATTTTTTTCTTTTTCCTATTTCCAAATTTATTCTCCGTTTTGCTCTCAAATTTGAATAAATATTATTCTTTTTTGAGAAATTTTTTCACCGTAAAACATTACAAATCAAGTACTACCTTCACCATTTTTTTTGATTTTTTTTTAATTTTTGAATTCGGGCAAATTTCATTAAACCGTACCGCACGGTACAGGTAACCGTATCCACGCGGTACGGGCGGTAACCGCAGTAACCGCGCGGATACCGCCGGTAAGGTGAACTCTGTGGCGGCAGCTTCTTGTAGCAGTAGCAGTAGTACTTTGACCAGGCAGGTAGAGACGACATGATTAAGCTCATGTCGTTTGCCGCGCTATATAAAGCCCGCTCGGCGTGCACCAGTTCGCCACGGATACGGAGAAGCTAGCGAAGTAGGTGCGTTCCGTGCATGGCGGCCACCGCGGCTTCCACGATGTCTGCGGCGGCGGCCGTGACTCGCCGGATCAACGCTGCCCTCCGCGTGGACGCCACCAACGGCGACGCCGCGGCCGGCGCCGATGGGCAGAACGGACGCCGGTCGCCCGCGTCCAAGCGGGTGAACGATGGCGGCGGCAAGGATGACGTGTGGGTGGCCGTCGACGAAGCGGACGTGTCGGGGGCCAGCGGCGGCGGCGGCGATGGNGGGCCCCCCGCCGTTGTTCCGGACGTACAAGGTCAAGGGCAGCATCTTTCATCCTTACAGGTTCTTGATCCTGGCGCGACTGATCGCCATCGTCGCCTTCTTCGCGTGGCGCATACGTCACAAGAACCGCGACGGCGCGTGGCTGTGGACAATGTCCATGATCGGCGACGTCTGGTTCGGCTTCTCGTGGGTGCTCAACCAGCTCCCGAAGCTGAGCCCCATCAAGCGCGTCCCGGACCTCGCCGCCCTCGCCGACCGGCCGCACGGCACCTCCGGCGAGCTCCCCGGCGTCGACGTCTTCGTCACCACCGTCGACCCCGTCGACGAGCCGATACTCTACACCGTGAACACTATCCTCTCCATCCTCGCCGCCGACTACCCGGTGGACAAGTACGCCTGCTACCTGTCCGACGACGGCGGGACGCTGGTCCACTACGAGGCCATGGTCGAGGTCGCCAACTTTGCCGAGCTGTGGGTGCCCTTCTGCCGGAAACACTGCGTCGAGCCGAGAGCGCCGGAGAAGTACTTCGCGATGAAGACGCAGGCGTACAAAGGCAGCGTCCCCGGCGAGCTCATGAGTGACCACCGGCGTGTACGGCGAGAGTACGAGGAGTTCAAGGTGAGGATCGACTCCCTCTCTAGCACCATTCGCCAGCGATCTGATGTGTATGACGCCAAACATGCCGGTGAAAATGCGACATGGATGGCTGATGGCACACATTGGCCCGGCACATGGTTTGAGCCGGCTGAGAATCACCGGAGAGGGCAACATGCTGGAATTGTTCAGGTATTTATGCATTACACATGTTTAGATTCAGTTTACAATCTTGTCCTGACAAATTGTATCAAGATGAATTCTGGAGTTACTCGATCAAAGTGAATGGTTTCTATTTGCTTTTGTTTTTAACAGGTTATACTGAACCATCCCAGCTGTAAACAGAGGCTCGGATTGGCGGCGAGGGCTGATAACCCGTTGGATTTCAGCGGCGTCGACGTGCGGCTTCCCATGCTGGTGTACATCTCGCGCGAGAAGCGGCCCGGTTACAACCACCAGAAGAAGGCCGGCGCCATGAACGTGATGCTCCGCGTGTCCGCGCTGCTGTCCAACGCCCCGTTCGTCATCAACTTCGACTGCGACCACTACGTCAACAACTCGCAGGCGTTCCGGGCGCCGATGTGCTTCATGCTCGACGGCCGTGGCCGCGGCGGCGAGAACACGGCGTTCGTCCAGTTCCCGCAGCGATTCGACGACGTCGACCCGACGGACCGGTACGCGAACCATAACCGCGTCTTCTTCGACGGCACCATGCTCTCTCTCAACGGACTCCAGGGGCCCTCCTACCTCGGCACCGGCACCATGTTCCGCCGCATCGCGCTCTACGGCGTGGAGCCGCCGCGATGGGGTGCGGCGGCGAGCCAGATCAAGGTCATGGACATTGCCGACAAGTTCGGCAGCTCGGCGTCGTTCGTCAGCACGATGCTGGACGGCGCCAACCAAGAACAGTCGATCACGCCGCTGGCAGTGCTCGACGAGTCGGTCGCCGGCGACCTCGTCGCCCTGACGGCGTGCGCATACGAGGACGGGACGTCGTGGGGGAGGGACGTTGGGTGGGTGTACAACATCGCGACGGAGGACGTGGTGACCGGGTTCCGCATGCACCGGCAGGGGTGGCGCTCCGTGTACGCCTCCATGGAGCCAGCCGCGTTCCGCGGCACGGCGCCGATCAACCTCACCGAGCGCCTCTACCAGATCCTCCGGTGGTCGGGCGGCTCCCTCGAGATGTTCTTCTCCCACAGCAACGCCCTCCTCGCCGGCCGCCGCCTCCACCCGCTGCAGCGCATCGCCTACCTCAACATGTCGACCTACCCGATCGTCACCGTGTTCATCTTCTTCTACAACCTCTTCCCGGTGATGTGGCTCATCTCCGAGCAGTACTACATCCAGCAGCCGTTCGGCACGTACCTCCTCTACCTCGTCGCCGTCATCGCCATGATCCACGTGATCGGCATGTTCGAGGTGAAGTGGTCGGGCATCACGCTGCTGGACTGGTGCCGCAACGAGCAGTTCTACATGATCGGTTCCACGGGGGTGTACGCGACGGCGGTGCTGTACATGGCGCTCAAGCTCGTCACCGGGAAGGGCATCAATTTCCGGCTCACGTCGAAGCAGACGACGGCCAGCTCCGGCGACAAGTTCGCCGACCTGTACGCCGTGCGGTGGGTGCCTCTGCTGATCCCGACCATCGTCATCCTGGTCGGGAACGTCGCCGCCGTCGGGGTGGCGGTCGGCAAGGCGGCGGCGTGGGGGCCGCACAGCGAGCCGGGGTGGCTCGCCGTGCTCGGGATGGTGTTCAACGTGTGGATCCTCGTGCTCCTCTACCCGTTCGCGCTGGGGATCATGGGGCAGTGGGGGAAGCGGCCGGCCGTGCTGTTTGTGGCGATGGGGATGGCCGTCGCCGCCGTGGCGGCCATGTACGTCGCCTTCGGTGCACCGTACCAAGCTGAGTTGTCAGGTGTTGCAGCTTCTCTCGGTAAAGCGGCGGCGTCGCTGACCGGGCCATCTCGGTAGTGGTAGTAGGGACGGTTCGGGTTTGAATTTGATTTGAATATTTGATGATTTTCTAGGTGCAATAATCTGGTTGTTATTTTTGTTATGCCGTTACGTCATGAGAGCGGCTGATTACGTGCTAGTCTGCTCTATAAGACTGAGACTTGAGTTGTTCTTGTTGAAAAATAACAAGATTTGAATTTCTCCAGTGTGATATGTTGAGTTTATATGGTCGGATATCTTTTACGACATTACTCTATTTGCATTCTTTTAACACGTTCGCACATACTCTCTTTTTAATTTTAACAATGTTTGACATCATTATTTTTTTAACTTACGTTTGACCATTCGTTTTTTATAAAAAAATATGTAATTATCATTTATCTTTGTATGATTTGTCTGATCATTATAAGTACTTTAATTATGACTTATATTTTTTATTTGTGTAAATTTTTCAAGTAAGACAAATGATCAAATGTAACTTCAAAAATCAATGACGTAAAATATAAAAAAATTGGAGGGAGTACACCACTCTGTATGAAATCTTAACAGTCAAGTGCACTTTTAAGCTTAAGTTCAATTAATTCTAGCATATTTGCTAGTCTATGCTACTCAGCCACTAGGATGATACTTGAAATATTGTTCTTTTAAAAATGTGAAGACTGGAATTTGTCCAGTGTGATATATTGACGTTAAATTCTCGGAGATCTTTTTTACAATATTACTCTGTTTATTTTTTTAATTAAACGAAAGACGTTCACATATACACCACCATACATGCACATCTCTAAAAGTCAAGTGCGCTAATTTTATCTTTTACGTTCAATTCTAACATATTTGCTAGTCTATGCTACTCGGCCACTTGGGTGATACTTGAATTGTTCTTTTAAAAATGTGAAGACTTGAATTTGTTCTGCATGACATTTTGACTTTAAGTTCTCGAAGATTTTTTTATTGAATTTATGCATATAAACTTTTCTATTATGCAGAATACGAAAGCACATAATCTATGTAACTGTATGCACCCACCCATACGTCCACAAGTGTACGAATTTTAACTATGCACACCTGAAAAATTCATTTTGACTGTCTGAAAAAACTGTTTTTCTACTAGTGGAGACCACTGTTAGCTAGGCTGTGTTAAGGAGTCCAGTTTGCAACTTCACTCACTCGTTGTTGACGCGCATACTTTTCAAACGGCTAAACAGTATTTTTTTTCAAAAAGTGTCTGTAGAAAAATTGCTTTAAAAATCGTAGTAATTTATTTTTAATTTTAGCTAATACTTGATTAATTATGTGCTAATCCGCCATTCTGTGTGTGTGCAGAAGGATTAAAGGATTAGTTTCCAACCCAGAACACAGCTTAAGAAGTGGTATGGAGCTCGGCAAAGGAAAAGTGGATGAAACCACTCCTGAAGTTCTGGTTCACTCAATGTCTCGCTCTTAAAGTTATGGTTTACTCAATGTCTGCCATGTAGCTTGAAAGTGAGCCCACCTAAATTTTTTATGCCAGTGCTTCTCTTATTTATTATACTAGATGATGTCCTGCGCTTTGTTACGGGATATATATTAGATATTAGAGAAATGATGAAATGATTTGAATTGAAATATTGTGAAAAGGATTTGAGAATGATGATTTAGCATGTGTATGTTTAGTTTTAGAATAAATAAATTATATATATAATTATTATATGCTTGTATGTTTAGTTTTATGTGTTTAGTGGGTTGATGTGGCATGCTTGCATGTAGATTTTAGAAGTGCTAATAAATACTATGCTTGTATGTTGAGCTTTAGATGTTTAGTAGGCATTAGCTTTATAGAAAAAATGGATTACCAAATTTGCAGTGAAGCCTAAAAAAGAATTAACCCATGGCCCACTGGTCAACTACATCGACGGACCCGATCCCCACCCTCATCGCAGCAATCGCAGCAGGTGGTCCTTCCTCCCCGCCAGCATGTGAAGCTCGATGGCAGGCGGATCGGACGTGGAGCTTGGCAGCCGTGCCAAATCTAGACGCGAGCTCACCGTCCTTCCCACTTCGTGCTACCGCAGACTAGGGACATGGTGCTTGGTGACGGAATTTTTTTAGAAATAATATTGTTTTATTGGAAAATTACAAAAATAATGGGTTTTCGGCAAAAATCGCAAAATTGTGGGCCTGTCGAACAACGGCCGTTCGACAGGACCCAATCGAACGGCCGCGGGTCGACTGGGCCCTGTCGAACAGCAGGAGGTCGACAAGGGCCTGTCGAACTACGGCCGTTCGACAGGCCGGCCCAGTGGCCTAGTCGATCTGTGGGCGTTCGACAGGCCAGCCCAATCGAATCATGGCTGTTCGACAGGCTGGGCCGGCAGGCCTTTTTTTTTATTTCTTAAGTATTGTTTTTAAGTTTTTTTTATTACTTAAGTATTGTTTTTAAGTTATTAATAATTATTTAATGTCAAAAATTTTTATAAATGATTAATTATAATTTGGAGGTATTATAAGTGTTTAAGTTGTTTTTGTAAATATAATCTTATTATAATTTATTAATACCCATTTGTAATTCAATATTTGGAGAAACACATCTGATTTAAAATTTATTAATTTTAGATATATCCATTTGTAATTTATTAATTGACAAAACTTTTTTTTTAATTTGGTAAGAATTGTTTTTAAGTTGTTAATAACTAATTAATGACAAAATTTTTTATAATTGATTAATTATAATTTTTTAGTAGTTTTTATAATTAAGTTTATAAGTTGTTTTTATAATTATAATTTTTTATAATTGATTAATACCCATTTGTAATTGAATATTTGGAGAAACAGATCGGATTTATAATTTATTAATTTTAGATATATCCATTTGTAAATTATTAATTTACATAACCTTATTTTACTTCTCGGTTATTTTGGGAAATTCCGAAAATCACTTTCGGATAGGGCCGAAAATTTTCAGAAACCAAAATTGGTTATGTCTATTTTCGGAAATTCCAAAAATCATTTTCGGATGACTCAAAAAATTTTCAATTCACATAACATGTTTTTAGAAACCGAGAAGAAAATTTTTTATAATTGATGTTGAGCATATCCATGACTCCTCATATGTCAATGCATAATCCTTTTTAATAGAACGGTTTTCCTAATTACCGAAAGGAATGAAAATATACAATAGAAAGGTAAAGTACACTTAAAAAGTTTGCTGTTGATAATATTTTGAAAAATCTATCGAAGTCGGTAGTTTTGCAATTTCATATTTTAAGTAAGAGTTGATGTTGTAACTTATCTGTGGTATTAATGTACGAAATTGATATTGCCCTATCGTAGTCTCGGTCGCAGAAACATTATATGCACTGAAAGAAGGAGAAGTTGTAATACAATTTAAACACGATACATCTGGTTCCATTGCGGTTACATAGATAAGATTAGATTCGAACTAGAAGGAAGGTAGTGCAAGAGTTGAACACGACGAAAGCGAAGGCAACGGGGACAACATGCCTATCGGCGTCGACTCCGATTGCGGTTAAGATAGTCCCCCTATACTTGCCTGTCATAAAAGTACCATCAACACATAACAACGAAATGCAATTTCGGAAGGCCTCTATCATGCACCCAAATGCCCAAAATGCACGACGAAGTATGTTTTTCCCGTTGTCATTAACCTCATCGAGAATAGCCATATGTGTGCCCGGGTTTCTGGCCTACATCACCTCCAAAAGTGAGGGAAGGTTGTGGTATGAATCTTCGTAACTTCCAAATCTCATCTCCAGTGCTTTCTGCTTACCCCTCCAAGCCTTGTCGTACGATATCTCATACCCGTACTCTTTCTTCACGTCATGCATTATTGTGAACGATGACAAAGAAGTTTTTTTAACAACCTTCGAGAACACTATTTGTGCCACGAATGCAGCCGTCATGTTCCTGTGTACCAAAGGGGTATTGTCCAACAAACAGGTATGCTCCTCAACCCTTGAAGCTACCCATAAGTTGTTATGTTGTGGCTTGTAACCATGCACTCTCCAAGGGCATCCGGGCTTTGTGCACTTCACGTCATACGTCGTCCTATTTGAAACCTTCACCCTGAACTCCTGCTTCTGCAGAAAAGCCCACCTCTTCACCGCGTCTGGTAGGTGCCCTTTGTCGTGAAACATCTGTCCAACTTGCACCTTCTCACAGTCATATCACCAGTGGGCATCTAAACCATCGTTTACCCCAAGACGGGTCATCGATATGGTCGTCCAATCTTCAGGTACGTTGGCTTCCTCGTCCCACTGTGCTGTATCTTGCCCTTCTACCACGAAAGAAATATATTCCTTGTTCTCCAGTTCCATCTCTTCCACTACCGCCTTGTTGTCCTCCGCTGCATCAATGGCCAAAGGTGAGTCCGGCTCATCGTCAACCAATTTGTTAGGCGGACAATTGCCACCGGACATAACTAAATCTACCGGTGCAGTAGCCTCCTCTACTGCTTCCTCTTGCTCACTCCTACAAATATTAATCTCTTACACGATATGAGTTTTTTCCACCTCCGTGCGGCTGGTCTCGTCGGTTTGAACATCTCTTGTCTTTCACACCAATATTGCCAGGCTATAACCTTTCTCTCTTACTTTATCCACAAATTTTCTCCAACTCCCAGTAGATGCAAGCTCTACTACTCTCCACTTCTGTCAGTGACATGGGACCGGGGGTGTCGAGACCAAAAGGAAGGGCGGCCACAGCGATCCACGTGGCCCGTTCCCTTGGAGGGGTCGGGCCCGAGGGTGACGTGGCGGCTGCCCTCCAGGTCTCCCCCCGAGGTCGGGCCGCTCCCGATTCTGCCCCGAGGGCTGGGGCGCCCCGACCCCCCGTGGTTTTGGTGTCACGTGCGCAGGTTAGGTGAGCATGGCAGAGCTCACCTAACCACATTTATGGCGGTTCAGACGAGCGCACTACGCCGCATTTAATGCGGCGTGGCGCATGCCTATCCGGTCCGTGACCGGTCACAGCGAGTGACCGATCACAGACCGGTCAGATCGCGGGTTAGGTGGCGCCAGGCGGCCTATGGCATGCCTCGTCCCATCCCATCAAAATGGTGAGAGCCCTCTGTCTCTCGTCTCTCAGCCGGGGCTGGCGTGCCAACTCCCGGAGTTGGTACGTCAGTCCCGGTCAGATGCATTCCAGATTCCGGCGCAGGCGAGACGAGAAAGTCGCCCGCCATTTAATGAAGGTTGAAATGGGCGTCCCCCGGATGGGTTGACTGACCGAGCAGAGGCGTGCTGCGGCGTCTGTTAGAGGCTGCTTCCTTTTCCGGCGGTACGATAGCCCTAATTGTAAAAAAATGTTTTCTTTCTTAGGCAGCTCATGGCCCATGTGGTAGCCCCTTGCCATATAAAAGGAGGCCCAGGTCTAGGAAAGAAAGGGGGGATCGGACTCTGGCTGACTCGCTGAGGCTGGACTCTCTCTGGATTCCACCACATTCCCAGATCTACTAGAACACAGGAGTAAGGTATTACGCTTCTCAGCGGCCCGAACCTGTCTAAACCGCCTGCGTCCACGCGTTCTTTCTCGCTGAGATCCCACAGATCAGGGGCTAAGAATCTCACCTTGCGCCCCCGGCCGAACCGGCAAAGGGGGACCTACACGGTCTCCCGGTGAGGAGTTTCTCGCTCTGTCATCTGGCGCGCCAGGTAGGGGGCACGCGTGTTTTTCTGAGCCCCCATCTTCTTTCGTGTGTGCCAAGCTTTGCCAAGTCAACCCTATGGCCGAATAGGCAGTGGCGTACAGCCCTTCTGTGAGCGCCAACGGTGATGGCGGGGAGCAGAACCCGCGCCATCGGGCTCGCGCTCCGTTGTCCCCCTCCCGTCGGAATCTTGGGCGGGGGAAGGCGCCTGAGGAGGTCGAGGGATCCGCGACCTCGCCACTTGCAGGCGATGGGGGAGGACGGCGAGGCGGAGTGCGTCGTCGCCTCACCTACGACGATGGCGGCATACCCCAGGGCGTGCTCTTGCGTCACCCGCCCGTTCTCTCCGATCCAGAGACCCCAGCCCAGCGTTGGCTGGATGACGTGGCCAACCTGGTCATGACGGTGCAGCAGCGCCTAGGCGCCGGCAGGCGGTATTCCGCCACCGGGACCTCTGGCGCTGCCACCGCCAGCTCTATGTCGTCGAGACGAAGGGCACGGCGGGCGACAGCCGACACGCGCCGTTCGTCCGTGGTCCCCTCGCCAACGCCTCCGACTCGTGAAGATATGCATGGGGGGCCAGACGCCTGGCTCGATATCGAGCGCCGGCGCGACGCTCGTAGCGCCGCCCATGCAACGGAAGGCGTGTCCTCCTCTGGAGCGCCGCTCTGTTCCGGTCATGGGGGCTGGCCCCCCGTGTCCCCGGTTGGTGGTGCCGGCTGTCGAGCCTTCGGAATGTCCGTTGGCCCCCGAGGTTCCGGCCCACCATCATCGAAAAATATGACGGAAGCGTCAACCCCGCTGAGTTTCTCCAGATCTATACGACTGGAATAGAAGCCGCGGGGGGTGACGACAGGGTCATGGCGAATTTCTTTCCCATGGCCCTGAAGGGACAAGCGCGGGGTTGGCTAATGAACCTGCCACCCGCGTCGGTCCACTCCTGGGAGGATTTGTGCCAGCAGTTCACCACGAATTTCCAGGGCACGTATCCGCGCCCAGACAAAGAGACGATGAGTCTCTCCGCTCGTACATCCAGCGGTTCTGCCAAGTCCGCAATACCATATCATGCATCTCTGCACATGCGGTGATCTACGCATTCAGGGGGGGCGTGCGGCACAACCACATGCTCGAGAAGATTGCCTCCAAGGAGCTTTTCGAGCTCGCGGACCGTGTGGCTCGCAAGGAGGAGGCCTGGACCTGGAACTCCTCCGGCTCTGGAGCGGCGGCTCCGGCTGCCCCCGAGTCCGCCGCTCGTTCAGGGCGGCGGGATAGGAGGAGGAAGAAGAGGTCGGCCCGTTCTGACGACGAGGGTCACGTCCTCGCCGTCGAGGGCGCTTCGTGGGCCCCCCGAAGGGGGAGGCCCGCGGGCGACAAAAACAAGGAGGCTGGCGCTCTCGGCAGGGAGCGCCTGGCCGACAGATAGTGCACCGTGCACAACACCTCCCTCCATGACCTCGCTGACTGCCGCGCGGTCAAAAGCTTGGCCGAGCGAACGAGGAAGTGGGAAGAAGAGAGGAGGCAGGAGCGTCGTGAGGGCAAGGCCCCGGCGACTCCCACCGGCAACCGGCGAGGTGAGGCCAGGCAGAAGGCCAACGCCGAGGACATCGACGATGGCGACGATGACCTGGGCTTTCAGGAGCCCGAGGCCACCATCGCCATCGTTGATGGGGAAGCGTGCGCTCACGCTTCTCGCCGGAGCCTCAAGGCCATGAAGCGGGAGCTTCTGGCCGCGGCCCCTACCCATGAGGCGACGCGGCGGGCGCGTTGGTCGGAGGTCGCCCTCACCTTTGACCAGACCGACCACCCGCCATGCGTTGCCCAGGGAGGGCAGATCGCGATGGTGGTTTCCCCCACCTTCTGCAATGTGAAGTTGGGGCGCGTCCTGATAGACGGGGGCGCAGCTCTCAACATCCTCTCCCCCGCGGCTTTTGATGCTATCAAGGCCCCGGGGATGGAGCTCCGGCCATCCCAGCCGATCATCGGCGTGACGCCGGGGCATACCTGGCCGCTGGGTCACATCGACCTCCCGGTCACCTTCGGTGGTCCCGCCAACTTCCGCAATGAGCGGGTGGACTTTGATGTGGCGGACCTCAATCTGCCCTACAACGCGGTCCTGGGAAGGCCCGCGTTGGTGAAGCTCATGGCAGCCACCCACTACGCTTATGTCCAGATGAAGATGCCGGGCCCTAGTGGCCCCATCACCGTCTATGGCGACCTCAAACTCGCGCTCGCTTGTATGGAGCAGCGCGCGGACTGCCTCGCCGCGATGTCCAAGCCCGCGGGCAGCGACGAGAGGCTCAGCGCCTCCACCTTGCCCGTCCCGATGCAGCGGATGGCCTCAGGCGACGAGGTCCCGGTGAAGGAGGTCGCCCTGGGCGACGGCCCGTCCAAGACCGCCTGGATCGGTGGTCTCTTGGACGACAAATAGGAAGACGCGCTCGTCTCCTTCCTGCGGGCAAACGCCGACGTCTTCGCGTGGAGACCGGCGGACATGCCCGAGGTCCCCAGGGAGGTGATTGAGCACCCTCTTGCCGTGCGGCCGGGCGCAAGGCCCGTCCGGCAGAAGGTGCGGCGGCAGGCCCCGGAGCGCCAAGCCTTCATCCTTGAAGAGGTGGCACGACTTTTGGAGGCCGGATTCATCCGTGAGGTCATCCATCCGGAGTGGCTCGCGAACCCGATCGTTGTCCCCAAGGCGAACGGCAAGCTCCGGATGTGCATCGACTACACCGACCTCAACAAGGCATGTCCTAAGGACCCTTATCCCCTGCCACGTATTGATCAAATTGTCGACTCCACCGCGAGGTGCGACCTTTTGTGCTTTCTAGATGCATACTCAGGATATCATCAGATTCGCATGGCTAGGGAGGATGTGGAAAAAATCGCATTCATCACCCCCGTAGGAACTTATTGTTATACAACCATGCCCTTCGGGTTAAAGAATGCAGGTCCTACTTTTCAGCGTACTACTCGTATTTCTTTGGGTAGTCAGATAGGACGCAATGTTGAGGCCTATGTCGATGACCTGGTTGTGAAAATGCGCAACCAGGAGATCTTGCTCTCAGATTTAGCGGAGACTTTCTAAAGTCTCCGCTCCGCCCGCATAAAGCTGAACCCCGAAAAGTGCGTGTTCGGTGCGCCTGCGGGCAAGCTTCTCGGGTTCTTGATCTCTGCCT
Source organism: Oryza officinalis (assembly GCA_008326285.1). NCBI lineage: Eukaryota > Viridiplantae > Streptophyta > Magnoliopsida > Poales > Poaceae > Oryza > Oryza officinalis. Next base: position 43,665,605 of record BDMV01000007.1, read on the forward strand.
GAGGCATTGAGGCCAACCCTGAGAAGATACGGGCTATAGAGCGGATGCGCCCCCCCAGCAAGCTTAAGGATGTGCAATGCGTCACCGGATGCATGGCTGCCTTAAGCCGATTCATATCGAGGCTGGGAGAGAAGGCGCTGCCCCTATTTAAGCTCCTCAAACGCTTTGGGCCGTTTACCTGGACGGAGGAGGCTGAGCGGGCCCTCACCCAGTTGAAGGCATACCTCAGTTCCTCCCCGATCCTGGTCACCCCGGAGCCAGATGAGCCGTTGCTACTCTACCTGGCGGCAACCCCGCAAGCAGTCAGCGCGGCGTTGGTTGTGGAGCGCGACGAGGACAGCCCTCGGCCCGCGGGCCCCCACCCTGTGTCGACCCGACCCGGGAGAGAGAAGGGAGGAGAGGCCCTCGACCCCCACGAAGGCCCTCGGGCCACTGCGGGAAGGCCGCGCCCGATGCCCTCCGACCCCGAGGTCGTCGGCACAGAAGCCGAGTGGGCCCGGCAAGGTCCCCCGTACGATGAGCGCCCCGGGAACGGTGCCCTCAACAAAGAGGACAGGCCCCGCCGAAAGGTGCAGCGGCCTATCTACTTCGTTAGTGAGGCGCTGCGGGACGCCAAGACCCGATACCCTCAGGCTCAGAAGATGCTCTACGCGATTCTGATGGCCTCGAGGAAGCTGCGCCATTATTTCCAGGCGCATCGGGTCACGGTGGTCACGTCCTACCCCCTTGGCCAAATCCTACACAACCGAGAGGGTACTGGACGGGTGGTAAAATGGGCAATCGAACTCTCCGAATTCGACTTGCGCTTTGAGCCACGCCACGCGATCAAGAGCCAGGCCCTCTCCGACTTCGTGGCGGAGTGGACCCCGGCTCCCGAACTCGATCTCGGACTCTCCGCCCCCGAGGCCAACAAGAGCCCCTCGCGGCTGCCTCACGCCGCCTACTGGGTGATGCAGTTCGATGGCTCCCTGGCCCTTCAGGGCGCCGGCGCGGGGGTCACCTTGACCTCGCCTAGCGGAGACGTCCTCAGATATCTGGTTCGCCTAGATTTTCGGGCAACCAACAATATGGCGGAGTACGAGGGACTCGTTGCGGGACTCAGAGTGGTGGCTGGAATGGGGATCCGCCGCCTCTTGGTTCTAGGCGACTCCCAGTTGGTCGTTAACCAGGTCTCCAAGGAGTACCGGTGCTCCGACCCGCAGATGGACGCCTACGTCCGCGAGGTGCGGCGTATGGAGCGCCATTTCGACGAGTTAGAACTCCGACACGTGCCCAGACGGGATAACGCGGGCGCCGACGAGCTCTCAAGGCTCGCTTCATCGCGAGCCCCGACCTCACCGGACGCCTTTGAAGAAAGGCTGGCCCAGCCATCGGCGCGACCCGACCCCCTAGGGGAGGCGGACGCGCCTAACCGGCCCCCGAGGCCCGTCGGAGTCCAGGCCTTAGGACCCGGGGGGCCAAGCCCGGCCCCCCAAGATTGATCGCTTGGATGGCTGAGATCCAGGAGTTCCTCATAGATCAGACTCTACCCGAGGACCGCGAAGGGAGTGAACGTGTCCATCGCATCTGCAAGCGCTACGTGCTGGTGGAAGGGACCCTCTACTGGCGCGGGGCCAACGGAGTCCTCCTGAAGTGCATTCCTTGGGAACAGGGCATCGAGCTTCTTGTCGATGTCCATGAAGGCGAGTACGGAGCCCACTCCGCCTCGCGCACCTTGGTAGGCAAGGCCTTTCGCTAGGGTTTCTATTGGTCGACGGCGCTCCACGATGCAGCTGATCTGGTCCGACGATGCAGGGCGTGTCAGTTTCACGCCAAGCAAACGCATCGGCCGGCTCAGGCCCTGCAGACCATACCTCTTTCGTGGCCATTTGCTGTCTGGGGGCTGGACATCCTGGGTCCCTTCAGGAAGGCCCCGGGCGGGTTCGAGTATCTGTATGTCGCAATCGACAAGTTCACTAAGTGGCCCGAGGCTTATCCGGTCCTCAAGATCGACAAGCACTCGGCGTTAAAATTCATCAGGGGCATCACTGCTCGGTTCGGGGTGCCTAATCGTATCATTACGGACAACGGCACCTAGTTCACTAGTGAGCTCTTCGGCGACTACTGCGAAGACATGGGCATCAAGTTCTGTTTTGCCTCACCCACCCACCCCAAAAGCAACGGCCAAGTGGAGCGCGTCAATGCTGAAATCCTCAAGGGCCTCATGACCAAGACCTTCAACATCCTCAAGAAGCATGGCGACTCATGGATCGAGGAGCTGCCGGCGGTGCTCTGGGCGAACCGAACCACTCCAAGCCGAGCGACCGGGGAAACGCCTTTTTTCCTCGTCTACGGCGCAGAGGCGGTCCTCCCATCCGAGCTCACCCTGAGTTCCCCTCGGGCCACCATGTATTGCGAGGCTGATCAAGATCAGCTTCGCCGAGAAGACCTCGACTACCTGGAAGAGCGAAGGCGGCGCGTGGCCCTCCGAGCCGCGCGCTACCAGCAAAGCCTGCGACGCTACCATCAGCGCCATGTCCGGGCCCGATCACTCTACGTCGACGATCTTGTCCTACGCCGCGTCCAAACGCGTGCTGGACTGAGCAAACTCCCACCAATGTGGGAGGGTCCGTATTGAGTGATCGGTGTCCCCCGGCCGGGCTCGGTTCGATTGGCCATGGGCGACGGCACAGAGCTACCTAACCCATGGAACATCGAGCATCTTCGTCGCTTCTACCCATAAGGGGGTCGGGTGTCGTACCTCGGGCTCAGGCCAACCCCGCGCCCCCCTCGGGCACACAGGGTTGGCCGGGGGCTCCCACATGCACATACTTGTTTAATTCATTTCCTAGCATTTCAATAACAAGCATTTTCAATTTCCTAAGGATCGCGTCTGTGTTGTTGTTTCCTTTTGAAAAGTCTTGACTTGAGTCAGTCTACTCGTGCTCGACCTTGCCCTCGGCAGCCCGGGTCGTCTAAAACCACCAAACGGGGCCTAGAACCGAGCCGTGCCCCGGGGCGCGGTGAACTCCGGGGGGGGGGGAATCGGCAATGGCCCACAATCGAGTCACCATAACCCACGGTCACCGCGCTTCCGGCCTGGCCAGTCTCGACATGCGGATCTCCCCAGGCACTAGCTCCGACCTGCGCCGCTTGAGGCTGGGGCCCGGGCACGAGCCCTTGCTTAAGCCAAGATACAGAAGGATCACGACATAGACCATCCTTATCATGCATATGGCAAACATAACTGACATAGAGATTAAAATCTTATTTGATTACAGGTAAAATAAAGCCGGTCTGTACAAGCATTGGCTCAAAGGCCTCAGAAGATGAAAGAAAAAATTATTAAGATGCGAGGGGGCCCGGGGGCTCACTCCGACGCGCCCGGGTCGTCGGCCTCGCCGTCGCTGTCGTCGTCCGCGCCATCGTCGCTGCCCTCCTCCTCGTCGGAGTCAAGGGGCCGTCCCCTCGAAGCCGTGGAAGATTTGGTCGGCGGCGTCCCGGACTTGCGCGCGGGCGCCGTCCTCGGTCCCGGGGGGAACTCTTCCAGCGCCGTCCACGGGGAGAAGTCGGGGTCCCGGGCTTGGTAGCTCGCCAATACGAGCTCCACCGCAACCCGGGCGAGGTCCCTTGAGGAAGACTTGATCGTCTCCTCGATCTCCTCAGGGAGCCTCTCAAGGTCCCCGGCCATCTCCGAGAGGCGCTGAGCGAGACCACCCTGGTTGGCGGCGTACTTCGCGTACCGCCCGCTCCAGATACCCGCCTGACGACCAGCACGGTCGAGGTGGGAGACGGCAGCCCGAAGCATGCCAGGCCCCACCTCGTTCGCCAGTCGGAGGGCCTCAACCTCCCCGGCGAACGAGTCCAGGGCGCCTTGCAGCTCGGCGATGGTGTGCTCGGCAGGCGGCTAGATCGCCGTGGCCCACGGCCGCCCCGCCGCTGCGCGCTTGCGCGTCCAGCTCCTTCGCTCGCGCCTCGAGTTCAGAGGCCCGCTGGTTCAGCGTGTCCCTCTCGGAGCGGGCGCTCTCCAGATTGCGGCGCGCCTGTTCCTCCTGCACCGCCTCGCGGAGGAGCAGACTTTTCGCCTGCCGCTGCGCCGCGGCCTTGGCCTCCTCGAGGGCTCGCCCCCGCTCGGCGAGCGCGTCTTCGCGGAGGCGGAGTGCGGACTCCTGCTCGGCGGAGGAGGCCTCGTGCGCCGCCAGCGTCGCCTCCCGTGTGGCGGCGGCAGTCTCGCGGGCCGCCAGTGTCGCCTCCTTCGCGTCCAGGGTGCGGGCGCGCTCCTCCAGCGCCTCCAGGTCCCGGGCGCGGAGATCAAGGGCCTCGGCCCGCCGGCGCACGGCGACCTCTTGCGCGAGCAAGCGCGAGGCCCGCCCCCCGAACGCAGTGAGGCGCTCCTCCAACGCCATGGTGTGGGCCTCTAGGACCTCCTCGCGCTGGCGGGTCGCCGCCTCAATCTCCGCCGCCCGCCGCTCCCGGGCAGCGGCGGCGTCGAGAACTCCACGGGCGGCGTCGAGCTTTCCCTCCAGCTCCGCCACCCGGCTCCCGTATTGGAGGCGGAGGTCGTCCCGCGCCCCGTCGAGCACGGCGGTGGCGATGAGGGCAGCCTCCCGCTCCTCCTGTACCTCTCGGGCGATTTCCGCCATTTTCCTGCGACGAGCCTCGAGCTGCGAGGTGTGCAGGTTGTGCGCCTTGCGGCCGGCCTCCACAATGGCCTCTACGGAGCGCTGCCCCTCCTCGACGCGCGCCCACGCCACGTCGATTTCCGCCCGCTCCGCCTGCAGGGCCTCCATTTAGGCGCTCAGCCCGTCCAGCACCGTACTGTTGGCCATGGACAAGGCCTGCAGGAGGGGCTCCGTGCTCAGCGGGGCGGCGGAAGGAAGGGGGGAAGGCCACCTCGGTGGTGGTGTGGCGCGGCTCGGCTCGTCGATCGGCGCGATGGCCTCGGGGGCCTCTCCTGAAGCCGGCTCGTCTGGAGCGCCGCCTGGGGTGTCGGGCCCCGGGTGCGCCCCCTCGGCATCGTCGCGGGTGGCCTCGGTGGCGGCCTCCGCCTCGGGCGCAGTCGGGTCAGGGACCTGGGTGGCAGCATCGGCCGCCGGCGCCTCGTGCGCGCGTGCCGCCTTTGCCTCCCGGGCAGCCTCCTCGGCCCGACGGACCCTGGCCGCCTCCCGAGCGACCTCCTCGGCCTGGTGGACTCAGGCTGCCTCCCGAGCAGCCTCTTGGGCTTCCCGAAGACGGCCTGCGGCTTCCTGCAGGTCGGCATCCCGCCTCCGGGCCTCCGCGGTCGCTGTCTCCCCGGCCTCGGGCCGACCAGCCTTGGAGTGGCGCGTGGGGCGGGATGGGATCTCGCTGAGGCAGAAGAAAAGCAAGAAACAGAAAGAGGTAAGTCGAGACTTGCCTTGGGAGTTTGGGAGTAAGAGTGTGGCCGCTGTGGGTGTGGGGCCGAACCTGCGGGGTGGCTGGCTGAACGACCACTTTGGGGGCGTAATCAGGCTTCCCCTGCACGGCTCGGTCTCCACCATCTTGCGGAGTCGCTTCTTCTTCCGCTCCCCCTCGGGCTGGGGCGTCGGTGCGACGTCCTCCGGGCGCCTGCTGCTGACGCGCACCGCCCCGCCCCCTCGGGGAGGAGATGGAGGAGGAGTCGCCTCCTGCTTCCTTTTCCCCTTGGTGTCGGCAGGGCGCTTGCCCCCCGGGCCCCCGCCGCGGGGCCCAGAAGCATGGCCCCCTCCAGGGGTAGATTGATCCCCTCTACGGCTACCACCCGCGCCATCGTGGCCTCGGGGGGCCCGGTCCCCCGACGTCCCGACCACCTGCATGATGGCCAGGATGTTGGCGCGCTCTGGGTCGCAGCAGACGGGGAGGATCCCTTGAGGGATGAGGGATGATTCCACGGAGCTAAGGTTTAGCACCCGTTGGAACACCATCGTGAAGTCCTCGGGGTCCCAGTCCCACTTGCGCCCCTGCTGGGTCCTCAGGAGGTCCTCGGTCCCGGTGTACTCCCAGGCGCCCTGGGCGCGTCGACGGAGCGGCGCGATCCGGCGGCGGAGGTAGTCGCCGAACACCATGGCCCCCGTGAGCCCCTGGGTTCGCAGGCCCGCCAGGCGGTCCAGGACGGTGTCGTAGCCATCCCCCAGATCCACCGTCGCCCGCCAGCTTGGCGCCTGCGCTGGGGACTGGCTCGGGAGTTGGAGGCGTGCTTCGTCGAGGAGGGGGGTGTAGAACCAATCACTCTTCCAGTCGTCCCATTTCTTGCGAAGGACGCACGGGATGTAGCGGTTCAGCACCTGCCCCCGCGGCTGGAAGTAGCAGCCACTGACCACCGTCGGCGGCGATACCGGCTGCACGGTGAAGAACCACCGAAACAGCCGAAGGGATGGGCGCACCCCGATGAATATCTCGCACAGGTGTGCGAAGATGGCCAGCGTCATCACCGCGTTGGGGGTGAGGTGCGCCATCTGGAGGTCGTAGACCTCCAGAACGTCCATAAAGAATGTGGAGAATGGCGGGATCAGGTCTGCCATGGCGAAGGAAAGGAAGAAGACGGACCGCCCCGGGTAGTGCGGCGCCGGGCGTCCCTTGCCCAGCATGACCACCTTCCGGGTGGCAGATTCCGGCATGAACCGGCGCGGCAGCCCGGCCTGCCTCTCGCTGGTGATGCGAGAAGGTGGCAGCATGCTGCCGTCAAGCGGTGCGGAGCTCCGCGTCATGGCGCCGGCGGAGGGGGAGCTTGAGAACGAGTGCGCGTGGCGAGGGTAAGGCGAGAGAAACGAAGAGCTAGAGCACGGATGGCAAAGGCAAGGAAAAAGTGGCGAGAGGAAGGAAGCGAATCCCTTCCTCGGCGCCTTTTATACCCTTGCCCATGCCGCGCCCGGCTCCTCGTTTCCTACACCCATTACCTTGCCCCCTCGTTTCTCGCGCTCACGCCTCCACTAACCCTACTCGCCCGCTTACGGCGCACGCGGCAGTCGTGCGGCCGTGGTGGTTGAGGAGGGGCAGATCGTATGCGCGTTAATTGCGCTCGGTTACCGCAAAAAGCGCCATCATCACATCTCCAGGCGAAACGGACCGACGTGTCCTGATCCGCGCACTGCCTCAAGTAATGTTGCGGTTACAAAGAGACCGCTCATTAATGTCGATTGGCATTCCTCACCAATGAGCGCGGCTCGCGACCGTAGGAGTCCTGCCCGCCTCTGGGCCGGTCCCACCTGTCACCAGGCCTGAGGGGTGGCGTCAAGCCTGGGTGCCTCCCCTCGGGTGTGGCTACCCAGGCGTAACGCCGGGGGCTACTGTCGGTGACATGGGACCGGGGGTGTTGAGACCAAAGGGAAGGGCGGCCACAGCGATCCACGTGGCCCGTTTCCCCGGAGGGGTCAGGCCCGAGGGTGACGTGGCGGCTGCCCTCCCAGTCTCCCCCCGGGGTCGGGCCGCTCCCGATTCTGCCCCGAGGGCTGGGGCGCCCCGACCCCCCGTGGTTTTGGTGCCACGTGCGTAGGTTAGGTGAGCATGGCAGAGCTCACCTAACCGCATTTATGGTAGTTCAGACGAGCGCACTACGTCGCATTTAATGCGGCGTGGCGCATGCCTATCCGGTCCGTGACCGGTCATAGCGAGTGACCGATCACAGACCGGTCAGATCGCGGGTTAGGTGGCGCCAGGCGGCCTGCGGCACGCCTTGCCCCGTCCCATCAAAATAGTGAGAGCCCTCTGTCTCTTGTCTCTCAGCCGGGGCTAGCGTGCCAACTCTCGGAGTTGGTACGTCAGTCCTGGTCAGATGCATTCCAGATTCTGGCGCAGGCGAGACGAGAAAGTCGCTCGCCATTTAATGAAGGTTGAAACGGGCGTCCCCCGGATGGGTCGATTGACCGAGCAGAGGCGTGCTGCGGCGTCTGTCAGAGGCTGCTTCCGGCGGTAGGATAGCCCTAATTGTAAAAGAATGTTTTCTTTCTTAGGCAGCTCATGGCCCATGTGGTAGCCCCTTGCCATATAAAAGGAGGCCCAGGCCTAGGAAAGAAAGGGGGGATCGGACTCTGGCTGACTCGCTGAGGCTGGACTCTCTCTGGATTCTACCACATTCCCAGATCTACCAGAACACAGGAGTAGGGTATTACGCTTCTCAGCGGCCCGAACCTGTCTAAACCACCTGCGTCCATGCGTTCTTTCTCGCTGAGATCCCACAGATCAGGGGCTAAGAATCTCACCTTGCGCCCTCGGCCGAACCGGCAAAGGGGGACCTGCACGGTCTCCCGGTGAGGAGTTTCTCGCTCCGTCACTTCCATCCGTATTCACTCCTTACTGGCCACACGGCATTTATGATTAATTTCTCCATCAAAGGATTTATCCCGAACATATTATGCAGCCACGCTAGCACGTTGTTCAAAACCAACTGGTCTGGTGTATTTAGGGTAGTATCAACGAATGTATATACGGTCAAATCAACCCCGCTATCACAAAGTTGTATTGGAGCGTCGCCATAATACACCTGAACGGGCACGCCACCTGACATCCTAAAATAGCACGCCAATTGCTATTAATACGTTACTACCCAGTAAAGTGTCGCATGCTCTATGCTTACATTCTTGCTCTAACGTATTCAAACTATATTTCATTACTTAAATATAAGTTCCACTCGATTTTAACTAATAATAAACGTATCATACCTCAATTCGATTTTAACTTATAATAAACGTATAATACCTCCATTCGATTTTAACTATTAATAAACGTATAATACCTGTACTAACAACCAACAATGATTAACACAAAAAATTGCCGGTGTCCTAAGGAATTACAAATTTATACCTTCGCTGTCATTGCTCTTTCCTGCACAGTTGTGGACGTCTCCTTCCCAACCACGTAGTTATTCCCTCTTCCCAAATGACACAGCTCTGCATCGTAAAATTGACTAATTAAATATAATTTCCTTTCGATTTGTACTAACGCTCAAAGAAATTGCTAATCACCTCAGCACACATATACTAACTTTGAATTATTTGCAACATACAACTAAATAACTATATATACTAACATTACACAATGACTAATGCTTGACAGATTATATGTACTAACAACAAAGACTAACGATTCACAAATAATAACATCGAAATAACAAACCTTATATTTACAAATTAAAATTTCAAAACCTAATCTCTGCAGCTACTTGCCTTCTCTGTTGGTGGTGCTATCTCCACGACGATGGCGACGACGGGCTGGCGCGACAACAGCCAAGGCAATGGCAACGGCGGTGAAGGCGCGGCCTGGAGCTTGCGGGGTCGAGCGAGGCGAAGAGGCGACGAAGTGGTCCTTGTCTGAATCATGCGGGATATATCGATCCTTGTCGGCCTGCGGGAGCATGACAGGGACACGTGTCGCTCTCCCGTTGATCGATAGGACGGTGGGGGCCAGGTGGCGGGGCCTGTCGTTAAGCCGCGGGCCGACAAGGGCGGTGGGCGGGGCCTGTAGCGCTCCGGTTGGCCGATAGGTCTCCTGTCGCGCTCCTGTTGGTCGACAGGCCCATATCGTCTCCCCGCCGTTCGACAGACCAACATTTTTGCAATTCCTTCCAAAAGCCCACTATTGTTGCGATTTTCCAATAAAACAATATTATTTCTAAAAAAATTCCTTGGTGGCGCAGCGCGTAGGAGCTCATGGCAAAGTCCTTCTCGGTGTGACAACTCCCCTTAGACATGTTGCCTCAAAATCTCCTCCTTGTCGTCGTGGGACTGCTTAGTTTTAACTTGTCGAGTGGCACTGGCTCAATCTTCTCTATATGCTCTAGTTTTTCTTCTTGCTCTTTTTTTACATATCTTTGCAGAACACCGGATCATCTCTTAGACCATCTTTTTTTGAAGTATTTTTCATCGGACGCCCGATGCCATGTTCTAGTTGACCAACGAGTGAACCATCAAGTTATGTATGATGAAACAAAAATTCAGCAACTGAAACATTTAAAAATTTTATGAAACATAGTAAAATATACGTTGAAAAATATCGCTATCACATATGAAACAACCAGTGTTAATGGATTGAAGTATTTTTTTTCTTTCATCAAAATATAATCATACGATATCTTATTGTAAAGATTTAATTATAACGAATATAATGGTAGGATCGGATCGTAGATCGGATAAATAGTTTAGGAGAAAAAATATTTAATGAGAGAAGGAAGAAAGAAAAAGAACCAGCGAGGTGCCTACTTACATGCATGTGACAGTAAGAGGTTAGATTTTATTCAACCAATCGTCCGATCCATCGGGACCGATTTACAGTATTCTTTTTTTTTTACTTAAAGCCACAACTTTTTACGCGCGGGCTCCAGGGTTGCCCTTACCGCGTGGTAACCGCGCGGTTACCGCGGTTACCACGGTGCGGTAACCGTGTCACTTTGCCAAACCGCGGTTTTCTTCGCGGTAACCACGTGGTTTTCGCGGTTACCGCGGTACCTGTAACGCCCGTTTTACGTGGCGTTAGCGGGAAAACCTAAGTGCTAAAAACCCTATTTGCGAAAGTTGCTCTTCGTTTGAGTCTTGTGGTGTGCCAAGGTCTCGTGTTTCCCCTCTCGTCTCAATCCCGGAGAAAACCGCGAAATCGGATTTCGAATCCGAACCCTAAATCCCTCCAAAAATCCAACTCCCAGAAGGTCTGCTTTACCTCCCTCTGCTCTCGGGCCGATTTCCGCTCGGCCGCTCCCTCTCCCCTTCCCCCTCGGGCCGCCGTCCGGCCCAGCCCCTTGGCCTGCCCTCCCCCTCTCGCTCGGCCTCCTCCCTCCCGCTGGGCCGCGCCCGCCCGGCCCGGTCAGCGCGGCCCGAGCGCGCCGACCCCGCCGCGCACGTGCGTCACATGCGCTGCGCGCGCGAGAGAGCAGCCGCTCTCATCCTCCTTCTCCCTCGCCCACTCGCTCTCTCTCTCTCTCCCGTCGGTGCCCCGTCCCGTTCTCGCCGGTGACCACGTTCCTGTGCGCCACAGTCCCGCTTCCGCGCGGCGTGGCCGACCGCCACGCTCGCCGCCGCCGTCACCCAGACCCCCCTCCTGCGCCGTTGCCCCCGCGCCGCGCCAAGCGCTGGCGTCAGCCGTTGGCCCCACCGCTGCGCTAGGCGCGCGCGCTGCCAATGGGTCGCGTCCTCCCGCGCGCTCCCTCTCTCGTCGCGTGCCCTTGCCCGTTTGGGCAAGGTGGCCGCCTCCTTTCTCTCCTCCTCTCCCCTTTTTCCCCGACCGCCGCCGGTCCCCTCCTCTCTTCGCCTGCCGCCGCTCGGCCGCTCCCCGTGCGCCGGTCCCCTCCCGCGCGCTCCACCGCCTCCGCGAACCGCCTCTTCGCCCCCCCAAACTGACCTAGCCGCCCTTAAATCCTCTCCCCGCTCGGCCGCATTCTTTTCCCCTCTGCACGGCCGCCATTGCCGCCCTCCCTCCTCGAGCTCGCCCCCTCTCCTCCCCGCTGCCGCCGCCGCCCACGTCGCCGCCGCTGCAGCCGAGGGCGCCCGAAGGAGCTCCAGGCGCCGTCTTCTTCCTCTCCCTCGGCGCGGACCCGTGCCGCATCGCCGCTCCGCGCCGTCGTCTTCCTCCCCGGCAAGCCGCCTCCCCGCGGTAACCTTCTTCTCCTCCCCGTCTCCCTCCTTTCTCCTCGGTTTAGGCAAGCCGGTAGCCCGTAGGACCTCCCTCCGGCCACCACCGGGGCCGTCGTTCCCTCCTTCGCTCCCTTTTCGCGCCGCCGTAGCCGTCGCCGTCGCGCGTCGTCGCCATCCGCCGTCGGCCTCCCTCCGGCGAATCTGAGCCACCGGCTCACTCCCTCTCTCTCTCCTCTCCGTCCCGTTGTGTTTCCCTCCCCTCTCCGGCCTCGCACCGCGCCGCCCGAGCCCCTCCGCCATCGCCGCCGTCGCCCGACGCCTCCTCCTCTCTCTTCCGCCCGGCCAGCCTCCGTGGCAGCCATGTAGGCGCCACGCGAGCGCCAGCCGGCGCGCTCCCTCCTCCCGCCGGCCTCCGTGGCAGCCGTGTAGGCGCCACGTGAGCGCCGACGGCCTCCTCCCCCTCCGTGCGCTTGGTTCGCGTAGACCGCGCCGCTGCCGGGCGGGCCCCGCCCTAGCGCCCACGCGGTGGACACGGTCCACCGGACCGGCCGCCCGCGTAGGTCGCGGCCTGTCTCGGCCCATCGGCCTCTCGCCATCGGCCTCCGGCCCATCGGCCGCTAGGCCCATCGGCCTTTTCCCCCCTCGCGCGCCGATCGTCCATGGGTTGATCCCTTTGGATCGTCGGCCCATTAATTCCGCCGCGCCCATCGACCTCGGCCCATCGGCCTCCCCTCGCGCGCCGATCGACCGTGGGCCGATTCTTTCGGGCCGTCGGCCCATCCGTTAGGCCCCCTCTCCTCTCCGGCCCATCGGCCTCCCTTGTTTGGCCTTGGGCCGATTCCCTCACAATAAAGTCCAATTTACATCCCTCCTTTCTTTTCTTTTTCCAGGGAATTGATAATTGCTTTTCCTTTAGACAGAAAATCATTTAATCTTAGGAAATTCATATCTTTTGAACCGTTCGTCCGTTTGACTCCGTTCAACTTCCAAAATTCCTCAAAAATCGAGATCTATCCAATGGCACACTTAGTGGTCATTAATAGGGCTTCTTTTTATCGTTTGGTTGAGTCGTCCCGTTTCGCGTGTAGTTTCGGAGCCAGAAGACCCGCAGTGCGCTGATTTCAAGGAAGAAGCTCAAGATCTCGAGCAAGGCAAGTCACCTTTGATCAATTGAACCTATAATTTAAAATTAAGTATTTTGTTTCCGCAAACCATGCATTCTTTAGGTTACACTCGACACTTGGCCTCGGTTTGCAATACAACCGTCAGGCCCTACCCAATTGCTGCATTTACCCTCCTTGAATGTTGAATACCCTAACACCCTTGTTACCCCTCAGGTGAGACCTCAGTATTCGCACCCTGCGTACGAATATCGAGACTCCCCTCCAAATTTAAAAATGATCACCTGGGTAAAACTTGAGTTTACAAAATGCTTGGAAAACCCGACACTTGGGTCGGTGCCTTGAAAATAAAGTGAGTTTCTAAAACTCGCGGTACAGGAGACGTACTGGAGGTACGGTCTGTCCGTTCTCACTCTAAGGACCGATTCCTTGGGAATTACATCCAAGCATATGTCAAGTACGACCACATGGGTGATATGGGACACCCCTGGCTGAGTAACTAGCTAGGCCAGGGAAATCTTGATGCCAAGGGACAAGTGGATTCGCTGGGGTGGTGTCGGGGAGGACCCCTGGGCTTCGTGGCACAGTATGGTCTGGGACCTAACCTGGTGTTGGTCCGTGGGACCCCTCCCGTTGGCATAAGATGACCCTGAGTCGGCTTTTGAAATGCCTTGTCGTGAAAGCCTTAAGGTCACCAGACGTGGCTGTGACGCACGGGCTGGGTGAGCCGGGTTAGTAACGTCTTGTGGGTAAAGTGTACCCCCTCTGCAGAGGTTAACAATTGTTTGAACAGCCGTGCCCACGGTCATGGGCGGATGTGAGGTGATTCCTTAGCGTAGTTTTAATGGTTACTTTGTGAACTGCTGTGGGTGTGAGAAACCCTTTCTGTGCTTAAGTGTGGCTGTTGGAGCAGCCGGTGTCGGTGAACGATTGGCAGAGAGCCTCTCGTTTTGACATGTGTGATTTGTGGCTGTTGGAGCAGCCGGTGTCGGTGAACGATTGGCAGGGAGCCTCTCGTGCCGACGTGTTTGAGTTGTGGCTGTTGGTGCAGCCGGGGTCGGTGAACGATTGGCAGGGAGCCCCTCGTGCCTACAAGAACCAATCAATACAATTTCACTGCTCCGACTGGATGAGACCCACTTTCTCGTCCGTGTCGTCGAGAAGCACTCACTTAGTAGTTTCTGAAAGTCTTAAACTAAAATCGAATTCGAAAAATAACTGGCCTTCCTTTGAAGCTTGCATCAAACACTTAAGTTCCCTTGACTTGCTGAGTACTTCTGTACTCACCCTTGCTCTATATAAATAACCCCCCAGCTCTCGAAGAAGAAGAGGTGACCCTGCTAAAGAAGAGTTCTTCCAGGAGCAAACAGACTTCGAGCAGTAGTAGGGTTTCGGCCTTTCCCCAAGGCTTTGCCTGTGGCTTAGGGCTAGTCTCCGCTTTCCGCTTTCGCCTTTTTGTAATGCTATTATGAACTCGGGGTCTGCCCGCAGTTTTAACCTTGGTTGTAACTCTACTCTTAATAAAGAGACCGCTGTTGTTATGATATTCTATCTTCCTGTTGTACCAGCACTGTTATTCTGGGACTGATACAGACATACAGGTTAATTTGGATCGTCTTATACTGGCCTCCGTTTCGGGACTAGTTTGGGGCGTGACAGTAACCGCCTTACCGTCGGCCCGCGGTAACCGTGGGTCAAACGGTAAGGGCAACCCTGGCGGGCACACACGTCTTCTATAGGGCACACGTGTCCGGGGGGGCACAATTTCGTCCGAGTTGACGGCAAGATTTTGACGTGACGGGATGAGATCACTCGCCACGTCCATGCGTTGGGTATGCTAATTATGCACTCTTCCTGATACAAAGGAGCTTATCCCTCTGCTTGATGTACTATTAACCCAAGGATGTGATGCCAAAATGCTAGTAGATCCCGGCTGCTCACCGCTCACCGGAAAAAAATGGAAAGGAGAAGGGAAAGTGTTGCATTTTTTTTAAAAAAAAACATACGGCCACTTGATTGAATGGTTTGATCTCACCGGAAGGATGTTTAGCATGAAGATGACGCACGAGCCAACAGCAACTTTAAAAATTTAATTTAAATTATGGCCTTGCTTGGTTGCAGAGTTTTCCAAACTGTTTTAGGTAAGGTTATTGCCATTCCACGGTTTGGCGGTTATCACAGTAACCACGTGGTTATCGTGAAAATCGTACGATTACTACAAGATATATCATGGTTTTAAAAACTGAAAAGATTATCATACGTGATAACTACGATAACCACGTGATAACTACACGGTTTTGTAAACCTGTTTGGTTGTACTTGCTGCAGCTACAGGCCTACAGCCCATTCCGCTGCAAGCAGTAATCGTTAGTCTTGTCACTTGTGTAGTTGTGTATCTGGCAGCCAATGCTACCAACTTGGGCCTTTTGAACTTTCCTCATAAAAATAGAACTATGAATCTTCAATTCAAATTTGATTAAAATTTAGCATATTTTTGGCTGGTTATTCTGGCTGGTGCTGTCATCAAGGTTTCCCTTATCATTGGTAACCGTGTCTACCGCGGGGGTATGGTAAGGGTTACTGGCGGTAAGTCTTGGTGAAATTTGAGAAAATTCAAAAATTTCAAAAAAAATCGAAAAAATCAAAAAAAATCATGGATGTAGTTCTTGATTTTTAATGGCAGATGGTGAAAATTTTTTTAAAAAAAGAGTAAGATAAAATTAAATTTGAGGGCAAAACTGATAATTGTTTAGGAAATAGAAAAAAGAAAAAAGTATTGGGCTTCATTTTTGTATTTTACATCCACAAGCTAGGTTTGCAAATATCCTATATATTCTTCTAACTATCTTCAATTTCTACACACATTGTGCTTTTTCAATTTTAGCATTTTTCATTTTTTTAATGTTTTCTACCAACACATGTCGCGGTTACCACATCAAACCGCCAATGTTTGAAGACAAAATTCACACAGTTATTGACGGTTAGCGTGGTAACCACCTTACAGCGGGGGGGGGGGGGCGATAACCTCTCCCAAAACGATAAGGGAAACCCTGGCTGTCATTGGCTTTAAACTGATTACTAAATAGTAATGAGCCATCACCTTAGGGCATGTACAAAGGTAGAGTTTAATATGACCTTTCTGTATTAATATATGTCAATAAAAACTATCCTTCTACAATAGTAAAGACGATAAGATCTCTTAACCATTAATGTAGTAAATAATTTTTTATTATCCTTCTTTTTTTTTCTCCACCTTCACGTAACAAACTTTTCGTTAAAAAATGCTAAGAGTCGATTCTGAGTCGTTGTCATGCGTAGCAATGATGTTTCTTTTTTCTTCCCTCTCTTTACAACGAAAAGAGTTCGTTATTAGACACCATTGTACATGCCCTTATAATTAGGCCTTATTGAAAAGTGCTTCAATATTGCCTTCACATATGCACTGGATTTTTACATTTTACATCTTTTTGAAAACTTATTTGTAAAATAGACCTTTAAAAAAACTTATTTAAAAAATGAACTCTTTTTGCAACACCAATGTCATTGGCACCGTGATCCAATATGATGGCGCCAATGACATTAGCGTTGTCCCCTTGTCTCTTCGAAGAAGCTAAGCCACTTATATGAAGGGGGACGACACCAATTACATATTTGTATAACTTTTTTGAAAAGAATCTATTTATAATAAAAAAATATTTACAGATAGATCCTTGGCCCCAATGACGCTGGTATCTAGGACCTATTTATAAATATTTTTTTATTACAAATACATCCTTTTTCAAAAAAAATTTACAAATAAGTCTTCGGCGCTAATGACATTGGTGCCATCCTCCTTCATATAAGTGACTTAACTTCTCCCGGGAGGCTAGGGGGATGGCGTTAATGTCATTGGCACCGTTATGTTGGACCACTGCGTCAATGACATTGGTGCCATGAAAAGGATCCATTCACGAAATAAGTTTTTTAAGGGTCTATTTGTAAAATAAGTTTTCACAATGGACCAAAAGGTGAAAAATCCAGCACATATGCATGGCCTAGAAAGTATTTAGGCAATTCTCTGTCAATTGAGTTGTAGCTAGATTCATGTTGTACGGCACAACCGTGAGCAAGTTTGCTATCTTATGGAAAGGCTATTTGACGCATCTACGCCTCTACTATAGGGGGATTCTATTTCATGAATGTTCGCGTGAAAAAGAAATTGGCAAACACCTTATCTTTTCCATCCACCACAAATCGATTCAACCCATCGGTATTCTCCAGCTCCTCTCGTCCCAACTCGCTTGCTCTCATGCCTCCTCTACCTCACGCAACAACGAGATGCAGTGGCAGGCGTCCCCCTCCCCCTCAAACTCAAAGGCAACAAGCCCTCTACTCCCCCTTTCCCTTTCAGCCTTCCTTATCTTCCCGGTGATGAGATAGACGGTGTGGAAGCGGCAAGGCCATCAACGAGCCCCCACTCCTCCTTCCCCTTTCTTCTCTTCCTAGCAAGGTAGATGGCACCAGTGCAGCGAATGGTGAGGTGGGCCCCTGTTGCCATTGCGGGCGCCTATGATGATGGGGCTAGCGAGATCGACCTACATGAACTTGTCCCTAGTCCTCTCGGCATGCGAATCGATCTCCGGTGAGCTCCATGTTCAGTTGAATGTTCATTATTGTAACACCCCGATTTTTGTGTGGCGTTAAAAAGCTAATTTACGAAAATCCTATATGCGAAAATTTTATTCTTGAGTGTCGAGTCTAAGTTGTGCTGTAGATCTCAATTTAATCCCTCCCTTGTCTCTATTCCCTGATATCAAAATCGCCTCCTTAAAGTTTCTGTTTCAAATAATCTCAGAATTTGAATCTTCATATTCAAATCTCCTTTCTAAACCTTTACCGAGAAACCTCCCTTCAAATAATTTTAGTTCAGATTTGAGTTCGCACTCAAATCATCTTCGATTTCTTCCAGCGAAGTCTCCAGGATTTCAAATCCCAATTTCAACGAATCCGAATCTCTAACCCAACCTCTCAAAGTTTCCAATAGAAACTAGTCTCGAAGTTCGAACCTTTATATTCAGATTTCGCTCCTAAAACCCTAACCGTAAATTTCGTCGAATTCATGAATCCAATCTAGACCAAGCATCCACCTTGTAAAATCCCAACCTCTTTCCTTGATTCACTGAAACAATTCTTGAAATTCGAATCTTCGTATTTGAATTTTTCTCTTAAATTTCATTCGACCAATTTCTCCCGAAATTGTCCAAGTTCAATAACATGTCCGAAGATTCGAATCAACGTGCAAATCCTCTACCTATTCACTTTGCAAGAACCCGCGATTTCAAATCTTGATTTGAAATCCATCAATATTCACTCCTCTCTTTCTTATTTCACCCTCTCTCTCGCTTGCTCTCTCGCCCTATATCTGCCTATCTATCCATCTATCTATCCATCCATCTATCTATGTATGTATCTTTCTCTTGCATCCTCTCCGAATATTTGATCCAGTTCAAATATTACTCCACCATTAAACCCACCTTCCCAGGTCCCCTTTTATCTCCCCTTCGAATCCCTTCCCGAATATTCGTTCCAACTCCAAGATGTCAATTCAATCAGATCTCCCTAAAACCCTGACTGCTAGGATACACTTTATTCCCTCCTTTGAATCCTCTCCGAAAGGCGCTCGTAAAACCAATTATATTCCAAAAATATCGAGTTCTCGCTTTGATGTCCTCTCCTTGACCCTTTGCAATTCCCTAGATTCAAATCTCGAATCTGAATCCCGAACACAACTCAAACCCAATTCTCTCAAATTTCTCCTTGCCATAAACTCCTGGAATTTGAAACCCAAATTTCAAATTTACATTCCTGTCCTCTTAAATATCTCTCAAATTTAACCAGCTCCCGAATTTGAGTTCAAATATCCCTTTTGGATTCAAATACAAATCTTGTCAAAATATCAAAATTCCCAATTTATGCCCCTTCCTTGACAACTCCACGTTTCTCTGAGTTCAAATATGATATTTGAATTCAAATCACACTACAATTGCCTCTCAATTTTCCTTAGGGAAAATTTCCAGAAAAAGTCTAATTAACGTCCCTGCTCCTTGGGCCGTTTCCTTCCCGGCTCATTCCCTCAATTCCCGGGATTTGTTTCCTTCCTTCTTAAATCTCATCTAAATAATATCTTAAGTCCCCAATCGGAGATCCATCCTAAAAATAATAAAATCTCGAGTTGATTCCCTCTCCTTGATTCTTCGTTCTTGGCTAAATTGCCAAATTTCGAATCCCAGTTCTGAATCATACCCTAATTCCCTCTAGCTTGTCCTCACCATAAATTCCTTGAATTCAAATATTGAATTTGAAATCCAAATTTTGAATTCAATTACTTGTCTCCTTGAATCCACCCGTTGAATTTGAAATCCAAATTTGAAATTCGATTTTTTGTCCCCGTAAATTCCCCGTCAAACCTTCAGAAAATTCCCAAATGTAAATACCTCCCAAATTAACCCAAGTCCCAAATTTGAGTTCAAATTTCACTTTGAAATTCAAATGCAAATTTATTCCCAAAAGTGCCAAACTCCCACTTTGGTGCCCTTCGTTGGCTCCTCTATATCTTGTTGAGTCCAACCATCCAGTAGGAATTCAAATCCCAACTCGAATACTCCAAATATAACCCCAAGAATTTCCTGGAAAAAGTATATTTTCCCTCCCTCGATAATTAAGCCTTTTCCCTTTCCTCTCGACCCAACCTGTCGGTGACATGGGACCGGGGGTATCATGACTAGAGGCTTGAGTGGCCGCGGTCACCCACGTGGCCCGACCCCCTCGGGGGGGTCGGGCCAAAGGGTGACGTGGCCACCCCTCCCTCTGTCTCCCCGAGGGGTCGGGCCGCTCCCGTTTCGGCCCCGAGGGCTGGGGCGCCCCGACCCCCTGTGATTTTGGCGCCACGTGTGTGGGTTAGGTGAGCACAGCAGGGCTCACCTAACCGCATTTATAGCGGGTCAGGCGAGCGCGCCACGCCGCATTTAATGCGGCGCAGCGCACGCTTATCCGGTCCGTGACCGGTCGCGGTGTGTGACCGGTCACAGACCGGTCAGATCGAGGGTTAGGTGGCGCCAGGCGGCCTGTCGCACGCCTCGCCCCGTCCCGTCAGAATGATGAGAGCCTCCTGGCTCTCGTCCCTAGCCGGAGCCGGCGTGCTAACTCCTGGAGTTGGTATGTCAGTCCCGGTCAGATCCATTCCAGGCTACAGCGCAAGCATGGCGAGGAAGTCGCTGGCCATTGAATGAAGGTTGAAACGGGCGTCCACCGGGAGAGCGGGCGAGCGGGGCAGAGGGCGTGTACCATGCCTGTCAGAGGTCACTTCCGGCTCTAGACTAGCCCTCATTGTAAAAAGAATGTTTCCTTTCTTAGGCAGCTTGAGGCCCATGTGGTGACCCCTGGCCAGATAAAAGGAGGCCCAGGCCTAGGAAAGAAGGGGAGGACTCCGGCGAATACGCTCTGGAGACCGAACTCTCTTTGTATTGTTGGAGACCCCCAGATCCACCAGAACACAGGAGTAGGGTGTTACGCTTCTCAGCGGCCCGAACCTGTCTACGTCGCCCGCGTCTCGTGCGTTTCCTCTCTCGCTGACGTTCCTCAGATCGAGGGCGAAGAACCTCACTTAGCGCCCCCGGCCGAACCGGCAAAGGGGGGCCCGCGCGGTCTCCCGGTGAGGAGCGTCACGCTCCGTCATCTGGCGCGCCAGGTAGGGGGCGCGCGTGTCTTTTTAAGCCCTCATCCTCTTTCGTGTGGGCCAAGCTTCTCCCGGTCAGCCCTATGGCCGAACGGGCAGTGGCGCACAGCCTCTCTCCGAGCGCTAGCGGTGATGACAGGGAGCAGAACCCGCGCCGTCGGGCTCGCACCCCGCTGTCCCCCTCTCGCCGAAGTCTTGCGCGGGGGAAGGCGCTTGAGGAGGTCGAAGGATCCACGACCTCGCCGCTCGCGGGCGACGGGGGAGGACGGCGAGACGGGGCGCGTCGCCGCCTCGTCTACGGCGATGGCGGCACGCCCCAGGGTGCGCTCCAGGCTGCGGGCGCGCTCCTGCGTCACCTGCCCGTCATCCCCGATCCAGAGACTCCAGCCCGACGTTGGCTGGATGATGTGGCCGACTTGGTCATGACGGCGCAGCAGCGCCTAGACGCCGGCGGGCGGTCCTCCACCGCCGGGGCCTCTGGCGCTGCCGCCGCCGGCTCCATGTCGTCGAGGCGGAGGGCGCGGCGAACGACGACCATTACACGCCGCTCGTCCGCCGTTCCCTCGTCAACGCCTCCGACCCAAGAAGATGTGCGTGGGGGGCCGGATGCCCGGCTCGATATCGAGCGCCGGCGCGACGCTCGTCGCGCCGCCCACGCAACGGAGGGCGCTTCCTCGTCCGGAGCGCCACTTCGGTCCGGTCACGGGGGCCGGCCCCCCGTGTCCCCGGTCGGCGGTGCCGGCTGTCGAGCCTTTGTGGTGAGCCTTCGGAACGTCCGTTGGCCCCCAAGGTTCCGGCCCACCATCACCGAAAAATACGACGGAAGCGTCAACCCCGCCGAGTTCCTCCAGATCTACACGACCGGGATCGAGGCCGCGGGGGGTGACGACAGGGTCATGGCGAATTTCTTCCCCATGGCCCTGAAGGGTCAGGCGCGGGGTTGGCTAATGAACTTGCCACCCGCGTCGGTCCACTCTTGGGAGGATTTGTGCCAGCAGTTCACGACGAACTTTTAGGGCACATATCCGCACCCAGGCAAAGAGGCGGACTTGCATGCGGTACAGCGAAGGGACGATGAGTCTCTTCGCTCATACATTCAGCGGTTCTGTCAAGTCCGCAACACCATACCATGCATCCCCGCACACGTGGTGATCTACGCGTTCAGGGGGGGCGTGCGGCACAACCGCATGCTCGAGAAGATCGCCTCCAAGGAGCCCCAGACCATCGCGCAGCTTTTTGAGCTCGCGGACCGTGTGGCCCGCAAGGAGGAGGCCTGGACCTGGAACTCCTCCGGTTCTGGCGTGGCAGCTCCGGCCGCCCCCGGGTCCACCGCTCGGTCGGGGCGACGGGACAGGAGGAGGAAGACGAGGTCGGCCCGTTCCGACGACGAGGGTCATGTCCTCGCCGTCGAGGGCGCTTCGCGAGCCTCCCGAAAGGGGAGGCCTGCGAGCGACAAAAAGAAGGAGGCCGGCGTTCCCAGCAGGGAGCGTCCGACCGGCAAGTGGTGCACCGTGCACAACACCTCCCTCCACGACCTCGCGGACTGCCGCGCGGTCAAAAGTTTGGCTGAGCGGACGAGGAAGTGGGAGGAGGAGAAGAGGCAGGAGCGCCGTGAGGGCAAGGCCCCGGCGGCTCCCGCTGGCAACCGGCGAGGTGAGGCCAAGCAGAAGGCCCCCGCCGAGGACATCGACGATGGCGACGATGACCTGGGGTTTCAGGAGCCTGAGGCCACCGTCGCCACCGTCGATGGGGGAGCGTGCGCTCACGCTTCTCGCCGGAGCCTCAAGGCCATGAAGCGCGAGCTTCTGGCCGCGGCCCCTACCCATGAGGCGACGCGGCGGGCGCGGTGGTCGGAGGTTGCCCTCACCTTCGACCAGACCGACCACCCGCCGTGCGTTGCCCGGGGAGGACAGATCGCGATGGTGGTTTCCCCCACCGTTTGCAATGTGAAGTTGGGGCGTGTCCTCGTAGACGGGGGTGCAGCCCTCAACATCCTTTCCCCCGCAGCCTTTGATGCCATCAAGGCCCCGGGGATGGTGCTCCGACCGTCCCAGCCGATCATCGGCGTGACGCCGGGGCACACCTGGCCGCTGGGTCATATCGACCTCCCGGTCACCTTCGGTGGTTCCGCCAACTTCCGCACGGAGCGGGTGGACTTCGATGTGGCGGACCTCAGTCTGCCCTACAACGCGGTCCTGGGGAGGCCCGCGTTGGTGAAGTTCATGGCGGCGGTCCACTACGCCTATCTCCAGATGAAGATGCCGGGCCCCGGTGGCCCCATCACCGTCCATGGCGACCTCAAAGTCGCGCTTGCTTGTATGGAGCAGCGCGCGGACCACCTCGCCGCGGCATCCAAGCCCGCGGGCGGCGACGAGAGGCCCAGCACCTCCGTCCCGCCCGCCCCAAGGCAGCGGATGGTCACGAGCGACGAGGTCCCGGTCAAGGAGGTTGCCCTGGGCGACGGCCCGTCCAAGACCACCCGGATCGGTGGTCTTTTGGACGACAAATAGGAAGACGCGCTCGTCTCCTTCCTGCGGGCAAACGCCGACGTCTTCGCCTGGAGACCGGCGGACATGCCCGGGGTCCCCAGGGAGGTGATTGAGCATCGTCTCGCCGTGCGGCCGGGCGCAAGGCCGGTCCGGCAGAAAGTGCGGCGGCAGGCCCCGGAACGTCAAGCCTTCATCCGCGAGGAGGTGGCGCGACTTCTGGAGGCCGGATTCATCCGTGAGGTCATCCATCCGGAGTGGCTGGCGAACCCGGTCGTCGTCCCCAAGGCGAACGGCAAGCTTCGGATGTGCATCGACTACACCGACCTCAACAAGGCATGTCCTAAGGACCCTTACCCCCTGCCACGCATAGATCAGATTGTCGACTCCACCGCGGGGTGCGACCTTTTGTGTTTTCTAGATGCATACTCTGGTTATCATCAGATTCGCATGGCTAGGGAGGATGAGGAGAAAACTGCATTCATTACCCCCATAGGAACCTATTGTTATACGACAATGCCTTTCGGGTTAAAGAATGCAGGTCCTACTTTTCAGCGTACTACTCGAATTTCCTTGGGTAGCCAGATAGGACGCAATGTTGAGGCCTATGTTGATGACTTGGTTGTGAAGACACGCAACCAAGAGACCTTGCTCTCGGATTTAGCGGAAACTTTCGAAAGTCTCCGCTCCGCCCGCATAAAGCTGAACCCCGATAAGTGCGTGTTCGGCGTGCCTGCGGGCAAACTTCTCGGGTTCTTGATCTCTGCCCGAGGCATCGAGGCCAACCCCGAGAAGATACGAGCTATAGAGCGGATGCGCCCCCCCAGCAAGCTTAGGGACGTGCAGTGCGTCACCGGCTGCATGGCCGCCCTAAGTCGGTTCATATCGAGGCTGGGAGAGAAGGCGCTACCCCTATTTAAGCTCCTCAAGCGCTCCGGGCCGTTTACCTGGACGGAGGAGGCTGAGCGCGCCTTCACTCAGTTGAAGGCGTACCTCAGTTCTCCCCCAGTCCTGGTCGCCCCGGAGCCAGATGAGCCGTTGCTACTCTACCTGGCGGCAACCCCGCAGGTGGTCAGCGCGGCGTTGGTCGTGGAGCGTGACGAGGACAACCCTCACTCCGCGCCCCCCCACCCTGTGTCGGCTCGACCCGGGAGAGAGCAGGGAGGAGAGGCCCCCGAGCCGAACGGCGGCCTAAGGCCCCCGACGGCCGGAGCTGGCCCTCCGCCTGCTTGTCTGACGGTGCCAGGCGCCCCCGACCCCCAGGATGGCCCCGGGGCCACTGCGGGAAGGCCGCGCCTGTCGCCCTCCGACCCCGAGGTCGTCGGCACAGAAGCCGAGTGCGCCCCACACGGCCTCTCGGACGAAGAGCGCCCTGGAGACGCGGCCCCTGGCAAAGAGGATAGGCCCCGCCGAAAGGTGCAGCGGCCCGTCTACTTCGTTAGCGAGGCCCTCCGGGACGCCAAGACCCGATACCCTCAGGCCCAGAAGATGCTTTACGCTATTCTGATGGCTTCGAGGAAGTTGCGCCATTATTTCCAGGCGCATCGGGTCACGGTGGTTACGTCTTACCCCCTCGGCCAAATCTTGCATAACCGAGAGGGTACTGGACGGGTGGTGAGATGGGCAATCGAACTCTCTGAATTCGATTTGCGCTTCGAACCACGCCACGCGATCAAGAGCCAGGCCCTCGCCGACTTTGTCGCGGAGTGGACCCCAGCTCCCGAGCCCGTCTCCGCCCCCGAGGCCAGCCCGGGCCCCTCGCAGCTGCCTCACACCGCCTACTGGGTGATGCAGTTCGACGGCTCCCTGTCTCTTCAGGGCGCCGGTGCGGGGGTCACTTTGACCTCGCCGAGCGGAGACGTCCTCAGATACCTGGTCCGCCTCGACTTTCGGGCGACCAACAATATGGCGGAGTACGAGGGACTCCTTGCGGGACTCAGAGTGGCGGCTGGACTGGGGATCCGCCGCCTCCTGGTGTTAGGCGACTCCCAGTTGGTCGTTAACCAGGTCCGTAAGGAGTACCAGTGCTCTGACCCGCAGATGGACGCCTACGTCCGCCAGGTGCGGCGTATGGAGCGCCATTTCGACGGGATAGAGCTTCGGCACGTGCCCAGGCGGGATAACGCGGTCGCCGACGAACTCTCAAGGCTCGCTTCCTCGCGAGCCCAGACCCCACCGGGCGCCTTTGAAGAAAGGCTTGCCCAGCCGTCGGCGCGACCCGACCCCCTAGGGGAGACGGACGCGCCTGAACGGCCCCCGAGGCCCGTCGGAGTCCAGGCCTCGGGACCCGAGGGGAGCGCTCCCAGCTCCCCTAGATTGATTGCTTGGATCACTGAGATCCAGGCGTATCTCGCAGATAAGACTCTACCCGAGGACCGCGAAGGGAGTGAACGCGTCCGTCGCATCTCCAAGCGCTACGTGCTGGTGGAAGGGACCCTCTATCGGCGCGGGGCTAACGGAGTCCTCCTGAAGTGCATTCCTCGGGAACAAGGCGTCGAGCTTCTCGCCGATGTCCATGAAGGCGAGTGCGGAGCCCACTCCGCCTCGCGCACCTTGGTTGGCAAGGCCTTTCGCCAGGGTTTCTATTGGCCGACGGCTCTCACCGATGCGGTCGACCTGGTCCGGCGGTGCAGGGCGTGCCAGTTCCACGCCAAGCAAACGCATCAGCCGGCCCAGGCCCTGCAGACCATACCTCTTTCGTGGCCATTTGCTGTCTGGGGGCTCGATATCCTGGGACCGTTCAGGCGGGCCCCGGGCGGGTTCGAGTATCTGTATGTCGCTGTCGACAAGTTCACTAAGTGGCCCGAGGCTTATCCGGTCATCAAGATCGATAAGCACTCCGCCCTTAAGTTCATCAGGGGCATCACTGCTCGGTTCGGGGTACCTAACCGTATCATTACGGATAACGGCACCCAGTTCACTAGTGAGCTCTTCGGCGACTACTGCGAGGACATGGGTATCAAACTCTGCTTCGCCTCACCCGCCCACCCCAGAAGCAACGGCCAGGTGGAGCGCGCCAACGCGGAAATCCTCAAGGGCCTCAAAACCAAGACCTTCAACGTCCTCAAGAAGCACGGCGATTCGTGGATCGAGGAGCTGCCAGCGGTGCTCTGGGCGAACCGAACCACGCCAAGCCGAGCAACCGGGGAAACGCCTTTCTTCCTCGTCTACGGCGCGGAAGCGGTCCTCCCATCTGAGCTCACACTGAGGTCCCCTCGGGCCACCATGTATTGCGAGGCTGATCAAGATCAGCTTCGCCGAGACGACCTCGACTATCTGGAAGAGCGAAGGCGGCGCGCGGCCCTTCGAGTCGCGCGCTACCAGCAGAGCCTGCGGCACTACCATCAGCGCCACGTCCGGGCCCGATCACTCTGCGTCGACGACCTCGTCCTACGCCGCGTCCAAACGCGTGCTGGACTGAGCAAGCTCTCACCAATGTGGGAGGGTCCGTATCGAGTGATCGGCGTCCCCCGGCCGGGCTCGGTTCGGTTGGCCACGGGCGACGGCACAGAGCTGCCTAACCCGTGGAACATCAAACATCTTCGCCGCTTCTACCCCTAATGGGGGTCAGGTGTCCTGTCTCGGGCTCAGGCCAACCCTGCACCCCCCCTCCCCGGGCGTGCAGGGTTGGCCGGGGGCTACCACATGCATATACTTATCTTTTTTCTCTGTCGTATTTCAATAAAAGCACTTTCGATTTCCTGAGGACTGTGTCTGTGCCATCGCTTCCTTTTGAAGAATCTTGGCTTGAATTAGTACGCTCGTGCTCGACCCTGCCCTCGGTGGCCCGGGCCGGCTAAAACCGCCAAATGGGGCCCAGAACCGAGCCGTGCCCCGGGGCGTGGTGAACTCCGGGGGGGAATCGGCAAAGGCCCACAATCGGGTCCCCCTAACCCTCGGTCACCGCGCTCCCGGCCTGGCCAGTCTCGACACGCGGATCTCCCCGGGCACTAGCTCCGACCCGCGCCGTTTGAGGCTGGGACCTGGGCACGAGCCCTTGTTCAAGTCAAGACTCAGAAGGACCGCGGCACAGGCCATTCTCGTCTCATACGCACAACAAACATAACTGACATAGAAATTTCCTCTTTATTTGATTGCAGATTAAACCAGTCTATACAAGAAGGGGGCTCGAAGGCCTCGGAAGAAGAAGAAAAAATTATTAAGATCGGCGGGGGCCTGGGGGCTCACTCCGACGCGCCCGGGTCGCCGGCCTCGTCGTCGCTGTCGTCCGCACCGTCGTCGCCGTCCCCCTCGTCGGAGTCGAGGGCGAACGCGAGCCGAGGGGCCGTACCCTCGAAGCTATGGACGATGTGGTCGGCGGCGTCCCGGACCTGCGCGCGCGCGCCGTCCTCGGTTCCGGGAGGGAACTCTTCCAGCGCTGCCCACGGGGAGAAGTCAGGGTCCCTGGCCTGGTAGCTTGCCAGTACGAGCTCTACCGCCCCCCGGGCGAGGTCCCTCGAGGATGACTTGATCGTCTCCTCGAGCTCCTCGGGGAGCCGTTCGAGGGCCCCGGCCATCTCCGAGAGGCGCTGGGCGAGGCCCCCCTGGTTGGCGGCGTACTTCGTGCACCGCCCGCCCCAGAGGCCCGCCTACCGCCCGGCACGGTCTAGACGGGAGACGGCGTCCCGAAGCATGCCGGGCCCTACCTCGCCCGCCAAGCGGAGGGCCTCGACCTCCCCGGCGGACGAGTCCAGCGCGCCCTGCAGCTCGGCGACGGTGTGTTCGGCGGCTGCGAGGCGGGCGGCTAGGTCGCCGTGGCCCGCGGCCGCCCCGCCGCTGTGCGCTCTCGCGTCCAGCTCCTTCGCCCGCGCCTCGAGCTCAGCGGCCCGCTGGTCCAGCGCGGCCCTCTCGGCGCGGGCGCCTTCCAGATTGCGGCGCGCCTGCTCCTCCCGCGCCGCCTCGCGGAGGAACAGGCTGTCCGCCAGCCGCTGCGCCGCGGCCTCGGCCTCCTCGAGCTCTCGCCCCCGCTCGGCGAGCGCGTCCTCGTGGAGGCGGAGTGCGGACTCCTCCTCGGCGGAGGCGGCCTCGTGCGCCGCCAATGTTGCCTCCCGGGTGGCGACGGCGGCCTCGCGGTCCGCTAGGGCGCCCTCCCTCGCGTCCAAGGCGCGGGCGCGCTCCTCCAGCGCCGCGACGCGGGCCTCAAGGGCCTCTTCCCGCTGACGGGACGCCGCCTCGTTCTCCGCCGCCCGCCGCTCCCGGGCAGCGGCGGCGTCGAGGACTCCCCGGGCGGCGTCGAGCTTCTCCTCTAGCTCCGCCGCCCGGGTCCCGTACTGGAGGCGGAGGTCGTCCCGCGCCTCGTCAAGCACGGCGGTGGCGATGAGGGCGGTCTCCCGCTCCTCTTCTACCTCCCTGGCGATCTCCGCCAGGTCCCTACGACGGGCCTCCAGCTGCTTGGCGTGCTGGCGGTAGGCCTTGCGGCCCGCCTCCACCATGGCCTCCACCGAGCGCCGCCCCTCCTCGACGCG